>KV018342.1:632081-648233 GCA_001598015.1 Dorcoceras hygrometricum
CTTTCAATCCATATATCCCGATCAGATCAACGACCATTGGTAAATCGAGAGTCGCTAGAGATCCGATAGCTATGCATACATCTTGGAGATCGAATAGTGACATCACGAGTGTAACTAGGTAAACACATTTACCTAAAACACTTGTAGTACTCTGGCCAGAGATTTGCACACTATTATCCCCTCAGATAACATAGGATATCCACGCGTGTCTGCGAGCGGTGAATCCTCGACAACGATGCATCGACTCCTACATGCATTGGGGTCTCACCCAATCCCGACGCCTGGTGACCCCAAGTGAGTCGGCAAACGGGTCAAAGTGAGACGCCTATCATGTAGAGTCTCAATGACGTTTCGAGTCGTGAGGACTAATCAGTACAACCAAGACCTCGGACTTATCCACTCGACAAATGGTAACCACTTGGAAAGTCCGAACGAGGGTAGTTCGATAGATTACCAGGTCACTATCTATCTGCATGCTCAGAACATCACAATGTTCCCTACAATGAAACATGGAACTTCGCATCGCAGATACTAGTCTCGAACTCGGGCGGCCTTATCCTCATTTTGACGGCCCAATCGACTAGGAACATGTTTAGAATACACAGCGACTATTAGATGTGTTTCATGATAGCCGTCATACCCACTATCACATCTAACATACGCTTTAGTGCATTCCAGGTCTTTACTCAACGCTTGTAAATACATTACACAACATAATGAAAGTAAGAACGCCATATAAGAAAATGCGAATATCATATATAAAGACTGTTTGTACAAGAGTCTATAAACCCACACGCCACAAGTTGGCTAGTTGGGAATCTACTCTAACAATACCCAAAGTAGGTAAACATCGTATATACCAACTCTGCGTCCTGCAAAATATACTCCAATAGATCTGAAGTTGTGTCTCTTTCATCCACTTTGTCTAAAAGTCTTTATCTGATTTAATCTCGATCGTTGAATCATCTGGAATAAATATCTGATAAGCTCTTTAAACTGAAATCTGAAATCTGTTCGGTTGTGAACTGAAATCTGATTCGAATAAAACTAATTCACTATCTTTCTTATTTACGAATCTTCCCCCTTTTCTTCTCTTTTACAAATATCTCATCGTCTCTCTTATCTGAATTATAGTCTGATCTGAAATCACTCTATTAATAATATGCTGAGATCTGTTCTGAAATACTTCTCTGTTCTGTATCGTAGAACCTTCTGATATGAAATCTGATAAATAACCGTTGAAATACTCTGGGTAGATTATGTCCAAATCTGAATCTTTGTACTGAATAGTTCTGATCTGATCTGATCTGTTAACGAAGCTTCTGTACTGATACTTTCTGATAAATACCCTCGGATCTGACTTATCTGATCTGATAAATCTCTTCCCCATTATATACTATTTTCCCAATCTCTCGGATCTGAATATACTTTCTTCCTGTATAACACGATTACTAAAGGTCCAGATATGATTCTTAAATTCAGTTCTTATCTTGTTTTTGTTATCACCAAAACTTATAAATTTTCTCTTAACACTTTTTGATTCCCACAAAAAGGGGGAGAAATATTTTTGAGCATAAACATACCCTGAATCTTTGTACTGAATAGTTCTGATCTGATCTGATCTGTTAACGAAGCTTCTGTACTGATACTTTCTGATAAATACCCTCGGATCTGACTTATCTGATCTGATAAATCTCTTCCCCATTATATACTATTTTCCCAATCTCTCGGATCTGAATATACTTTCTTCCTGTATAACACGATTACTAAAGGTCCAGATATGATTCTTAAATTCAGTTCTTATCTTGTTTTTGTTATCACCAAAACTTATAAATTTTCTCTTAACACTTTTTGATTCCCACAAAAAGGGGGAGAAATATTTTTGAGCATAAACATACCTGCATATGTTTATTCATATTTTGTGTAAATCAAAAAGGGGGAGATTGTTGGATCTGTTTATACTGATCAGAATCTAAGTTTTGATTCACACAAAATCTGCTAGTATTATACTAATGCTCTACGTGAAATACGCAGCTTGCTTAGTCTAGAGTAGACATGAAGATATCAAAACTGGAACAATGAGGGGATGCTTGAGCTGGACTAGTCAAAGATATCGAGCTGGAACAGTAAAGGTACGCCCAAGCTGGCTCAGTAGTTTACTTCCAAAATGCAGGTAACACCAAGCTGGTTCACCAGCCTGGAGCAGGAGAAACAAAAAGATCAAGCGCAGAGTATTTAGAAGAGCAGAGTTCAAGTGCTGAGAGATGAAGTGCAGAACGGCTCAAGCGCAGATCAAGTGCAGAGTACAAATGCAGTGTTCAAGTGCCGTTGCATAGACAAGCGCAGTGATCAAGTGCATGTTAGATCACTATGCACAATAATCAATTCATCATATGAATCTGGATTGATTATTATACAATCACTGGTGCTGGATTGTAGTTCTACGTGAATAAGGTTTAACGCATCCTAGTAGAACTGGCTCAATCAACCAGTGGTTTAAACAGTGTGCTTGCTGATGGTTTGGATGAGGTGTCTGAATGGACCAAGTGAACGAGCAAGCACACAATGGCTCTCGACCAGAAATATAGATCCTATCTGGTCAAAGACAAACCAGTTCAATCCGCAGAAGCAAAGAAGCTCAAGATCAGATCAAAAGAACATTCAGCTGGGAAGACACCAGCTGAGGAACCCGATCTGGACAGACCAGCTCAGACAAACAAAGTAGTTTGAACACAAACACACGAAGACCAAATTAATTGGTTCAAACTGATTTGTTTCGTCTTGTCCGCATCAAGTACAAGCAGACAGAGCTCGATGTTAGCAAAGGCTACAGAAACTCCAATGAAAAGATCTCAAGTCAAATAAAGCCTGCAACGCATTAAAAGCCAAAGGACACAAAGTACAAATATGTCAGAAGACTTTTCAGAACGGTCACAACTTTGTGTCCAATGGATAAATCCAAACATGAGAGCTTTATATATCAGGCGCAAATAAAATAATGAAGAAGCAGCGCATAGAAACAGAGAGAGAAGGTTGTGCAAATCCAGAACACACTAACAAGATGAAGCACAACCTGGGAAGACAATGAAAAACCAGCTCGGACAGGAGCACTTCCCAGTGTGTGAGATTTTATATTTGAGAGATTTTACTTAAATTGAAAATCTCACACACATATACATTCACTCATATTCGAGAGTTGAGAGAAAACAGATAAGAGTGAATGTAAATTCAAAACTATCCATTGTAGTCTTTGGACATAGACGTTAAACAAGTCTAGTTGTCTTTCAAACTGAGACGTTAAAGAAGTGTTGGTAGCCTTTCTCACTGAGGCATAAAAGAAGTGATGTTAACACACAGCTTGCGGGCTTAGTGTACTGATGGATCTGTGTCAAAAGATCCAGATTGAATTTTGAATTACACAAAACTTATTATTGTGTTTCTAACAAATCTACGAAGTGTGCAGATATCAACAGGAAAAAGTATATTGCGCAAAGAAGATAAGCAGTAGAAGTCTGTCCAGTCGATGGTAAAATATAAAGTTCACAGCTGGTTTGTTTCATCACTTAGACGGCAGCTGGATTAGCAATGGAACGTCCAAAGTTGAGTCAGTTGTTCGTAATCAGTAGGAGGCCAAATTAGACCAGCAGATGTGATATTTGCTAAGACAGTTTGAACCAGATGGAACAGAAACTATGAAGTCTGCTGGAGAAATGATGAAGAAGAAGCGCAAGTTCTGGAATCAGCGATGATGACATCAGCAGTGATGTCATCACAATTAGCATTTGACAAGGAGCGCAAGAGCTGGATCAGCAATGATGACTTCAGCAGTGACGTCACAATCAGCAGGAAGCTACAGTAGACCAGCTGTTGATATGTATCCAGTCGCAAGCTACTGTTCACCAGCAGATGATACTTGGAGTTAGCGATAGCAAAACGATGTCGTTTGGATAAATGGATACGACAGTGTTTTGCTTTCGCGCTAAGGATTCAGCAGAAGGACTTTACGATGGTAATGACCAGCAAGCAGCTACAGTACATCCAGATGAGAGCTTCAGTGATATAATTAACCAGTCAAGGATGCATAGCAAACGATGTCGTTTGAATAAGTTGATACGACATCGTTTGATCTAACCAGTCGTTGGGAAATCCAGTCGCAAGCATTTCACGACCAACGACTGGACAACCAGCTGCAAGCATATCTTCATCTGCTCAACCAGTCGCAAGCTACAGTATACCCAGTCGTAGGCTACAGTGTTTTGCATATCCAGCCGACAGGAAATTCAGACGCAAGAAAAGCAGACGTAGTGAAGAGTTGCAACCAGGCGCAAAGAACCCAGTCACAGCAGTTAAAGAATGAACCAGTAGCGAAGCAGTTGACTAATTACGAAGAGTCACCAAAGCTGAATGTCAACTGCTGAGCTTTATTCAAATGCTGAAGACGACAAAAGGCCTGCAAAAGAAAGGACACAAAGGACAATCCCTGTCGGTGCTTTACAGAACATATTTCAAACGGGAAGAATTTGTGTCCAACGGATTTAATTTGAACAGAGGCTATTTAAGGAAGAAGAGTTGAAGGAAGAACATGATGACTATAGCGTTGTTGCAGAACATGTTGGTTGCACAGTGAACCAATGAAGGGAAGAAAAATAGAAGTGCGAAGCAGTCAACCACCATTAGAGAGGAGCTTGCTACGAGCGTCGACTGCTGAGTACTAATTAGCTTCTGTAGAGCAATTTCCCTAGTGTGTGAGAAACAGAGAGTTGAGCGTTTCATTGTAACAATCTCACACACAGATTCACTCGCACATTTCGTGAGTTGAGCTAAATTGATTAGCGAGTGAATCAAAACCCAAATGCAAATCAGTTACCGTCCAAGCACGATGACGTAAAACTCTGTGTATGTAGTCTTTGAACAGAGACGTTAAACAAGTTCTTAGTGAACAGTCGAGGGCTGGTAGTTTCTAGGAGTTCTCACAGCTGCTGGTTGCGGGATCGGGTCTGTACAAGTTTTATAGATCAAATCTTCTAGTGGAACCTTCCAAGATGGAAGAAGGGGAGACGTAGGACATTGAGGTCCGAACTTCGAGAAACAAATAGATTGAGTATTATATTCTTTAAGTTTTCAGCACTTGCATTTATCTTAGCATCGCATAAAACATTTGATGGCATACACAGTTAGCACACTTGCACAGTCGAACAGATTTATGTTGTACATAAATCTGTTTGAGTTGTTTTAAAATATAAGGATTCAGTTCTGGTGTTTTCCGCATGATTTTAATTCATACTAGATCTGTCTCCGGTGCTCTTGTATTTTTCAATGTTCAAGAACCAGAGGTATTGCACCTCATATTGTAAATAGCAGCGCGCAAAATTTTTAATGTTCCATTTTAGTAACAGCGCCTGCTAAGTACATTTGATCCTTTTAAAACCGGACCAACATGTACAGTGGTGTGGCTAGGAGTTATTACGGCTGCTGGTCATAGGAGTGGGTTGAAGCGAAGGGTCGTTGTAATCAAAGTCTTCTAGTAGAAAACTTCCCATCGAGGAAGAAGGGGAGACATAGGAGATTCAGCTCCGAACTTCTATAAACAAATTGCAGAGTATTTTCTTTACTACTTTCCGCACTTACATTCATACGCATAGCATGATTATTCAATACGAATAAAACTGTTTAAAGAGCTTTCGATTATAAGAGTTCAGTTGGAGTTGGTTCCGCATGATTTTAACTCATAACTCAATCTGTATCTCGGTACACAAACATTCAAGAACACCGAGCTATTACAGCTCAAGTTTAAGAAACCAAACTACTCGTGTTAAACCAGCTTGCAAAGGAGCTGGTAATCTGGACCAGCTCGCAGAGCTGTTGGTCCAGTTTTATGGTGATCTGGTTTCACAAGTTACGTGCTGGTTTTTCAACTCCTTAAATTTTAATGCACGTAACTTACGGGGTTGATGTTTCGGTTGTGTGAGAACCGACGTGAGTTGTGGTAGAGCTAAAGAACATCCCCGGTTTTTGATCCCAACAATTGGTATCCGAGAATTTTTGCGATCTGGTACCCCATGTAACGGGACCAAAAACTGGTATCAGAGAGCTTTTGCGATCTGGTACCTCGTGTAACGGGACCAACAGCTCAGCTCACAAACTCAACACGACTAAACATAGCACAGTAACCTATCAGCTTGCACCCGATCTGGTCAAATCCATCAGCGCACACTATAATACTTCGAAACAGGTCGTATAACCACACTATCAAGCTTATATGCTGAAACTCCCGTTCACGTCTAGTGTACTTCGAACTAAAATGAGTTCTCCACCACTCTAACCGGCTTACACTCCTAAGATCAGCACAGATCACCCGATCAGCTCTTACCAGTGCTGACATAAACTGTAACCCAAAATAGTTTTAACAATCATCATAGCACGAAACACAAGATAAGCTTGCGTCTGAGTTGATCCATCTTAACTCTCTAAACTGAAAGATTTCGACTGTTTAACCACTAATCTGAATTGATTAAGCCACTAATCACCTTAGATAATTATAGTCCTCACATTCTCTCCTCCTTAAAAATATTTCTTCCTCGAAATCAAACATAATAGTGGGCATAACAAAACAAATCTCAACACAGACTGCGAAAATGAAACACAAACTGATGCAACCAAATCACAGACCAAGAACCAACAGAACATCAACATACTACATGGAAGAAATCAGTACTCAGAAAGGTAAGGCCACTCCTATCTCATCTTGGCCGCCACTTCACAGGTAGCCTCTTATCCTCCATGTTTACTCCACTGCACCATAACTCAAGGTATGGTCTTCTTCCTCAATTATTTCTCATTTCTATCCAGAATCTTCACTGGTTAATCAAAGAAGCTCAGGATCTAGTCCAGCTCGAATTAATCAGTTCTCAACACAGGAAAGGATTTGGCTCATGTTTCCTCAGCTTTGACACATGAAACTCATCACGTATTGATGACAATTCAGTCGGCAACTGCAATCTGAGTGCCCAAGATCCAATCCACTAGATAATCTCACATGGACCAATGAATCTAGGAGCTAACTTACTCTTCATTCTGCATCTCATCACGTTTTGAAAGGAGAAACTCGCAGAAACACACGATATCCTACTAGAAAAACATCTAATAGCTCGCAGCATATCCTCTAAAGCCTGAATTGTCCACTCAGATTGACCATATATCTGGGGTGATACGCTGTACTCATGGCCAATCTAGACCCCAAAGCTCCCTGCAAGCTCTTCCCAAAATCGGGAAGTAAGCCCAAAATCTTTGTCGAGCACTATGTACACCGGCACACCATGCAATCTCACAACATGTTAGACGTACCGTCTCGTCATTTCCTTCATAAATCAAGTCATAGCATAGGGAAAAAGGTGAGCTCACTTAGGCAGTCGTCAGTCGATCTACCACCACCCAAACCGCATCACGATCTCGGCTCGAGCGAGGAAAAAGGTTTTCGAAATCCATAGCACTGTGCTTCCAATTCCATTGTGGCACCTCTAACGCTGAAGCAAACACCAAGTCTCATCCTCTTAGCCTTGACATGTTGGAAATTTAAGCATCGAGCCACAAATCCGGAATTACCGCTCCTCATGCATTCCCACCAGTAGTGAGATCTCAAGGCATGTTACATATTTTCTCACCCAGATGTACGTTGTGTCATCTATAATGGGTCTCTGTTAGGATGGTCTTCTACAAATCGATCAGGTTCGGAACCACTCGTCTCCCTTGAAACCTCAAACAATCATCACCAGACTGCAAGCGCCATCCTGAAGTTCCCAAATGCTTGTGAACTTTCGAAATACGCAATGCTGATGGCATAGCAGGCTAGGCTTTCCTACTCAAAGCATCTACAACAATGTTCACTAACTCGTTCCGCATCAACACGCAACCCAAACTACTCCAAGAAGCATCGGAGCACACCATAACGACATACACAGTCTGATGAAGTCCTTCTTTAACAATCTCGCAACTGATCCTTAAGTTCCCTCATTCGGCTGCACAAAAAGACAAAGGGCTCTACAATCGGGGCAGTCCCTGGCACCAACTCAAATCCGATGTCCATCTCTCGTCTCGTAAGACATCCAGGAACCTCGTCTGGAACAACGTCAGGGAACTCTCGGATAACAGGGATGTCACCACTCTCTAACCAAGTGTCAGAATTTGCATATAAAGCATAAATAAAAAATCCTGAGTTCTCGAGCGACAAGTAGCTGAACATCCCCAAGGCAAACAAATTCACACCACCGCATTCTCATCAAACTTACCACACAACCCAGAAACCCAGCACTATCTCACGGGATATCAAACTCACATCGGCGGGAGTATCAACAGACACAGCATCACAAAAAAGGGAGTGAAACTCAACCCAAACTCATACACAACAAAATAGATAGAAGAAAGTGTGATGCTCCACTGTCAAACAAATCACGTGCAGGATAATACGGTAATACAAATACATACAATAACTCCTCCGAGTGTATCATCAGTCCGCTCCCTAATCATAGCATTCACTTGAGCCCGCTGAGGTCCCAAGTGCTGAGATTGGGAAGACCCTCTGAACCTAGACGCTTCCGACGATCGATAAACTAATTTCTAGGACTGAGAAGAGTAATACGGCTCAGCGAAGAACCTCCAGAAGGATCCTGCTGTGACAGGTTAGAGCACTATCCCCTGGCAGGACACACCCTTGCAAAGTGTTCAACTTGCCCACAAATATGGCAAGCGCCCTGCACACCATGACACTGCGAGGTCAAATGTCTTCCACCACACTGACCACAGACCACTGCCCTCGAACTCGCTCCACCAAAACTGTCCGAGCCAGAAGAACTCAAACATGTCATCTTAAACTGTTTCTCTCTCGGCCTAAACCTATGACGGGAAGGTGTCCCAGAAGATGTAGAATAAAAACTTTGTCCAGCTAGCGGCTGAACCTAGGATTGTCTATTCAAAAGGCCCTCTTCAATGTTGATCACTCGGTTCACAGCATCAGCATAGGTAGAAGGGGAACCTGCTAACACAAAAGGAAAAAGATTTGACCTCAAATCCTCCAAGAACTTGTTCCGCTTCGCCTTCTCCTGACCAGCGACATGAGGGACATAGGCGAGAAGGAAAGAAAACTGTCTAGCGTACTCGGCCACCTCAAATCCCTTGCTCCAAGTTACTAAAACTCCCGCTCCTTGGAATTTTAGTACGACTCTAGAATGTACTCCTGTCGAAATGCGGCACAGAAGCTCTCCCACGAGATCACCGTGCCCATCTTAGTCATCACTCGAGAAGCCCCTTCCACCACAACTGTGCATGCTCTCTCAACTGGAACATCACCAAACTCAGTCTACTCTCCTCATCATACTGCACACGATCAAATAGTCCTTCCATGTGTTCAAGCCATCTCTCAACTGCAAGTCCACTCTCAACACCAGTGAAGATAGGAGGATTCATCCGCTAGAATCTAGACAGAACCAGATCCATATCATCAATCGATTGAGTCAAGCGCTCTACATCAACCTTGATCTGCCTTGCCCTATGGGGAAAATGAACACTAGGTCAAGCTATGTCCTCCCTCTCATCGCTATCCAAAGATCTCAACTCACACACTACCTGCCTACCAGCTCTACCTCTCCTCCTTGGCGGCATCTATGAGACGCCCAAAGGTAAACAAAAAATAGTTAAATCACGTAGTCAAGCACATGTAGGAGGACAATCACTGTACCTAGACTCAAGTGTGATAGGAAAAGAATCGAGCTTATCCAATTTAAGCTCTGATACCAAAATGTCAGATCCGATGCTCATAATACCAAAATAAGCACACAATCAACACTAGAATGCAGAAACTTGAAAAGTGGATAAAATATTTCCTTGTCCTGAACAGAAAATACGATCTTCAAAATATACTCGTACCTTCAAAATACAAACTTTGATTCAAAGGTTGACAGTAAAAATAACATCATCTCATCAATCAATATGTATATATCAAACTCAAATAATCGAATCAAAAGTAAAACTACACATGGCATCCCCTAACAATGACTCGATACTATATATACATAACTGGGACACTCAATGACTATGGGGCTCCACCAACTGATGCATCACTCGGATCAGCAATCTACCTGAAAAACCTGCAGTGGTCAAACTTAGCATCAGGTAGTACTTTAAAACCTACTACAAAAAACCACTGTCTGACACTAAGTTGCGGAAAGAAGGGTATAAATAGATGACAAACTGTTGCGTGAAGAAGTAACCCAGTTCACGATTGATTCCTACAAAGTCACCGGAACTACAGAAAGCGTACGCACAAAGTGACACACTCATTGCTTGTGATTATCAAACTTAATGTGTCACATTTCAGTTGTAAAAACACTCTGTAGTGTTATTGTTTCACTGTATATCAAAAACAGAGTGCGTAAGAGCTTGCCAAGCTTAGGCATCTCAGATCGTATATCGTTTGTACTTTACAGATCAGTAGTCTGTAATAGTTTGGTGGTTTCTAGGAGTTCACATAGTTGTGGTGATTGGGTTGTTACAGAAGCTGTAATAATCAAGGTCATTTAGTAGAATACTTCATGTATAAGGAAGAAGGGGTGACGTAGGACTTTCAGCCCCGAACTTCTAAAAAAAATTCTTGAGCCTTATCTTTTACTGTTTAAGTTTATTATCTGTTCACTGTTGAATCGAGTTACTTCAGCACAATTATTTTGTTACTCGAGACAATAGATTACGCTGAGAATCTTTGAACTGGTAACTCAGCTCTGAGTTAAGCCGAAGACTTGTAAAATATTTTCTAAAAGAATTTTTCTTAAGATCGAGAGGAGTTCATTCACCCCCCTGAACTTTAGAGCTTATATTTTAACTCTTTCGATCCCAACAAGTGGTATCTAAGTGGTTTTATCAGTGAACAATTGTTTTATTCAAGTTTATTAAATATGTCTATCCCTAACAACGAAATCCCTATGTTTTATAAGGAGGAGTATGATGATTGGAAGATGAATGTAAAACCCCAAACCAAATACCTTAAAATAACTAAACTAGGAATGTGCAAATTGGAAGACAATATCTGGTTCTGGACTAATTTTCAACCTTATTAAAATTCGGATCGCGTGGTACATCATTACTGACTGTAATTCTTATCACAGAATTTCTTAACAGCGGAACTTTATATACATATAATACAAATCCATTCAGATACATTGAACAATGAGGAAGTAATCCAAAGTTTACAAAAATTGTATCATGGTGTCTATACAACTAAAGAATTGAAAATAGCACGGAAGTGAATGTCCACGATAAATATCCCCACTCTGATCCAGCATCACCTGCACTCAATAAAACTGGTGAGACTAGAGGCTCAACAAGTAAATCTGGAATAACAAAAGGTAGACAATACAAGCATAGTAATAACTGTTAGAGTATCATAAAACTCGTAAGCTTTGCACATGTTTGAAACATACTGAAAATGTTTACTGATCTTTAAAAGGAAGTAACATAAACATTTCTTTGATCTGTGGATATAAACCACCATGTGCTCTGTTATTATTTTCTATTGAATTATGGCGCAGAAGCGCTACTTAGGTCAAAGTCACTTGATCAATTTATCATATGAAATCAGGAATTGGGAAATAGATCCCAACTATGCTGTGAAGGGGAAAATAGTTCGTCAACTATAAAGCCTTGTCCCTTCCAATGTGAAGGTGCACACTGGTTAGTCAGCCAGCGTCCTCACCCTTCCTATGCTGACCGTCTGTTATCTTTGCCATAAATAACTTTAAACTTAGAAATATACTTCCTTTCAATTTTTCTGTAAAAATTTCATTGTACTGCTATTCTTAAAATCTCTTTTGATGTTTTAAAGCTATTGGGAGTTCATCAGAATCGAATTTACGAGGAAAACTGAAATCAGCTCGGACTATAGAAACAAATAAAGAGCAGCAAGGATCTGAGCTGATGAAATATTTCTTACAATGAGTATAACTACGAACATATTGAGGTTACCTTCGAATAAAAGCTAAAGAAATGAAGAAATAAACTCGAAGTTATTATCCATCCAGAATGGACCTGAGCTGGATCAGCTCGGAGTATTATCAGCACGCGAGCGTACTGGTTTAAAACAAAAACCAGCTCTGGGCTTTTTGGTCAAGTGAAGTGAACACAGACTGGACTATTAGATCATAAATAACTAAACAAAGAAATCAGAATGCAAGCAGGATGGAAATGAATCAGATTGCTAGCGGACTGGACAACTAGATCGCGAGTAGAAAACCAGCTCGGGCAAAACTGAGCAGATCGCGAACTTAGTTCAATAACAACTACCAACTTGGAAGATTTCCTCAGTCAGAAGGAATAAAAAATATCTAAGTAAAACCCCAGTAAACAAGAACAGATAACCTACTTGTAAGCTACTGACACAAAAATGCGTAAGCTTCTTGTAAGCTACTTACAGAACATCCCAGAAAACTCCAGAAGAAACTGAACAAACATCATCAAACATTTTCTAATTAACTTTCCTGAATCAAAACTTCAAAGAAAGCATCTTAAAAACTCAACTTGTTTGAAGAAATTTGTAAAGAACACGTCTTTCAAACCTTCAATACATACAAACAGAAAAAATATGTCTTTTAAAAGTGAACCAAGATACAGAGTTTACTTGTCTTAATAACGACGACGATTACAGAGAGTTATCTAACTCGAATCCACACCCAAACACGATCAGTACCTTTTGAAAATTTCAAAACTCTGGTCGATTTCTTGTTTACAGAGAGCACCGCTTCAAAATTTTCCTCTATGTAAAGTTTTTCTTTTTTGAATGAAGATTCACGATGCATTTGCTAGTATTTATATGAAAATTCCAATGCCTTGGAAACAATATAGTAACAGGGAGCTCGCCTTGAAGGTTATAAGTGCACTTCCCAAGGAGTGGGACGTAAACACAATGGCGATGAGAGAGTCAAAGGCCCTCAACAAGCCGGAGATCCATGACCTATTTGTGAACCTGAAGGCATATGAGTTTGAGCTGGAAACAAGAGCTGAATCTGATCCGTCTACATCACAGCCTATGAAAGCTCTCACTGCAACCATTCCAGAACATAGCTCTCCAATAAAATTAGCTTAAAGAGTCAGTAACTACATAATGTCCCTCTTCGTAAAGAAGTTTGGGAAATTTATACGGAAAAAAAATTCTAAACTCAACTCTTTTGATTCTATCAAAAAGGATTCAACCACCTCTTCTGATTTTAAATGTATAACTGTGGTAGATCTGGTCATTATGCTGTGGATTGCTAGAAACCCGAGAAGTACGCTAAGAGGCAACCAGATCGCTGTAGTAAAGACAAAAAGGACAAGAAGTTCTACAAAAATAAGATGAGAGAGAGAGTACTGGTCACTGAAGAGAACAAAATTTCATGGGATGATACAGATTTGGAGGAGTCCAACTCAGGACATCCTCATCAAGCAACAGTGAAGAATAAGTTTAGTGTGTAATGGCAAATGACCATGAGGAGGTATTTGGTTTCTCCGATCTTGTTTTTAAACAAGAAGACCTTCTCACCGCAATAGATGTGAGACCAGAAAACTGATAAGATTAATTAAGTTAATTAATCAGGTTTTTTGAGATCAGATTTGAGTTGTTGTGCTTGGAGAAGCTATCGGGTTTTGTTTAGTCCTTGGAACAATTATGGAAAGCTGAGGAATTGAATTCAGCGATCAGAAGTTAGCGTGGGTCATCGCTGAATGTTAGCGTTCAACAGTGGTGATGTCAGCAGTTGTCGCTGAGTGGTTGTGTTCAGCAGTCGTAGCGAGATCTGTTGTCTCTGAGCAGTTGAGAGTGCGCTAGCGTGTTTCAGCAGTGAGTAGCTAAACGTCGTCGTTTAGACTAGTTGGAACGAAAGCGTTTTGGATTAGCGAAGAAGACTCAGCTGTGAGTTGTGTTAGCTTCAGCTGTGTGAGAGATCTGTTGTTGCGTTGCGAACAGATGTTGTTAGTTGTTCAGCAGTGAGTAGTGGGTGACGTGTCCAGTTGCGACAGTAGTTCTCTGCGACATCGTTTGAGTTAGTAGAGATCTGTTTTGGCTTAGAGAGGATCTGTTGAGAGATCTGGATCTAGAGGGAATATCAGTTGTGATAGCTTAAGTTGTCGGTGGATCTGTTCCCAGTTCTGCCAGTAGTGAGTTAAATAGGGAGCTTGGCATTGTTCTCTATTATTGTTCCCAACACTTAGAATATTTCCCGATAGCAAACTCGGTCGCGATACCCTAGCTACTGTTCATCGAACCTTATCTTCTTCGATTGCCGATGGTAGACAGCTCCGATTGAAGTAAGAGTGGTAGCGTTGGACTCCTCTTGCTGAGACTCTTCGTTTGGATATAGCTTTCGGACGTTTTCTTGAAGCTGGTGAGGTGCACGAAGACATATACCTTGTGTAGTCTGTTAGCATACCGTCCTAGCTTTTTGGTGTAAGTATAGATCCTACCTTTAAGCTTTGTTTAGAGCTTTCTGTTGTGTTAGAGAGGTAGGGTAGCGCTGGTGGAGTTCGTAACTCCCAGCTGCTGGTTCCTGTGCTTCGGTCCCTGAGGTTCTATATGTTGACGTTGAGCAGGTGGTAGATCTGTGTTCTCGGGACTTCATTGTGGCAATCTGATGTAGTAATTGTTTCACAGAGGTTTGAGGTACGGATGTGAGCTTGTTTTACAGCATGGATTTGGTATGGATATTATGTGTAATGATGTGTTGTTCTGTATTGTTGTTGCTTGCATATGTTTCGTGTGAGGATTGAGAAGTTAGATTAGTGATTAATTGATTTTGATTTGGGATTAAATACGTGTGTTTTGAGGAATTTGCAAAAGGATTGAAGTTCCTGCTGATTTCGAATGTTGCGTTGAATTTTGGAGAATTATATCGTAGCAAAGTTTGGTGCAAAGCTGTTAATAGCACGCTACTGTAGCGGAGTCAACGCTGGTCAAAGTTACTGTAGCTCCTGCTGGTGGAATTGGATTCAGCAGATATGGTGACATCAACGTGACGCATGAAGATCTGCTGGTTTTGGTGTGAATTGAAGTTGCTGCTGGCAGACATCGCGCGTAGCGTGAGATTGAGCGAGGAAGTGACGCGTGTTAGTCAACATTTTGGAATGTTGACTATTGAGTTCAGCAGATGGCTTGTGGAATTAGTCGCAAGAGCTGTCGATAGATATGATGACGTAAGCGTGACGTAATCCTTGCTGCTGGTAGTATTGTTGGGTTGTCGATCCGGATCCGCACCCCGGCAGGCAGCGGAAGAACAAAAATTTTTACCGGGATGCGATCAATACGAATAATCAAAACAGATCTACGTATCAACATACATAGGGTGTTTAGCAAGTCACCTGTCTGGCACTTGTGCCTGGCTCCAACCGGTGTTTCAAGAACCCGGCGCTTCTCGGTTGATTGCGGTAGATTCGTCAATCCGGTCCACGACCAGACTCGAGGCTCCTTCGTCAGACTGCACTAGAAGTCCTGACGAGATCAACACGATCGGATTCTCCACGTCGAACTGGCCGGAACAAATTTCCGGCGACGATCGGCGGCGGCGGCGGCGGCGCAAGGGCGGCGGCGGCGGCGTGAGTGGAGAGGATGGGAGGGCGGCTATGCTTAGGGTTTTAGTCTAGGGTTTTGTGATTAATAAATGATCATAATCAAGTCTCTTAAGTCTAGACATATATATACTTAAAATTGGACTTGGGCCGGTCCAACGGGCCCGAGTCCAAATGACGATATAAATCGCTGCGACTTCATCGTAACTCCGATCGCCGATCAGATCGGACCGATCGACTCAGTTTCCAAAACTGAATGTTATGATGTGAAAAACAATTTTTCAGATCATCAAACCCTAAATAGCAAAATGACCGTTTTGCCCCTCAACAGAGTCAAATCCCCGGTTTGACCCCTGTTGACTTTCAGGAAGTCATACTTCCCGAAATCCTCTTCTCGTGCTCAACACATTGAGCTGAGTATCCGTGTGGGAGTTTCGAATCCAGTACTTGTGTGACCCTCAATGGTTCAGGGATACAGCTAGCCGTGGGCCCACAACCATTGTGACTCCGGAATCACAATTCCGGACCTACCCAACGGATCATGGTAAAGCGTCTAGCAACATCGCCCCATGA
>KV018342.1:656999-671187 GCA_001598015.1 Dorcoceras hygrometricum
CATGCTCTATTTATGATTATCCTGCGAGAGTTTTGTTTGACACCGGTGCGTCGCACTCTTTCATTTCTGAGATGTTTGTGTTTGAGCGTGGGTTGAGTTCTTCCCCACTGTGTGATGTTGTTTCTGTGTCTACTCCTGTTGGTGTGAATCTTTGGTCTCGAGAGGTAGTGATTGATTGCCTGATTAGATTTGGTGAGCGTGTTTTGGTGACCAATTTGATTGTGTTGGGGATTAGAGATTTCGACTGTATTTTGGGAATGGACGTGTTATCTAGCTACAAGGCTACCGTCGATTGCTTCCATGGTGTGGTGAGATTTCGCCTTGATACGGGTGAGAGGTGGGATTTCTACGGCACGGATTCGAGGTCGAAGATTCCCCTAGTATCCGCTATGGAGATGTTTAGCCTGCTATCGTTAGGTAATGCAGGATTCATGATTTATGCACTTGATAGTCCCAGGAGCAGCGATTAGATTTGAGTGACATCCCCGTTGTTCGAGAGTTTCCCGACGTGTTTCCAGATGAGATTCCTGGATTCTCTCCTCGTCGTAAGATCGACTTCAGTATTGAGTTGGTGCCTGGTACCGCCCCGATTTCTAGAGCTCCTTATCGGTTGGCACCCGCAGAGTTGAAAGAGCTGAAGGAACAGTTGACTTATCTCTTAGAGAAAGGCTTCATCAGACCGAGCATGTCGCCTTGGGGAGCTCCGATTTTGTTTGTGAAAAAGAAAGATGGCACTATGAGGATGTGCGTGGACTTTAGACAGTTGAATAAGGCCACGGTGAAGAACAATTATCCTCTGCCGAGGATTGATGACTTGTTCGATCAGCTGCAAGGATCGGTTGTTTACTCGAAGATTGACTTGCGCTCTGGTTATCACCAGTTACGAATTAGAGACGCTGATGTGGCAAAGACGGCCTTCCGGACTCGATATGGGCATTTTGAGTTTCTAGTCATGCCGTTTGGATTGACGAATGCCCCTGCTGTCTTTATGGAATTGATGAATCGCGTCTTCAGCGAGTATATCGATCGGTTCGTTATCGTCTTCATAGATGACATCTTGGTGTACTCGAGGAGCAAGAGAGAGCACAAGGAGCATTTGAGACTTGCATTGCAGAGATTGAGAGACTCGCAGCTCTATGCCAAATTCAGTAAGTGCGAGTTTTGGCTCGACAGGATTATCTTTTTGGGTCACGTGATTTCGGCACAAGGAATTTCAGTAGATCCGAGCAAGGTCGAAGCAGTGCTTAACTGGGAGAGACCTCGAAATGTTTCAGAGATCCGTAGTTTCTTGGAATTGGCCGGCTATTATAGGCGTTTCATTGAGAAGTTTTCTTCGATAGCCAGGCCTATGACGCAGTTGACTCAGAAAGATAAGAGATTTGTATGGACTGATGAGTGCGAGTACAGTTTTCAGACGCTGAAGGAGAAGTTGACTACTGCTCCTGTTTTGGCCCTACCGTCTGGCTCCGGAGGATTTGTTGTGTGCTCCGATGCTTCTCTGAGTGGATTAGGGTGTGTTTTGATGCAGAACGGGTATGTGATTGCGTATGCGTCTCGACAGCTGAAGCCTCACGAGACGAGGTACCCGGTTCATGATTTGGAGTTGGCTGCGATAGTGTTTGCCTTGAAGATTTGGCGGCATTATCTCTATGGTGAAGAATTTGTGGTGTACACCGACCTACAAGAGCCTGAAATATATCTTCACGCAGTCGGATTTGAATATGAGGCAGCGATTTGAGGAATTTGCGAAAGGATTGAAGTTCCTGCTGATTTTGAATGTTGCGTTGAATTTTTGGAGAATTATATCGTAGCAAAGTTTGGTGCAAAGCTGTTAATAGCACGCTACTGTAGCGGAGTCAACGCTGGTCAAAGTTACTGTAGCTCCTGCTGGTGGAATTGGAATCAGCAGATATGGTGACATCAACGTGACACATGAAGATCTACTGGTTTTGGTGCGAATTGAAGTTGCTGCTGACAGACATCGCGCGTAGCGTGATATTGAGCGAGGAAGTGACGCGTGTTAGTCAACATTTTGGAATGTTGACTATTGAGTTCAGCAGATGGCTTGTGGAATTAGTCGCAAGAGCTGTCGATAGATATGATGACGTAAGCGTGACGTAATCCTTGCTGCTGGTAGTATTTGCGTTACGATGGTTGCTGCTGATCAGCAGGCGCGCTTGTGCGAAAGCGTTGAGAAGCGGCGTCGTTTGGTTAGTAGATGCGTCGTCGTTTTGAGAGTTTTCTCGCGACCAGCAGATAGCTGTTTTGAGGCGAGAGCTGTTGGCAGCTGGTGTTTGTTACGGCGTCGTTTTGATTAGTTGAAACGGTGTCGTTTTGAAAGGTTTTGTGCGATTGCTTTTGTTGGTTGTTGCTGCTGAATTTTACGAAGAGAAAAGAGAGGATTGCTGCCGATAGACTTCTGCTGATTTCTTCGATAGATCTTGGTGAATCAGCAGGCGAGGTTTGAAGAGGTATTTATAGAAGTGTTGATCGACACTTAGAATTATTTGAGCCAGATATTTCTTATCTCTTCTTCTCCAAACCCTCGTCGAGCTACTGTTCACCGTGAATTTCCACCACGCTGTGATGGGCTGACGGGCCCTGATGATCACGGACCGATGATTTCCACCGGCTGATTAGCTGTGTGTGGTATGGAGGCTTGATTTGAGTTGCCAGTTGATAGACTGGTCTAGCTATCCGATTTCTTGATAGCCCTCATGCATTCATAGCATTGATTTGTAGCATGTTGCATGTTTATCTGCTTTGATAGCTCTTCGTACTAAGGCTTGACCTCGTATTTTGTTTCCTGCTTTGTCTTGCTAGGTCTGCGTGCCCATTTGCAGGAGCTTTAGGTAACCAAGCTGGGCAGAGTGGAAGTTCAGCTGGTCGATCCCCACATCCCTGAGTCCCAGTTTACTTATGATATGTATTGAACCGGGGGATGCCCCGTGTTTTATTGTATTTGGGGATCTGTATTTTGAATTGAATTATGTGGTTACTTGTGGTATGAGTTTGAGTTAACTTATATTTTGGAATATCGAATATTTTGAATGTATGATTTGAAGTTCAGGCCATTGTATTTCGAAAAATTTTTAAGCCTTGATTTTAAGCTTCCGTGATTATGCGCGTATTATGTGTTAATTGTTACTAATTAGCACGGGGCCTGACATTTCGTGATTTATATGGCAAGCTATTGCATTGCATACACATCTGTCATATCCAGTTCATATCTTGTAGCCCTGCGTTGTTGTTGTGCTGTTCTGTTGCGTTCCAGGATGCGAGGGCGAGCGGCAATACCGCACTCTCATCTCCCTACTGGGTTTAGTTAGCCACTATGAGCCGAGTGGTTAACTACCACAGTTCATGAGTTGGGCAACGGCAGGTTGAGCAGTTGTGAAGCATCGGGTATTGGGTGTGGTGTAGAGATGAGTGGGTAATTCCCATATGCTTGTACACACACCGTGGCCACTATCTTTGCAGAATCTGTTGTCAGCTGTTGATCTATGCCTGAGTTCTTCGGCTCCCTGCTATGGTTCTAGCCTTAGGCTGTTGCCCTGTTCCTCATGCATAGCATCTGCATTTTATATGTTGCTGTCTATTGCTGTTTATCAGTTGCTCTCCGTACTGGTGTTTGAACCCGATGTCCTCTGGGGCTTGTGTTGTTGCCTGTATGTTGTTTCAGGTTTCCCAGGTTTCTCTGCTGGTCGTGGCTTTGACCCAACTGGAGGTGATCCAGGAGGTGGTTAGAGTGTCCCAGTTAGCGTATAGCATATATGTACTAGTACTATCAGCCGGGGAATGCCCTGTGCTTGTGGGATTTAGTTGTATGCTGTAGTGCTTGTATTTGTTTAAATTCGGTACGGTTGTACTGAGTGTTTGTAACTGGGTTATTTTAAGTATGGTTGTATTTTAAATTATATGTTTTAAATCGTCAGGCCTAAAGCAAAAAATTTGCCACTATTTTATTGCTTCCGTGTTGTGCTTTATGTGGTTTTGCTCTGATTTGTGCATGAGGACTGACAATAAATGACATGGTAGAAGAGTACAAAAAGATTTCTCGGTCATTAGAGGAATTTAAAGGGGAAAAAGAAGTCGAGGCTATGAAAGCTGAGCCCGTAATCTTAGATGATCTGTAGATTGCTCTAAGTAAGCTAAAAACTGAGAATGAGGATTTGAGAAGTAATAACAGTATATGATGAATGAAAATAAGTGGTTAGCTGAAATAAATTTCTGGACCAAGTCGTCTGCATCTCTACAGAAATTTCAAGGAGCTCTCAAGCCACCCAGTGATAGGTCTTGGTTGGGCTATGTGATGGATCTGGATAACAGATCCAGATCCAAGTTTTGAATTACACAAAACCTGTTATTGTGTTTCCAATATCTCTACGAAGTCTGCAGATGTTTACAAGGAAAGAAATCTGATGTTAACAGTATGTGAAGAGAAGAAGTTGAATTAGTGACTGGAGAAGCTGATTCGATTATGATGTTAACAGAAAGTTGTTAAGAAGTAAAGAAGAGCTGGAATCAGTAACGTTGACGTCAGCATTACAATTGGAGGAATCTGGAATCAGCGATGATGACGACAGCATTTCTATTGGAGGAATCTGGATCAGCGATGATGACGTCAGCAGTGATGTCATCACAGGCAGTTGAGAAAAAGCAATATCATCAGTTGATAAGAAAAGCGCAAGAGATGGAGCGACGTCGTTTAACTCTTAACAGTGAATCAGACGTAGAGCGAAGAAAAGATTAATCCAGACGAGAGCTACAGTATAAACAGTCGTTGGGTATTCAAACGCAGGGATATTGATTCAGACGTTGAGTTTATCATGTAACCAGTCGCAAGCTACAGTAGATCGGTTATTCAGACGCAAGGTATTTCTCTCAGTTGAGTATCCAGCCGATGGGAAATTCAGACGCAAGCTACAGTGGATCAGTTATCCAGTCGCAAGCTACAGTGAAAAGCATAATCAGTCGCATGCTACAGTATGTTCAGCATTGAGCTATAGTTATTCAGCAGTAGAAGATTTCAGCAGTCGTGACGTCATCAAAAGCTGCTCAGAAGTAAAGACAACAGACATCAGATGTTGATCAATAGAGGCGAATCAGCTGTTGGAACGACGAACAAAAGATGAAGCAGATATCAGCTGGAGCAGATGAGAACAATCAGCTGAAGCATATACAGAACCAACAGCTGATGAGGATACAAAGTAAACCAACAGCTGAGTGAACAGCTGTTGAGCGAAGTGTTATAACGAAGAAATCAATCAGCTGTTGGAACGGATTAGTTGAAGAAAACCAACAGCTGAGCGAACAGCTGTTGAACAATTTGCTGATATACATTCAGACGCAATCAACCGCTTAAATGGAAAGAATCAATAGTTGAAATTGAATCGTGCAAATGCCTTAAATCAAGGGGACAAGATTTGTACTATTCTGGGAAATCGTACAATATACAGAGGATGATTGCACCAATTTGGGAAGAAGACAAACTGGCCTTGACAAGCGCAGAAGAGATTTGAATCTACTGTCTAACGGTCATATTTGGAGAAAAGCTATATATACGAAGATTTTGAAGAAGACAATTTGATCACTCCATAACGAACAAAGCACAGTGCAAAAACAGAGGGAAGAAAACAGGAAGATGATGCAGTCGACCATCATTAGAGAGGAGCTTATTGCAGTGTCAACTGCTAGTCTTCATCAGCTTTTGTAGAAGCATTTTCCCAGTGTGTGAGATTTATTCTTTAGAATGTTGAATGTTCACTGTAAAATCTCACACACAGATTCACTCGCATATTTTGAGAGTTGTGCGTAATTTCTTAGCGAGTGAATCACAACCCAACAATCAGATACCGTCCAAGCACGAAGACGTTAAACTCTGTCTTTGTAGCCTTTCTCACATAGGCGTAAAACAAGTGAGTGACACAGTCGAGGGCTGGTGTAAAGTATATGAGTTCACCTGGAGCGAGGCTCGGTGACTCATCTTCTAATGGAACCTTCCGAGGAGGAAGAAGGAGAGATGTAAGAGATTGAGCTCCGAACTTTCAGAAATAAATATCAGTGTATTGTATTATTTTAATTTCAGTATTCCGCATATGCATTTAATTATTAGCACACACGCATACACAATTATCACACACGCACAGTTAAACAGATTTCTAACAGAAATCTATTTGCATCGTTTTAAAATATTAGGATTCATTTCTGGTATTTTCCGTATGTTTTTATTACATACCAGATCTGTCTCCGGTGCTCTCGTATTTTAATGTTCAAGAACCCGAGGTATTGCACCTCACAATAGCAGCGCAAAAATATTTAACAAGTAGCAGCGCTCGCTATATTCTTTATACTTAAGGATCAGATCTCTCGGTTTTGCGTTGATTAGTTTAATTCTCGAGTGAGATCTGATCCTTGGGTCCTAACAAGTGGTATCAGAGCAGGTTGTTCTTGAACGAGCACTTATTTTAAAACGCATGTGCTATTTTTTTTTTTTTTTAAAATGCTTTAACTGTTTTTGAAAAGCTTATTTTATGAAGATAGGGAGAGGAATGATTTATGAACTACTGTTGTTCTTTTGTCGAGATGACACGGAATGCGCGAGTTCCGTGTGGATGCCAAGATCCTATTTTGGTTGGGCTGTTTTCAGCACATGGGACGAAACAGGAGAAATGAAAGAAAAGCTGGTAGATCTTTTATTATTTTCTTTTCAGATCATTTTTTTTTTTTTTAAAATGCTTTAACTGTTTTTGAAAAGCTTATTTTATGAAGATAGGGAGAGGAATGATTTATGAACTACTGTTGTTCTTTTGTCGAGATGACACGGAATGCGCGAGTTCCGTGTGGATGCCAAGATCCTATTTTGGTTGGGCTGTTTTCAGCACATGGGACGAAACAGGAGAAATGAAAGAAAAGCTGGTAGATCTTTTATTATTTTCTTTTCAGATCTGAATAGATTAAGTAATTCAGCAGCACATGTTCTTATTTGAAACAAGTTTTATTTAAGATGCTATGATATTCCTTTTTCAAAATCATAGCATATTGTTGCATACGGTTGTTCCCAAAATCTGTTTTGATTTTGAAAATCTGTAAAATTCCTGCTGTCACGTTGTTTTTGTTGTGGCAGTGTAGGGATAGCTTTGATTTAAATTTCGGGAAGACCAGCTTTCGACCTATTTTTGATTCCCACAAAAAGAGAGAGAATTGTTAGATCATGCATATGTTATTTGAGGTTTTTTGTAAATCAAAAAGGGAGAGATTGATTGATCTGGATAACAGATCCAGATCCGAGTTTTGAATTACACAAACCTGTTATTGTGTTTCTAATATCTCTACGAAGTGTGCAGATGTTTACAAGGAAAGAAATCTGATGTGAACAGTATGTGAAGAGAAGAAGTTGAATTAGTGACTGGAGAAGCTGATTCTATTATGATGTTAACAGAAAGTTGTTAAGAAGTAAAGAAGAGCTGGAATCAGTAACGCTGACGTCAACATTACTATTGGAGGAATCTGGAATCAGCGATGATGACGACAGCATTTCTATTGGAGGAATCTGGATCAGCGATGATGACGTCAGCAGTGATGTCATCACAATCAGCAGTTGAGCAAAAGCAATATCAGCAGTTGATAAGAGAAGCGCAAGAGATGGAGAGACGTCGTTTAACTCTTAACAGTGAATCAGACGTAGAGCGAAGAAAAGATGAATCCAGATGAGAGCTACAGTATAACCAGTCGTTGGGTATTCAAACGCAGGGATATTGATTCAGACGTTGAGTTTATCATGTAACCAGTCGCAAGCTACAGTAGATCGGTTATTCAGACGCAAGGTATTTCTCTCAGTTGAGTATCCAGCCGATGGGTAATTCATACGCAAGCTACAGTGGATCAGTTATCCAGTCTCAAGCTACAGTGAAAAGCATAATCAGTCGCATGCTACAGTATGTTCAGCAGTGAGCTACAGTTATTCAGCAGTAGAAGATTTCAGCAGTCGTGACATCATGAAAAGCTGCTCAGCAGTAAAGACAACAGACATTAGATGTTGATCAATAGAGGCGAATCAGCTGTTGGAACGACGAACAAAAGATGAAGCAGATATCAGCTGGAGCAGATGAGAACAATCAGCTGAAGCATATACAGAACCAACAGCTGATGAGCGAAACAAAGTAAACCAACAGCTGAGTGAACAGCTGTTGAGCGAAGTGTTATAACGAATAAATCAATCAGCCGTTGGAACGAATTAGTTGAAGAAAACCAACAGCTGAGCGAACAGCTGTTGAACAATTTGCTGATATACATTCAGACGCAATCAACCGCTTAAATGGAAAGACTCAATGGTTGAAATTGAGTCGTGCAAATGCCTTAAATCAAGGGGACAAGATTTGTACTATTCTGGAAAATAGTACAATATACAGAGGATGATTGCACCAATTTGGGAAGAAGACAAATTGGCCTTGAAAAGCGCAGAAGAGATTTGAATCTACTGTCTAACAGCCATATTTGGAGAGAAGAAATATATACGAAGATTTTGAAGAAGACAAAGAGATCACTCCATAAGGAACGAAGCACAGTGCAAAAACAGAGGGAAGAAATTAGAGGGAACGAAGTTTGAGAGTTGTGCGTAATTTCTTAGCGAGTGAATCACAACCCAACAATCAGATCCCGTCCAAGCATGAAGACGTTAAACTCTGTGTTTGTAGCCTTTCTCACATAGGCGTAAAACAAGTGAGTGACACAGCCGAGGGCTGGTGTAAAGGTTATGAGTTCACCTGGAGCGAGGCTCGGTGACTAATCTTCTAATGGAACCTTCCGAGGAGGAAGAAGGGGAGATGTAGGAGATTGAGCTCCGAACTTCCAGAAACAAATATCAGTGTATTGTATTCTTTTAATTTCAGTATTCCGCATACGCATTTAATTATTAGCACACACGCATATACAGTTATCACACACGCACAGTTAAACAGATTTCTAACAGAAATCTGTTTGCATCGTTTTAAAATATTAGGATTCATTTCTGGTGTTTTCCGTATGTTTTTATTACATACCAGATCTGTCTCATGTGCTCTCGTATTGTAATGTTCAAGAACCCAAGGTATTGCACCTCACAATAGCAGCGCAAAAATATTTAACAAGTAGCAGCGCTCGCTATCTTCTTTATACTTAAGGATCAGATCTCTCGGTTTTGTGTTGATTAGTTTAATTCTCGGGTGAGATCTAATCCTTGGGTCCTAACACTATGAGAGTTATGAAAGCAATATAGCATAGGCAAGTACTCATCCAAAGCTGGAGAAATCTAAATTTCAAACAATTAATTTTGTGAAATCCAACATGGAACAATTTGTTGAGATAAAATCTGATGAGTCGCAGATTACAGCTAAGACTCCCAACTAGAAAGGTAAATACTGTCGCATAGGTTATGTTCCTTCTGAGAAGACATAGGAGAGCTGGCTTAAGAAACGAATTGAACATACTAGCGGTAATCCCAAATCTAATGGAAGAAATCCAAGACAGTTCTCTCATGCTTTTGTGAAGGACAGACAGTACAGTCCTAAGTATTATAAGCCCAGATCTCAAGGCAAAAATATTGTACATCAGACGTATATCAGATCATAGCGCACAATACAGATCACACACACACTTGGACGCACGCACGGGTAGAACGATTAGAATTATCCAAGTGTGGGTACCGAAAGGTCTAATCAAACCAGGACCCAAGTAAAACCAAAGGGTACCAAACTTTGTTTATTTTGTGATTGAAGATACAACAGATGTCAGGACTGAAGCAGTATACATGGTACCTGGACAGCGGATGTGCGAGGCACATGAAATATGACCCAAAGTTGCTATCAGATCTGAGTCATGCAGTGGACCAAAGATCACATTTGGTGACAACTCAAATAGTAACACTGTGTGTAAGGGTAAGCTTATCCATGGTAAATTTACTGTCAAAAATGTCCTTTTGGTTGAAATTTGGTGCTATAATTAGCATTAGTCAGCTGTGTGATAGTAATTATTCAAAGCACACATGCATTGTTCACAATCCGGAAGGTGTGATCGTGTTAGTACGATACAGATCGGGGAATACCTACAAATTTGATTGGTCAGATCAATCGCATTATGACATAACTGCCTAGTAGCTGACTCTTCTAAGGGCTGGCTATGACATCAGCGAATGAATCACCTGAATTTCAGAACTCTTGCAAATCTGAGTACACGTCAGTTATTACAGGTTTGCCCAAAATAAAATTTTGAAAAGAAAAGATTTGTTCCGCTTGTCATTTGGGAAATCATATTAAATCTACTTTTAAAATAAATGCAATAACAAAATCTCCCAAAGCTTGGAACTTTTACATACGGATCTTTTTGGTCCTATACCCGTAACCAGCTTAGGGGGAATGAAATTGTAACGCCCCAAAATCCTTAGGATCATATTTATGCATTTCATAAATCATATGGGCCATTTTGGCAATTTTAAATATCATGTATCTGCTGATTTGTTCATTTCAGCAGGAAAGATTTGCGTTGCGGCTGATTTCAGCAGGTAACTCCAAGTAGCGATGCACGAGCTGATTTCAAATCGATTGGAAAATGTTTTAAGGAGGCGAAATGATTTCTTTAAAGGAAGGTTTGGTGTTTTACAAATTTAAAATGATATGAGGGGAATTTTACTAAATTTTGAAAGTGTGTCATGCTTGATTTCTCAAGTAGCTTGCCACTAATCCCTTTCATATAAAAACCTGTTTTCAAAGTAAGACTTTCATCATTTGCAAAGAAAAGTTTTAAAGTGTTCTTCAAAGAAATTTCAGAAAAGTTCGTGCGTTGATCAAAGGGAGGATTTCTGCAGGAATTTGCTGTTGTTGCAAAGCTTCAAATAAGGCACGTAAAAGCTGATCTTTTTCTACACCATTTGAAGCATATATTGTGTTTTAATGGATCTGCTTGCCTGTATGTTATGGATATATTTAAAGTTCATGTTTGAAATGATTTAGACATGATAAGGAAAGAAAGATGGGTTCAAAAATGATGTTTTGATGATTATGATGCTTCCAGTTTGTTTTCAGAAAGTTTATGAAGTTTATATGTACTGAGGATTCGAATTCATTTCCAGAAATGTTAGGAAAGTTCTTCTTGCAGTAGCTGTAATATTAGAATTTGATAACTTGCGTCTTTCTTTATTAATATAAGCTGTTGCTTTCCTTTGATTAGGAATCAGCAGCTGCATTGTGATTCTAAATTCAGCAGTTGCTTTATTCATTTTTCAAGTACTGTTCATTCCAGCTGGTACTAGTCTTGCGACTGGTACTATTCATTTATATAATCATGTTGCACTTTTCCTTGCGACTGATTGATGTGCTAACGACGTCGTTCCATTTAGTTATACAAAGATCAGCAGGTAGTTTTGTTATTTCATCTGCTGATCGCTCCAACGACATCGTTTCACTTTATATCTATTTAAAAGATCTCGCGACTGGATTCTTGTCTTGCGACTGAATTCTTATTTGTTGCGACTGGTACTATTCATTTCAGCAGGTACTAGTCTTGCGACTGGCACTATTCATTTATATAATCGTGTTAGCACTTTTCCTTGCGACTGATTGATGTGCTAACGAAGTCGTTCCATTTAGTTATACAAAGATCAGCAGGTAGTTTTGTTATTTCCTCTGCTGATCACTCTAACAACATCGTTTTATTTTACACAAAGATCAGCAGGTAGTTTTGTTATTTCATCTGCTGATCGCTCCAACGACATCGTTTCACTTTATATCTATTTAAAAGATCTCGCGACTGGATTCTTGTCTTACGACTGAATTCTTACTTGTTGCGACTGGTACTATTCATTTCAGCAGGTATTAGTCTTGCGACTGGTACTATTCCTTGCGACTGGTTTTCCTTTCAACCAGTTCCATGTTAATGATACGTTTTCACAGTCGAATTCAATACTCAGTAAAGTTTTAAAATGGGAAGAAAATGTTTAAAATGATGGAACCCGATGTTTTACAGAAACGTTTAAAAGAAAAGATTGTTAAGGAACAAAAGATGTTTTAGATTATGGCATAGACAGTTAAGGTCACCAAGGAGAAGGGTGAGCAGTTGTCGAAGATGTCGACTGCCCTTTCATATGAGCTATATGCTAAACTGATATCGGGAGTCATTTTGATCAAAGTGAAACACGGACCATATAGAACTTATATGCCATGATCAACTGAAAATGAAATTGAAAGAAAAGAGAAGCTGGGCTATCTTCCCCTGTTTCTGCCATTGAAATGTTTATGAAAATGATATTGTATATTGAAATTGCTTAACATATGCATTGTACAGATGTCTACCTGCATTTTATGAATTGTTACTACTCAGATTTTACTTGCTGAGCCTTTAGGCTCACTAGCTTTTAAAATGGTGCAGGTACGACAGCTGATGAAGGAACAGCAGGTGGAACTTGAATCAGCAGATGGGTGGCGTTGTGTTTATCCAAGGCCTACGTTTTCCGTGTCTGAGTTGTATTGTTTTGATTAGGTTGTGCTGTGTTAAATCAGTAGCAATGGTTGTATATTTATATCGAATAGCAGCTGTTGTAAACCGCAATTGCAAAGTTATATAAAATACCCTGTTTTCCGCAAATGTTTAGCAGTAGCGCGCAAACTTAAGTACCTGCTGATTCTTCAAATTGTCTTGTGTATTGTTTCTTTTGAGTTATAAGAAATGCAGCTTATAACAAATTACCTTTTAGCCCTTCATTTATTCGACAATTTTTGTTTACCCCAATTCTCGTGGCCCCGTTGGGTTCGGGCGTCACAGAAATACACCAATGTGATTGTTGACGATTTTTCAAATTTACTTGGGCCATGTTTTTAAATCAAAATATCAAACTTACGAACAGATGATAAAACTTTTAAAACGTTTCAAAATGACAAATCTTTCAATTTCAACCGGATCATAAGTGATAGAGGAACTGAATTTTTAAATCCTCTTATCTGGATGACATTGGAATTGTAACGCCCCAAAATCCAAATGACCACATTTATGCATTTTATTGATTTCATGGGCCAAATTGGCAATTTTAAATGTTATGTATCTGCTGATTTATTGAGGTTAGCAGGTAAGATGCGCTGCGGCTGGTACCAGCAGGCAACTCCAATGAGCGATGCACGAGCTGGATTTTAAAGCGAATGGTAATATGAAGGGAATTTTACTAAATTTTAGAGGTGTGTCATGCTTGATTTCACAAGTAGCTTGCCACTAATCCCTTTCATATAAAAACCTGTTTTCAAAGTAAGATTTTCATCATTTGCAAAGAAAAGTTTTAAAGTGTTCTTCAAAATTCCAGAAGAGTTCGTGCGTTGCTCAAAGGGAGGATTTCTGCAGGAATTAGCTGTTGTCGCAAAGCTTTGTTTAAGGCAAGTAAAAGCTGATCCTTTGCTACACCATTTAAAGCTTATATTGTTGTTCTTATGGATCTGCTTGCCTGTATGTTTAAGAAATGTTTAAAAGTTCATGTTTGAAATGATTAAGACATGAAAAGGAAAGAAATATGGGTTCGAAAATGATGTTTTGATGTTTATGATGCTTCCAGAATGTTTTCCAGGAAGTTATGACGTTTTAAATGTACTGAGAATTCGAATTCATTTCTAGAAATGTTATGAATGTTCTTCTCGCAGTAGATGTAATATCAAAATTTGATAACTGTGTAATCGGTAGTAGCTAGTTGAATCATTGGTATGGTTTGATAGGTAACAGCTGATGGCACAGTTGTTGTTTTGATGTTATAAAGGTCGAGTTATGTTCCAGCAGCTGTATCTTCTTGTTAAGATTCAACAGCTGCATTGTTATAATGTTTACGAATGTTTTTCCTTTTTGCTGTAATGTCGGGATTTGATGATTGAGTAATCAGTAGTTGCTAATTGAATCAGTATAAAGTCTGGTTTAATAGGCTACGGCTGGTAGCGCTATAATTGTTTCGATATTACAAGTGTTTTGTAAAATTTCCAGCAGATGCACTGTTCATCAGCAGGCGCATCTTTCCTTGTCAAAATTAGCAGCTGCATTCCTTTGTTAGAATTCAGCAGTTGCGTTGTTTTCATAAAATCAGCAGATGCACTGTTCACCAGCAGATGCATTCCATAGAGATAGTTCAGCAGTTGCTTTATTCGTTTCTAAGTGTTGTTCATTTCAGCTGGTATTAGTCTTGCGACTG
>KV018342.1:679209-701155 GCA_001598015.1 Dorcoceras hygrometricum
GTTTTGTTTCATAAGTGCTGTTCCATTCTCTTGCGACTGGTTTTCTTTTCACCAGTTCCCTCTCAACGATATGTTTCCAAAGTCAAATTCGATTCTCAGAAAAGCTTTTAAAATGGGAAGAAAATGTTTAAAATGATGGAACCCGATGATTTACAGAATTTCAAGGAATGTTTAAAGAAAGGATTGTTAAGGAACAAAGCTATTTTAGATTATGGCATAGATAGTTACGGTCACTAAGGAGAAGGGTGAGCAGTTGTCTAAGATTTCGACTGCCCTTTCATAATGAGCTATATGCTAAAACTGATATCGGGAGTCATTTTGATCAAAGTGCATAACGGACCATGAGGAGCTTATATGCCATAGTCTAAAGAAAAGGAAATGATGTTAGAGCTGGGCTATTATCCCCTGTCTCTAAGATTACGAACGAATTGTTTATGAAATGTTTATGAATGTTCATATGTCTGCCTGCGTTTTATGAAATTTTTATTACTCGGGTTTTACTTGCTGAGCCTTTAGGCTCACTAGCTTTTAAAATGGTGCAGGTGCGACAACTGATGGAGGAACAACAGGTGAAACTTGAAACCAGCAGCTGGGTGGCGTTGTGTATATCCAAGGCCTATGTTTTCCGTGTCTCAGTTGTAGCGTTTTGATTTATATTGTACTGTATTATATCAGTAGCAACGGTTGTATATTTACTTAGAATATCAGTTGTTGTAAATCGCAATTGCAATTATCAATACAAACTGTTTTCCGCAAATGTTTTTAGCAGTTAGCGCGCAAATTAGGTACCTGCTAGTCTTTGAGGTTGTCGTGTGTCTTGTTTCTTTCATGTTATAGGAAATACAGCCTATAGCAAATTATCTTTTAGCCCTTTTTTTATTCGAAAATTTTTATTTACCCCAATTCTCGTGGCCCCGTTGGGTTCGGGTGTCACAGGAATCAAGCATGAACTTTCTGCAGGTAGAACACCTCAGCAGAATCGGCTGCCTGAGCACAGAAATCTTACTTTAAAATAAGATGCTACAAATATGATTGCTGATTCAGGCATTTCTAAAACGTTTTGGGACGAAACGATTAACACAGCTTGCTACACTCAGAACAAAACGATGATTAATAAGCATCATGGTGTTACCCCATATGAGATCTGGAATGGCAAGAAACGTGAAATTTTATTATTTCGGGGTGTTTGGATGCAGGTGATTCATTGACAACAATAGCAAAAATCATCTAACAGATGTCAAATCTGATGTAGGAATTTTTCTAGGATACTCAGCTGTAAGCAGAGCCTATCGTGTCTTCAACAACATAACACTAACGATGGAATAATCAGCTTACATAGTTTTCGATGAGACCAGCTTTCGATCTCTTTTAGCTGAAAACTAGAACGATTTGTGCACCCGTCTAGAATCAACCAACTTAGATGAATCGAGTGATGATGAGGCATAGATCAGAACCCAAACTGATGATCAGCACGCATAGACACACCAATTACCAACGTAGATATTCAAACTGTTGCACAAGCTGAAGTCCCAGGTAACATCGAAGTCATTGATTTGACTAATGTTGACTAAGTGCAGGGACATCAAGCAACAGGTGTGCCAGCTGAATATGCCTCTTTACATGCGTGCAAGCTGATGGAGCACCTACACAAGCTAATCACCCAATAAGATCAGAAGCTATCGCCCAAGCTACCAATTCATAACACAGGCGTCAGCATAACACGAAGAAAATATCTTTGGACCTGGTCTTCGGTGGCATATAAATCATCCTCCTGAGCTGGTCATAGGTAAAATTACTTCACCAATTCGCACTCCAAATCAGCTTATGTATGAGTATTTCAATTCAGCATTCATATCTCATATAGAACCTCAGATGTTTGATGAGCCCTTAGTAGACCTGAGCTGGGTAGAAGCAATTCAGTAGGAACTAAATCAATTTGAAAGAAATAAGATTTGACAACTAGTTCCTAGGCCATCCAATCACTCTGTGATAGGAACAAAATGGGTCTGTAGGAATAAACTAAATGAAGATGGAATAGTCATTAGAAACAAATCTAGGTTGGTAGCAGAATTTTTTAGACAACTAGAAGGAATAGATTTTGATGAGACCTTTTTCTCCCGTAGCTAGATTAGAAGTCATTCACATATTTCTTGCAATGCTGCATTCAAATACTTTAAAGTCTTTCAGATTGATGTGCAGAGTGTCTTATTCATCTTAACTGAGGAATTTTATGTAGCACAACCTCCTGGCTTCGTCAATCATACATATCCAGATCACGTCTACAAACTGGATAAAGATCTATATGGGTTGAAGCAAGAACCCAGAGCTTGGTATGACACATTATCCATTTTATGTTAGAGCATGATTTTGTAATAGTCAAATTAGACAATTTTTTTTTAAAATTTGTCAAAATGATCATGTTTTGTTAGTCTAAATTTATGTTGATGATATTATTTTTGGATCTACTTATCCCAAGCTATGCCAGAAATTTTCTAAGTTGATGGAGGACAAGTTTGAGATGAGCATGATGGGAGAGCTGACATTCTTTCTTGGACTTCAAGTGCGACAGCTTGAGAATGGAATCTTCAATCAAGCAAAATATACGAAGAATTTTTGAAGAAGTACGGGAAAATTGTTCAGTAGAAACTACCCCGATGAGTGCCTCTATCAAACTAGACAAAGATGAAGCTGGAACTGCCATCGAGGTATCATTGTATCGCGGTATTATAGGATCTTTTCTTTACTTAACTATTAGCAGGCCAGATATCATATTTGTGTTGGGAAAGTGGTGGCGGATCCGGATCCCGTCTCCCTGCGGCGCAGCGGAAGTTTAAAATTAGCGCCGGGAAACGTTCAATACAATAAAACAAATCAACAAACCATTCATAGTTACCTTGCTGGCGACAGGCGCCTGGCTCCAACCAGAATCACAGGGAGACTGGCTCTTCACGGTAGGCGGCGGTAGATTACGTCTAATCAGGTCCATGACCGGATTTGATCTTCCTCCGATCAGCCTGCACTAGAAGGCTGATGGATTTTATCACGAACGGAATCACCTCGTCGCAATGATCGAAACGAGAGGGGCGGCCGACTTTTGAGTGGAGGCTAGGGTTTTCAAGTTATGATGCTTTTTTTTTGTGCAAGCCTAGGCTCAAGACTATGTATAGGTGTGATGGGCTTGAACCGGCCCATTGGACCTGGGGCGGGCTCAGTCCAACGTATGAACATTCGGTTCATCTGCATCACCGTGGTTTCATCATGATTCCGATCGACGATCAGATCGGAACGATCGACTCAGTTTCCAAAACTGAATATTATGATGCGAAAACAATTTTTCAGATTACTTAGTCCAAAATGACAGTTTTTCCCCTCAACAGCGGGAAATCGCAATTTGACCCCTGTTGACTTTTAGGAAGTCGCACTCCATAAAATTCTCCTCATATGCTCAACACATTGAGCTCAGTTTCCATGCGGGAATCACGAATTCATCATGATTCCGATCGACGATCAGATCGGAACGATCGACTCAGTTTCCAAAACTGAATATTATGATGCGAAAACAATTTTTCAGATTACTTAGTCCAAAATGACAGTTTTTCCCCTCAACAGCGGGAAATCGCAATTTGACCCCTGTTGACTTTTAGGAAGTCGCACTCCATAAAATTCTCCTCATATGCTCAACACATTGAGCTCAGTTTCCATGCGGGAATCACGAATCCAGTACTTGTGTGACCCTCAATGGTTTAGGGATACAGCTAGCCGTGGGCCCACAACCATTGTGGCTCCGAAATCACAATTTCGGACTTGCCCAACGGATCATGGTAAAGCGCCTAGCAACATCGCGCCATGATCCCCTAGGTATCACTGATAGTGCCTTCAAGAACCAGTTGGTCGTGGTTAGCGTACAGTATGGTCCATTCAATCCATATATCCCGATCAGATCAACGACCATTGGTAAATCGAGAGTCGCTAGAGATCCGATAGCTATGCATACATCTTGGAGATCGAATAGTGACATCGCGAGTGTAACTAGGTAAACCCATTTACCTAAAACACTTCTAGTACTCTGGCCAGAGATTTATACACTATTATCCCCTCAGATAGCATAGGATATCCACGCATGTAAGCGAGCGGTGAATCCTCGACAACGAAGCATCGACTCCTACATGCATCGGGGTCTCACCCAACCCCGCCGCCTAATGACCCCAAGTGAGTCGGCAAACGGGTCAAAGTGAGACGCCTATCATGTTGAGTCTCAATGACGTTTCGAGTCGTGAGGACTAATCAGTACAACCAAGACCTCGGACTTATCCACTCGACAAATGGTAACCACTTGGAAAGTCCGAACGAGGGTAGTTCGATAGATCACCAGGTCACTATCTATCTGCATGCTCAGAATATCACAATGTTCCCTACCAATGAAACATGGTACTTCGCATCGCAGATACTAGTCTCGAGCTCGGGCGGCCTTATCCTCAATTTGACGGCCCAATCTACTAGGAACTAATTCAGAATACACAGTGACTATTAGATGTGTTTCATGATAGCCGTCATACCCACTATCACATCTAACATACACTATGGTGCATTCTAGGTCTTTATCCAACACAATTGTTAACATTATATAAACATAACGAAGATAAAGAATGCCATAAACAAATGCGAATATCATATATAAAGACTGTCATATACAAGAGTCTATAAACCCACACGCCACAAGTTGGCTAGTTGGGCATCTACTCTAACAATTTATTGTCTGTATGTGTGCTAGATTTTCAGGCAGAGCCAAAACAGTCTCATATCATTACTATTAAGATAATTTTAAAATATCTTAAGGGTATTCCTATTGTGGGTCTTTGGTATCCCAAAGACTCCAGTTTTCAACTAATTTGGTATGGTGATGCAGATTATACAGTGTCGTATCGATCAGCATAGCACAATTGCGACGTGTTGATTCTTAGGAGATCATCTGATCTCATGGTTCAGTAAGACGCAGAATTACATTGCTACATCCACAGCTGAAGCTGAGTACTTAGCAGCTGGGATTTGTTGTGCTTAGATCTTATGTATTCAACATTAGCTTAGGGATTATGGCATTGATGCTTCTGAAACTCCTATTTTCTGTTACAATAAGAACAGTTCTATTGCCATCACTCAGAATCTTGTGCTGCATTTGCAAACCAAGTACATCGACATTAGGCATCACTTCAAAAGAGATCACGTGCTCAAGAAGGACATCAGGTTGTAATACATTTCAGCAGAACAACAAGTAGCTGATATATTCACCAAACCACTGCCTGGCGCTAAGTTTTCATATTTTCAAAACATTATTGGTCTCTTAGAAATTCCCTAATCTATCGATTGCAGGTGCTCGAGGAGTTTCTAAGCTTAGGTGGAACTTCGGATCAGAAGTAATAAGCTTTAAGTCAGCTGAATGTGCGTGAGAACTGATTCATAATATGCACATATACAGCTGATGCTTATCCCAGATCTGATCTGATAATACCTCTGTTGGTGTATTAAAATTGTTAAGATAAATTTTATAAGTTTTGGTGATAACAAAAATAAGGCTAAGAACTGAACTTAAGATTCAGATCTGGACTGTTAGTATTCGGGAAGAGCATTTATCATATTTGAGCTAACAGAATAAATATTCATATCCGAGAGTTTTGGGAACAGTATATTCAGATTCAGATCAGATCCGGGCAAACCAGATGAGAGCAACCCAGATTCGATTGTATTAGTTTATATCAGATTTGGGTATTCGGATTATTTCAGGTATCGGGTCAAGTATTTCAGTATCAGATTTGACTCAGAGGATACGATAACAGATTCAGTTATATTTGTTCAGAAGGTATATTTCAGATCCGAGCTTATTAAGATGAGAACGGACTCAGTTTTGAGCAGAATCCATTCAGAGTATTTTTAGTTATTATTTGTCAGATTTCAGGAACGAAATTCAGATCAGAACAGTTACTTCCAGGATTTCAGATCTCGCAAAGTTACTGGTTAAAGAAATCAAAAAGTGAGAAAGTTTCGATCTCTATATAACTTTTATAATATGATTTCAGATTTGACAGAGAGTATTGATTGTGTAAAGTACAAAAAGGAAAGAGAGCAGATTTCAGATTTCAGTGCTAATACAGATGCAAGCTTCGAATATCTTCAGATGACTATTTGAGAGAAATCAACGATCACGATTTAAGTAGAAAAATCCTGTTAGACAATTTGTATTAAAGAGACAAGATCAGAGCTATTTTGAGTATAGTTGCACAGTACGCTGAGTTGGTACAACCAATGATTACCTACTTTGGTATATAAGTCAACTCAGCTCTGACAAGCGCAGACAACCTTTTGCATAGCATTAATGGAGCATTTAATGCGATGATACGATGAAGATATGCAGGCAAAGGTTGTGTCTACTGGCTCATTTATTGACCGTTGAGGATGAAGAGTATATATAGCTGAAGATTTCAAATGAAGAAGCTCTCGGTTGTTGTTGATTCTCTTGCTCTCGGTCACTCTCGTTTATTCAAGTTCTCGATTACTCTCGGTCATTGTTAAATCTCTTTGGGAATATTCAAGCGCTCATTCAAAAATTCTCTAAGTCCCAGTGTTCAATCTCGAAGAACATTTTTGTTCAAGTTCTTATTAGAAAAATTTTGAAGATATCTTATGGTTTACTTTTGTAAACAGGTTTCATTGTATAGAAACCAGAAGATTTGCAGTACTCAATATATCGTGTTCATTGTATTTTCATTATTGAGTCTATAACGAATGTGCTTCTTGAAGCAGTTCGAAAATTACGATTAACTTATCAGTGTATCTGCGTAGTAGAATTTTCTAGGAGTTCACTTAGAGCGAGGCTTAGTGATCGGGTGTAGACAGAGGTTGTGTTCACCAAATCTTCTAGTGGAAACTTCCTGGAAAGGAAGAAGGAGAGACGTAGGATTTTAAAATCCGAACTTCCAGAAACAAATTCCGAACCTTGCACTTTTACTTATTGCATCGTATTTACTTCACTCAACAGTTCACTGTTTAATCGACTTCTTTCCGCAAAATTTTTGTTAGTCGAGAAAACAGCTTTAGACTGAGAGCCTTAGATCTGGTCACTCAAATCTGAGTTAAGCAAGGCTTGTAAAAATATTTTTAAGGTTTCGAAAAATCAACCCCCCCATAGGAGTTCATTCAACCCCCCCCCCATCTTCTGAACTCCTAAGATCATTTTAACTATATTTTCAATTCCAATGATCCTATCGAAAACAAATGGTTGCGATTACTTTTTAAAAACAACGGCTTTTTTACTTTTCATCGTACAATAAACTTTACAAGTGTCTTTTTAAATTCAAAACCTGTCAATCGATGCTTGACACATGTGTTGTTAGTGTACGAAAACGTAACCTACATTCTCTCTCGCCGTTTCAAATTCTTTTTATACTCTATTTTCACTAACCTTTCAATTACTTTGCACTCTTTCTCTTTCATATTACCTTGCAGATAAATCCCTCAAATTCTTAGCAATCTCAACTACCCTAAATAATGGTCTTCGTTTTCATCCAGAATGCTCTACAAATGAACTTCGAGTCAGTTCTCAGCCTTTCCGATGGGGGAATGATGAAAACCTTAAAATCTATGGAGTCTTCTGGACTCAGAGGCTTTTTGGAGTTATCGGCGGTGATTTACGAGGAGGATATTCAGGAAGTTTTCGCAACGCCAAGGTGGACAGAGACACTGTGGTCAGCACAATCTAGGATATGAAGGTGGTGTTTTCTGAAGAGATTTTTACTGTTGTTTTTCAGTTGTCCACTGAGGGTCTTTTTGTGGTGTCTGAGTTGTCTGAGAGTATGATCGCTCAGATGAAGATGGAATTTTCTGACTCGGGAGTTCCGATGAAGATCTCGTTCAAGAAGAAGGCTATGTAGGTTTACTATCGCCTACTCAACGATATTCACGCCAAGGCCCTCACTGTCAAAGCTGGATCTTTTGACGCAGTGACCCAATAGCTCTTCGACATGATGGTGGTATAATGGGCAGCGTCAAAATAAACTGGAGCAAAATCTGATTAGATATTTTGGAGGCAATTGTCGAACCATCGACCAAGCAGTCCAGTGGTTTTGCAGTGCAGCTTAGCTTGCTGCTGGAGGGTGTAAAGGGGATTAAACTGGACAAATTCAAAGCCCTTCACTCCTTGAGGATTCTATCCGTAAAATAAGTTTGCACGTATATTTCCAAGAACAAGTCCTCTCCTGCAGAGTTTGTGGAAGATAAGAAGAAGATTTGGGAAGCGGATAAAGTAGCAGCTGTAGCTAACATGGCTGCAGAGATGGAAGTAAGAGCAGAAGCAACTAAAGCCAAACATATGGAGGCTATGTGCTCCAAAGCTGAAGCTGTTGTTGACCCAGTAGTGACGCGAAAAGGAAGACAGTTGAGAGAGCTGCTCCATCTGTCATGGCATTCAAAATCTTTACTGCTGCGGTGGAAGCAATACCCATTTAAATGGTACGACCTTCGAGTAGCTCAGAGAGGAACACATTAGCTCTGAAGCATAAGCTGATTATAGAGGAAGATAGTGAATCTGAGGATGCTGAGCTTTTGAGAAAAATTATCAAGGCATCTGCCATGCCTACCCGGTGCCTACTTCATCACCGAAGACTATTTCCGTTCCGAAGCCTATTGAGAAGACTGTTAATCTGGCCAGCTTTCCAATGACGAATATTTGTCTCAGGAGGACATTTTGATGAGTATTCCAGATGATGTCATCCCCTCATCTAAGACAACTGAGGAGCCTGTGACAAAAATCCGGTGGACCTAGAATGTGGAGATTTGAGAAGTCGATTGGCGCCACTGATCCCTACCTAAGATTGCATCCGAGGCGAAAGGAAAAGATATTTTGGTTGAGTTTACTAGGAGAAACCCGGATAAAGAGATAACAGATCTCATTTTTGTGGATGTCGAGTTTTTGATTCAGATTAGAGAATAATTTTAGACATAGTTTATTAGTTTCCACAATTCATTGAGGATTAGTCATCTTTCATCAATTACGACCATCTCTTTATAGCATCTAAGGAGGAAAAGGTGATGAGATGGGACGAGACAGATTCTTTTCAGACAGCAGTAGAGAGGCGAAGTCTTGTACAGGTGAAGTACCGTGAGATATTGATTAGGAATTTTTTGATAGCGAGGAGGTATAATTTTGTTTCTGGCACACCGTCCACGAGTATTGATCTTATGGTGTTAGAGATTCTCGTTGAAGCCTATCAGATCACAGTTTTGGCATATCTCAGGCTAAGAAAGGTAGCATCAGCTTGATCGGACATTGCCAGGAATATAAGCGCTATTTCAAGTACATATAGGAAGATTTCTCGCTGCATTATCAGTTTTACCCCAGCTACCCTTTACGAGCTGGGTGAGGTCTCCTACCTTATCAGATGGTGTCTGGACCATTCTACATAGGGCGGATCCTAGACCAGTCAGGTTAGAGCTGCCAGCTGCGAAGGATACTTCAACTTATTAGATTGTGACTCAACAACCGTACATTGACTCTCTTGCTACCATATGATAATTTATTCCTCAGCGCCTGGTTACAGCTTTGAGATGACCTTACTGTTGGTCCCGTTACACAGGGTACCATATCGCAAAAGCGCTCTGATACCAATTGTTGGTCCCATTATACGTGGTAACAGATCGCAAAGGCGCTCTGATACAAATTGTTGGGATAAAAAATCGGGGTTGTTCGTGACTCTGCCACAACTCACGTCAGCTCTCACACAGCCGAAACATCAACCCCGTAAGTTACGTGCATTAAAATTTAAGGAGTTGAAAAACCATCACGCAACTTGTGAAACCAGATCTCCGTGAATCTGGACCAACAGCTCTATGAGCTGGTCCAGATTACCAGCTCCTTTGCAAACTGGTTTAACACAAGCATTTTGTTTTCTTAAACTTGAGCTGCAATAGCTCAGTGTTCTTGAATGTTTGTGCACCAAGATACAGATTGAGTTATGAGTTAAAATCATGCGGAAACAACTCAAACTGAACTCTTATAATCAAAAGCTCTTTAAACAGTTTATTCGTATTAAAAAATCTTGCTATGCGTATGAATGTAAGTGCGGAAAGCAGTAAAGAAAATACGTTGCAATTTGTTTATGGAAGTTCGGAGCTGAATCTCCTACGTTTCCCCTTCTTGCTCAATGGGAAAATTTCTGCCAGAAGACTTTGATTACAACAACCCTTCGCTGCAACCCACTCCTATGACCAGCAGCTGCAAGAACTCCTAGCCACACCATTGCACACTAATCCCGCAAGTTGTTTGTCTAGCATCACTTCTTTTATGTCTCAGTGAGAAAGGTTACACACACTTCTTTAATGTCTCAGTGCGAAAGACAACTAGACTTGTTTAACGTCTCTATCCAAATACTACAATGGAAAGTTTTGAATATGATTCACTCACTTTTCTATTTCGCTCAACTCTCGAATATATGAGTGAATCGTGTGTGAGATTACAGTGTAAGTACAATCTCTCAGGAATAAAATCTCACACACTGGGAAGTGCTCCAATCGAACTGGTTTCACAAATGTCTTCCCAGAGCCTGTGTTGTGCGTTCTTCAGTTTTTACATTTTGGTTCGCACAACACTTCGCTTCTTCTCGCGCTCTTCTTTCGTTTTGTGCGCCTTAATCTCTCTTTGTTCGCATGTCTCTCTGCTTGTGCTCTGCTCTTGTTATTTATAGCCTGACGTGGAGATTAATCCGTTGGACACAAAGTTGTAGCAGTTGAAAGTCTTCTGACAATGTTGTAATTTGCGTCCTTTGTCCATAAATGCATCTGAAGGCTTTTCTTCACTTTAAGCACGTGAGCACTGTACTTTGAGAAGACAGTACAAGAAAGTCGATTTGAATACTGAACATCATATGTCGTATAGCATTGTATTCAAATTATAAAATTGAGAAGACAGTATAAGCAAGAGACCGAGACTAGCGAAATCGAAAATGTAACAATTATAAAATTGTAAAAACATTAAGCCTCATAGTATAGCTCAAAACAGTCTTTTACATAATCAAAATAATCGTCTTTACAACAGAAAATCAAAGTTTGCGGAAGCAAAAATTTCATTAACCTATACTACGTCTTCACCAGCCCCAGAACATCTCTTTCTCGTCCTCTTCAACCTGTTCTTCGTTCTTATCTGGGTGGAATAAGTAAGGGGTGAGTGTTTGGGGAAACACTCAGCAAGTGGGGGAACCATTCGAGCATAACAAAAATATACATACATATATACTGAATTTGATCAGAACAGAGCAGAGCATATAACAAAGAGTAGGTAGCACTGATAATTACTTTGTTTTTATGTTTTATTGATCAGTCCCTGATATTTAATCCTCTAAGGGGTCGAGGCCATAGTTACACACAGTAACTCAGAGTGCGGAATATTCCGTAGACCCATATTGCGATAGAAATATCAGTGCTAAAACAGATCATTGATCATAGCATGAATTGGACACGAAACGAAAACTCGAATGATAATTCAAGACAAAATGTACCATGAATACCAAATAAAACGAATACATAACAAAAGCCCACTTACAATCTCCTGAAGTTTTTGGTTCAAGGGGGTAGAAACAGTATTCATGTAATGCCCGCGATAATTAAGAAGAGAATTAGTAAGTAATAACCAGCAGCAAGAGTTCTTTGTGTATCTGCTGGTTTATTGATGTGTCGACTGGTTTTGATGACGTAGGTGCGACGTCGTCGTTTTGGTAATAAACGCAAGTCAGTCGATGCAAGTATGTGAAATTTGGTTACAGCTGAGAGAGCAATGCGACATCGTTTTGACTTATGAACAGGAACCTCGATACGATATCGTTTTGCATGAATGAGTGACCAGTCGAGGGATCTAAAATCAGTCGATGGTTTGTTGTATCTGCTGATTGTTATAGGCGCAACGACGTCGTTTGGGTAAGTGCAACTGCTGGTGTTGAATCATTGTGAAGGATGGGTGCCTGCTGGTTTACCAGCAGTTGGTAGCGATGTGGCATATCTAGTACGGCGTCGTCTAGATTAGTTGACGCGTCGTCGTTTTGAGTACTTTTGCGTAATCAGCTGCTGATGGGTTTTGAAGGGAATTCGACAACCAACATCTGGTTCTTTGCAAGAGATATTGTTTCCTGCTGGTAAAACGATGCGGCGTCGTTTCATTTAGTTGGAACGGTGTCGTTTCGAGATTGTAATTTCAAATACAACCTTTGATTTCTTCTGCTGATTTTAACGAGAGTTACTTACTCACCTGCTGGTTTATACACCTGCTGGGTTGTATTCATGCGGCGACTGGTTGTTGCTTCTGCTGACTAACGAGAGGATGATACTTTCAGTCGAGGGAATGAAGTGTGCCTATTTTGAACAGCGACTGAGTTTGTTTAACGATGAAATCTTTTAGTGTGACCAGCTGGTGAGTGCTTTCAGTAGAGATCGGGAATCAGCTATTGGGCTATTACGTCGTCGTCTGGGTTAATTGATACAGCGTTTTTTTGATATTGAAATACAGCGACTGGTTGTTATGTGACAACTGATTGAGAAAGCGGGTTTTGTTGCGACTGAATATTACACCAACGGAATAGAGCTACGGCTTCTAGTCGTGAGACTTAGTAGCATCAGTCGCGAGACTTTCTTGATACCACGAAGAACAGTGGATACGCTCTACCTAATGATCGAAGAAGCTGGATTCGAAGCGGTGGGAGTTTATCCTATATCGAAGCGGTGGAGTTTATCCTATAACGGTTGATAAATACTCAGCATGACACGTGGAATTCGAATTGAACACGTTGGAAATGCTGCAGAAGAACAGAGACCGTTGTCTATAAATAAGATTGAATTCAAAATATTGAGAACATCTTGACGACAGATATCGGACTTGATTCTGTGAAGTTCTCAGATAGTGTTGAAGCAGAATTTGAGTGAAGTGTGTTCAAACCAGAGAAAACGAAGGTATTATTTGACAGAAGTGTCAGAGATTAGATTACTCGAGAATGATATTTCTTGAGTATCCCGCTGAAATCACATACGTGTTTGATTACTGTTCTTGATTTAGAACTTGAATTGTGTATGTGTCGATCCATCACAGGTATTGGATCTTTTATAATTGCATGACATTGCATAACGAAGAGAATTGAATTGATTCTAATGCCCAGGACTGAGTTGGCCTGATTTTTGAAAAGATGGTTTCGATAGATGAATATTCATGTCAAGATCGGATACGAATCTTGATGGCATCGAACTGAAATGGAATCAATTCTGAGATCGAAGAAGAGAAACAGAATCATTTCATTGCATTGCATTTTATTACTGTTGATACACTGTTATTTGCTTTATTGATATTGTTCATACCTGCTGATTATACTGAGATGATTCTCACCGGAGTTTATCCGGCTGTTGTTTTGTTTTGTATATGTGCATGACAACAGGAGGAAGAAACTAGTGGGGAGCAACCAAGGGTAGCGAGAGAGTAACTACCTAGATGATGGGTCAACAGCAGGAAGAATAACTACCAGCTGATAGTTTATGTTTTTGGACAGTTGGTTTTAGGTTGCTCAAATCTGGTTTTGTATGTAAGAATTAAGCGTGTATTAGTAAACTTAGCTTGTACCTGCCGAGGACAATAAAGTGTTTTCATAAATGAATAATGTTTGCGATACCAGCTGAATTTTCCTTTATGCTTCTGCTGAAATTTTCTTATAAACCAGATTAGATTTAATAAACTTGTTTAGTTTAAATTAATCACCCACTGATCGATATTAGCGAATTAATTGTGAGCAGAGAGCCTCACAACAGGTGGTATCAGAGCCTCCAACATCATTAAGATCATTGACTTAGATGAGTGGGGGGTAGATCGAGTTTTTCCTGAGTGATTACTTGATTGCATGCTTGTGTGGTATATGTCTTACTGCTTTTGAATTTATTACCTGATTATGTGAAGAACTGGTAAGACTATGCCGAGCAGATTTGAGAATTACATGCTCTTTGAGAAGAGAATAAATAGCATGTATTGAACGAAGCATGAATGAGAACTCGATCTTTTGAAAAGCTGTACATTGATGTATGCTAATCAGAGGAGGGACTGAGATTGACTTGTTATTGATTGATGAAAAATGATGACCAAGTCTGTTTGATTTATAGATATGCCTCCTCGAAGAACAACTAACAGACAGACAGAGCAGGGTAGTACATCGACTGATATGTTGAATGCAGCTGCTACTCCGATGGAAACTTTGTTGAAACGGTTTCAGTCTTTTAAACCACCAACGTTGGCAGGAACAGAGAATGCGATAGAATGTGAGAACTGGTTGGAAGATATTGAGCAATTATTTGAAGCACTTGAATACACCGATGATCGTCGGGTAAAACTGATAGTTCACCAGTTGCATGGTCTGGGTAAGAGTTGGTGGATAGCAACCAAGAATGCGCTTGAGAATCAGGGTACTGTGATTACTTGGGCAGTATTTCGAACAGCTTTCTATCAACGATTTTTCCCCCTTTCGTATCGAAAGGATAATGGGGCAGAATTTGCAAACCTGAGACAGGGGCCATTGAGTATTGAAGAATATGTTGCTAAATTTACCAGCTTGCTTAAATTTGCTCCACATGTTGCTATCAGCGATGAAGCACAAGCTGATCAGTTTATCAATGGCCTGAATCCTGACATGTTTAATTTGGTGAACAATGGTCTACCGAATACTTTTGCCGATGCGCTTAATCGTGCAAAAGGTGCAGAAGCTGGATTGCTAAGCCAACGTAGATCACAATTTGTACCACCAGACGCAAGAGCATCACAAGAGGAATTTCAAATTCCACCGCCCCCTCGATTTGATGCTGGAAACAGTAGTAGTGGAAAGAAAACTTTCTTTCCAGGAATAGGAAAACAATTTATACGTTCAGGTACCAGTAGCTCCTCCAGTTCAAGTGAATTCAAACAACTGGGAGATGGACAGAAATTTTATGATTACTGTACCAAGTGTGGAGGCAAACATGCTACAGAACAATGTAGAGGAGTGTCTGGTCTTTGCCATAATTGCAATCAACCTGGACAATTTGCAAGAATTTGTCCTCAACATGATTTTGGGAATCCATAGAATCCGGGAACAGCGAGAACAGTGCCAATGCAAGAAAGGCAAGCCTCCTCTGTACATTCATTTCAACCCCAGAATCAGCAGCAGGGTAGACAAGGAGGAAGCCAAACAGTAAGTCAACCTCCTAAACAGCAAGCAAGAGTGTTTGCTTTGACTGAAGAACAAGAACAAGCAGCTCCTGATGAGGTTTTTGCAGGTAACTGCTATTTGTGCAATTTTCCTGCTTATGTGTTAATTGATACGAAGTTTGTTACGGCATGAGTCCTATATGCATATAGCGATTGCCGATGAGTTCGGGGATGAACTCGAATTTTAGAGGGGGAGAAATGTAATGCCCGCGATAATTAAGAAGAGAATTAGTAAGTAATAACCAGCAGCAAGAGTTCTTTGTGTATCTTCTGGTTTATTGATGTGTCGACTGGTTTTGATGACGTAGGTGCGACGTCGTCGTTTTGGTAATAAACGCAAGTCAGTCGATGCAAGTATGTGAAATTTGGTTACAGCTGAGAGAGCAATGCGACATCGTTTTGACTTATGAACAGGAACCTCGATACGATATCGTTTTGCATGAATGAGTGACCAGTCGAGGGATCTGAAATCAGTCGATCGTTTGTTGTATCTGCTGATTGTTATAGGCGCAGCGACGTCGTTTGGGTAAGTGCAACTGCTGGTGTTGAATCGTTGTGAAGGATGGTGCCTGCTGGTTTACCAGCAGTTGGTAGCGATGTGGCATATCTAGTACGGCGTCGTCTAGATTAGTTGACGCGTCGTCGTTTTGAGTACTTTTGCGTAATCAACTGCTGATGAGTTTTGAAGGGAATTCGACAACCAACATCTGGTTCTTTGCAAGAGATATTGTTGCCGACTGGTAAAACGATGCGGCGTCGTTTCATTTAGTTGGAACGGTGTCGTTTCGAGATTGTAATTTCAAATACAACCTTTGATTTCTTCTGCTGATTTTAACGAGAGTTCCTTACTCACCTGCTGGTTTATACACCTGCTGGGTTGTATTCATGCGGCGAATGGTTGTTGCTTCTGCTGACTAACGAGAGGATGATACTTTCAGTCGAGGGAATGAAGTGTGCCTATTTTGAACAGCGACTGTGTTTGTTTAACGATGAAATCTTTTAGTGTGACCAGCTGGTGAGTGCTTTCAGTAGAGATCGGGAATCAGCTGTTGGGCTATTACGTCGTCGTCTGGGTTAATTGATACAGTGTTGTTTTGATATTGAAATACAGAGACTGGTTGTTATGTGACAGCTGATTGAGAAAGCGGGTTTTGTTGCGACTGAATATTACACCAACGGAATAGAGCTACGGCTTCTAGTCGTGAGACTTAGTAGCATCAGTCGCGAGAAGTTCTTGATACCACGAAGAACAGTGGATACGCTCTACCTACTGATCGAAGAAGATGGATTCGAAGCGGTGGGAGTTTATCCTATATCGAAGCGGTGGAGTTTATCCTATAACGGTTGATAAATACTCAGCATGACACGTGGAATTCGAATTGAACACATTGGAAATGCTGCAAAAGAACAGAGACCGTTGTCTATAAATAAGATTGAATTCGAAATATTGAGAACATCTTGACGACAGATATCGGACTTGATTCTGTGAAGTTCTCAGATAGTGTTGAAGCAGAATTTGAGTGAAGTGTGTTCAAACCAGAGAAAACGAAGGTATAATTTGACAGAAGAGTCAAGGATTAGATTACTCGAGAATGATATTTCTTGAGTATCCCGCTGAAATCACATACGTGTTTGATTAGTGTTCTTGATTTAGAACTTGAATTGTGTATGTGTCGATCCATCACAGGTAGTGGATCTTTTATAATTTCATGACATTGCATAACGAAGAGAATTGAATTGATTCTAATGCCCAGGACTGAGTTGGCCTGATTTTTGAAGCCGGAGATGGTTTTGATAGATGAATATTCATGTCAATATCGGATATGAATCTTGATGGCATCGAACTGAAATGGAATCAATTCTGAGATCGAAGAAGAGAAACAGAATCATTTCATTGCATTGCATTTTATTACAGTTGATACACTGTTATTTGCTTTATTGATTTTGTTCATACCTGCTGATTATACTGAGATCATTCTCACCGGAGTTTATCCGGCTGTTGTTTTGTTTTGTATGTGTGCATGACAACAGGAGGAAGAAACTAGTGGGGAGCAACCAAGGGTAGCGAGAGAGTAACTACCTAGATGATGGGTCAGCAGCAGGAAGAATAACTACCAGCTGATAGTTTATGTTTTTGGACAGTTGGTTTTAGGTTGCTCAAATCTGGTTTTGTATGTAAGAATTAAGCGTGTATTAGTAAACTTAGCTTGTACCTGCCGAGGACAATGACGTGTTTTCATAAATGAATAATGTTTGCGATACCAGATGAATTTTCCTTTATGCTTCTGCTGAAATTTTCTTATAAACCAGATTAGTTTTAACAAACTTGTTTAGTTTAAATTAATCACCCACTGATCGAGATTAGCGAATTAATTGTGAGCAGAGAGCCTCACAATTCAACTCAGATCCGATATACAAAATCTGGTGAACTTCGCACAACACTATGACGCAGATCGAGCAGAGTTTCAACGTGGGAGCTTACTGGTATTATACTGAGAATTTTCGGGATGAGTGTGGGTCTTCTTGATGCCACATCAAGATATTTATAGGTGTAAAACAGTGAGTTCAAAGGTGAGCTGTTACAAACATGAATTCCTACTTTGATGGCCATTAATATGGCTTTTACAAGGGCATTTAATCTCTCTAAATCGGCAGTTACGATTGTTGATGGTTGGATTTCCAAATGTAATCTGATTTGTAACGTGTGTAGCAGTTCAGCTGCATTTCGTGAGCTGATCCGTATGTGTGATCTGTGTGCATGATCTGTCCTGGGTATGCTGAGTGCTGATCCTTAATCTGTAATCTGTTTGGGGTCCAGCATATAGCTCCAGCATTGGGCACTGTTGTGCTGGGTTCAGCTTGGAATACCCTCCTGTTCTCAACTTTGGTTGTTCCAATCTGCTGTCAGCTTTGGCGAGAGCTGTTTGCATGCTGTAAGCTGCTCAGTTCACACTAAAGTTGGCCTACACTGTGTGATATGTTCTGTCCACTGTGAGCTGAGTTGACCATGCGTGATCTGAGTTGACCATCCGTGAGCTAAGTTGATTTTACCAAAGCTGAGTTGACCATCCGTGAGCTGAGTTGACTTTACCAAATCTAAGTTGACCATCCATGAGCTAAGGTTTTTTTTTCACGAGCTGAACTTCCGAGAGCTAAATTTATAAGTTTCCACATCTGTCATGCGATCTGAGCTGGTTTGACCTTAACCAGCTTGCCAGCTTTTCCTCGTTCGAGTTTGAGCTGAGCTGGTCTTGTCTTCGAGCTGGTTGCTTCATCGAGCTATTCAACGCTCTCTCCTTCTTCTCTCGTTTGCAACCGCTCTTGAGCAACTTTTCTTATTTGCTCTTGTCATATTCTCTTGAGCTGATATTCATCATCTTCAAAGCTTAGAGTTCCTCTATACAGCAAATTTCTTCCCCATTTTATGATTGTTCATGACTTTGCTAGATAGAGTCCCTACTTCCTTGATCTACTCTGTCCAGCTGTTTTGTCCTTAACCAGCTGGTCTCTAACCTGCCCTATATATCTGGGTAGATTCTTCATTTGAGTTGTTTTCCAAGCTGGTCTGCTTCAGAGTTCTTCTGGATGAATGCTGAGTTGTGGCAGTGTTCCCATCCAGCTCGCATCTTTTCTTACCAGCTTGGCTCAATCGAGAATTATCGAGTACCCCTTGCGTACAGATTCTTCCTCTGCTCCAATAGTGGGGGTTACCTTTAACTCGTTTAGCCTCTCACTAAAACAGCTTTGCTCTACACTTGAACACCACACGTGTACTCTGCACTTGAGCCGTTCATCTCTCTGCACTTACAAATAATCTGTGCTTGATCTTCGTGCTGCTCCTGCTCCAGGCTGGTGAACCATCTTGGTGTTCCTTGCATTCTGGAAGTAAACTACTGAACCAGCTTGGGCGTCCCTTACTCTTCCAGCTCGATATCTTCGACTAGTCCAGCTCAGGCATCCCCTCACTTTTCCACTTTGGATATCTTCATGTCTACTCCAGACTAAGCAAGCTGCATATTTCACATATAGCATTAGTACAATAGCAGCAGAGTTTATGTGAATCAAAACTTAGATTCTGATCTGTATAAACATATCCAACACTTACCCTGCAGTTTTTCAACAGTACTGGGTACGCGTGATTGAGGAAGTTATACAGTTTTCCATTTTCGGTTCTTTGCGCACTGATGTAAATAGGTGTACGGATTTGATTATTCGTTCTTCCGTAAAGATTTAAGAGGTTATTCTTGTCAGGCCCGATGCACAACACAGAGATTAACCACGCAAAATACAATTGCGGAAGCATTTAAAAAGTGGCTAAAGTTTTTCTCTTTGGCCTGACGTAGAAAATCATACTTTAAAATACAACGATACTCAAAATATTGGTTTTACAACAACAGAAAACCCACAACAGTAAATACAAGCATAGAGTGACTCCCTAACAGGGTACATCCCAAATTAGCAATAAAACATCACATCCTTCCGGGGTACTCCCCGGAGGCTGCTCTACTGCCTAATATAAATAATATACTTAATTGGGACACTCTATCCACCTCCCGGGGCACCACCAGCTGAGCCATCTCCACGACCAGCTGAGAAACCTGGATAACCTGAACACACAGGCAAACAAAACTGTGAGGACTAGAAATCTGTTAAGTATGATTTAATGGTTAATCAGATTTTGGATTAAGATTTCACGGAAAATTGTGATTTCTGGGTGCTCAGATTTAGACGTAGAGTGATCAGCAGTTATAAGTTGGTTATCGAGTGAGATCTGCGTTGAATTTTGAGTTCAGTAGTTGCATTTTTCTATCGAGAAATGATTCCAATAGAAATTCAGATTTGAGGTTCATCGCTGGGAAGAAGATAGGCCAGCAGTGTCTTTGCGCGGGAAATTGAGAGTATTCAGAAGCAAGTACTCAGCAGTGGTATGATTCAGATGTTGGTTTTCAGTAGTGGCATGATCAGATGTCAACGCTAGTCAACTCAGCAGTGAGAATGTAGCGAGAGACAGCTGTTAGAGTTAGCGCGTGGGCTTGAGAAGTTGTCGCGTGTTAGTCAACAGCTGAGTTGACCGCTGGTAGTTAGCGCTTGTTGGATCTGTTTTTACAGATCCTAATTAAGTTTTGAATTACACAAAACCTATTATTGTGATTCTAACAATTCTACTTGAGTGTACAGATTTTAGGCACAAAGAAGACGATCAGCAGCAGCTATATCTGTCCAGCAGATGGTTCGCAATATATCGATCAGCAGTTGGTTTGATGCGTTCAAGGAATCAGCAGTTGAATTAGCAATGGAGACGTCCAGAGGGAATCAGCAATTAGCAATGGAGACGTCCAGAGTTACTTCAGCTGTTCGTAATCAGCTGGAGCATGATAATCCAGCTGAAACAATAACAAAACAACGAAGAGCTAAAGTGCGAAGCGAACCAGCTGGATTTTGTATTGAGAAGCTTGCTGAAGAAGAAGAAGAAGATTCAAGTTATAAGTACTGCTGACGAATCTGTTAGCAGTCGCAAAGATATAAGTACTGTTGATGAATCTATCAACAGTCACTATTCAAGAAGAAGAAAGTCGCAATTATAAGTACTGTTGACGAATCTGTTGACAGTCGCTATTCAAGAAGCTGGATGCTTAGCGAGATGATGAAGATCAGCTGGAGCTGGAGCTGGAACGAAGAAAATCAACAGATGATGAAGATCAGCTGGAGCGCTAAGTTTGGATGACATCAGCAGTGACGTCATCATTCAGCAGACGAATCTACAGTGATCAGCAGATGAAGATTCAGCAGAAGAGAAGAGGCGCTAAATATGGAATGAGCTGTGATGACATCAGCCTTGATGTCATCACAATCAGCAGATGGAGTGAAGCGCAAAAAGCTGAAGCGACGTCGTATTGAGAATCAGCAGATGAAGAGGAGCGCGAGAGGAGAAGCGACGTCGTATGGAAATTCAGCAGGGAGCTAAAGTGCAATCAGCAGATGCTATCTGGAGTTAGCGATGGCAAAACGATGTCGTTTACATAAGTTGGTACGACAGCGTTTTGACTTCGCACACATAATTCAGCAGGATGGATCTTACAACGATGAATTCAGCAGGATGATCTTTGCGAAAAGATTCAGCAGGCACGAAGATTCAGCAGGTAGCAACAGTACTCCCAGTCGAGAGCTTATCAGCTGTTGCTACGCTTCCAGTCGCAACGCAAAGATTCCAGTCGCAAGAAGATTCAGGCGAAGCTTTTGGACAACCAGACGCAAGCAACAGCAGCATCCAGTCGAGAGATTATTTGAATCAGCTGTTGATATATATTCAGTCGCAAGCTTTGCGTATCCAGTCGCAAGCTCTACGCATCCAGTCGCAAGCTGAAGCATCCAGACACAAGTATCCAGTCGACAAAGAAACAGCTGTTGCGCGAAGTGTTGTGACAAAGAATAAACAACAGCTGAGCGAACAGCTGTTGAACAATCAGTTGAAGAATATTCAGCCATCAACGCTCAAGATGGAAAGATTCAATGGCTGAGATTTAGTCGTGCAAATTGCCTCAATTCAAGGGAACAAGATTTGTACTATTCTGGGAAACAGTACGATTTACAGAGGATGTTTGCACGCATTTGGAAAGAAGAAAAATTAGCCATATGAAGCGCTGAACAGATTTGGAATCTATCTAACGGCCATATTTCAAACAGAGGCTATATATTCGA
>KV018342.1:713163-733488 GCA_001598015.1 Dorcoceras hygrometricum
GAAGAACTTTCCTGAACATGGAATCACTTAAACCCGACTGCTCAGCATTTTTTTTTTAAACAACATCATCTTCTTTATCGAAGCACTCTGTAAAAGCTTTGAAACAGAAACATAACTTTGAACCCGTCATTCTTTAATTTTTCTTAAACATGTTTAAACATGAACATAACTTATCGTTAACATAAACAGGCAACAATCATGCACTGGAACAATATATATGCTTTAAAATGGCGTAGAAAGAATCAGCCTTTACTTGCCTTTACTGCGAAACACAATAGCAGCCGGTCTCAACAGGGGTTCTCCACAAGCACCACCACGAGCACCTTGAAGTTTTTAGAGAAAAAGAGGGAAATTTCTGGACAACAATGAAACTTTCTTGCTTACAAAAACAATCATATACGAGATACGATTGTAGTAGGTATTAACACTCGAGTAGGCATGGGATCCTACCAACCCGTGTCCTTTTTCAAAAGAATTTGTCAAATACTCCTTACCACTGTTTTGCATTTGAAAACTTTACCAAAATTTTTTTTTTAAAAGGAACTATTTTTTTCCAGCCGATGGAATTTCAAACCAAAAGCTGAAATATGCTCGTGTTTGTGCTCGGGCGACAGCTGCCTGGAAACCGTCCGCGTCATGCCTCAAAACAACAACTTGAAATCAACTTTATAAAACAATTAAAATTAACTTAAGGCTGAAACTGCAATATCAAATAGACCCTTAAAATAGAAAATGCTCAAATATGTGGTCCTATGGATTTTTGAGCGTTACATCGCAGCAATCAAGTCGTCAAAGGTTCAACCCACGTGGCAAATAGTTTAAGAAGAAGGCGCATTCGAGTTCCTATGGTTCTGTGAGTTCTGGTGGCAGTAGTTCTGGTGGTGCGTTTTGTGGACAGTGCGTAGGGAAGCATGAGACTTCGCATTGTCGTGGAGTTCGAGGTCTTTGTCATCTTTGTGGACAACCGGGACATTTTGCTAGAGCGTGTCCTTTGATGGGAGGGCAGTCTTTGGGTCAGTCGCAGCAGGGTTCCGCTGGTGGTTCTTCGCAGTGACAGCAGCCTTTTGTTCCATCCCAACGTTCAGGATTCCAACCTCGTGAGCCTTCTAGGTTTGGAACACCTTCGAAACCTCAGTTTCCGAGACCGCAGCAGGCCCAGGCGAATTCCTTGACAAGAGAGCAGGCTAATGAGATACCTACGGGAGTGATTCAAGGTACATGACTTATCTTTGATTTTCCTGCAAGAGTTTTGATTGACACTGGAGCATCACACTCCTTCATTTCTGAGTTGTTTGTGTATGAGCGTGGGTTGAGTTCTTCCCCACTGTGTGATGTTGTCTCCGTGTCCACCCCTGCGGGTGTGAGTCTGTTGTCCCGAGAGGTGGTGTTGAATTGATTGATTAGATTTTATGATGTTTTGATGACCAATCTGATTGTTTTGGGAATTCGAGATTTTGATTGCATTTTGGGTATGGATGTGCTGGCTTAGAATAGAGCGACCGTTGATTGTTTCCATGGTGTGGTGAGATTTAGGCCTCGGCCTGGAGAGAAATGGGAGTTATATGGTGCTGATTCGCGACCTAAGATTCCTATGGTGTCCGCCATGGAGATGTTTAGTTTGTTGTCGCTGGAGAATTCAAGGTTTATGATCTATGCCCTAGATGTTTCCCGTGAGTCGAGAGTGGAGTTGAGCGAGGTTCCGATTGCTCAAGAGTTCCCAGATGTGTTTCCAGACGAGACTCCTAGATTTCCTCTGAGAAGAGAGATCGACTTCAGTATAGATTTGGTGCCTGGTACAGCCCCGATTTCTAGAGCTCCGTATCGGTTGTCTCCAGCAGAGTTGAAAGAACTCAAGGATCAGTTGAGAGATCTTCTTGAGAAAGGCTTCATTAGACCGAGTATGTCGCCTTGGGGAGCTCCGATTTTGTTTGTGAAGAAGAAAGATGGATCTATGAGGATGTGCGTTGATTTTCGGCAGTTGAACAAAGAGACAGTGAAGAACTAATATCCGTTGCCGAGGATTGATGACTTGTACGATCAGTTGCAAGGATCGGCCGTGTACTCGAAGATTGATTTGCGATCTGGCTATCATCAGTTGCGGATTAGAGACGCTAATGTAGCGAAGACAGCTTTCCGAACGAGATACGTGCATTACGAGTTTTTTGTGATGCCGTTTGGATTGACGAATTCTCCTGATGTGTTCATGGATTTGATGAATCGTGTATTTAGCGAGTACATCGATCGATTCGTGATTGTCTTCATAGACACATCTTGGTGTATTTGAGGAGTTTCAGAGAGCATAAAGAGCACTTGAGGCTAGTGTTGCAGAGACTGAGAGACTCGAAATTGTATGCCAAGTTCAGCAAGTGTGAATTTTGGCTAGACAGAGTTATCTTCTTGGGTCATGTGATTTCAGCTCAAGGAATTCTGTGGATCCTAGTAAGGTCGAAGCAGTTCTTAACTGGGAGCGACCTATGAATGTTTCCGAGATCCGTAGTTTCTTGGGGTTGGCTGTCTATTATAGGAGTTTCATTGAGAAGTTTTCTTCGATAGCCAGGCCGATGACTCAATTAACCCAGAAGGATAGGAAGTTTGTTTGGACTGATGAGTGCGAGTCTAGTTTCCAGATGCTGAAGGAGAAGTTGACTACTGCTCCTGTTTTGGCCTTGCCATCGGGTTCTGGAGGTTTTGTAGTGTGCTCCGATGCTTCTCTGAGTGGTTTAGGGTGTGCTTTGATGAAGAACGGGTACGTGATTGCGTATGCGTCGACAGTTGAAGCCTCATGAGACGAGATACCCCGTTCATGATCTAGAGTTGGCTGCGATTGTGTTTGCCTTGAAGATATGGCGACACTATTTGTATGGTGAGGAGTTTGTGGTGTACACCGACCACAAGAGTTTGAAGCATATCTTCACCCAGTCAGATTTGAATATGAGGCAACGTCGTTGGATGAAGTTGCTTAAGTATTTTGATTGCGAGATACAGTATCAGCCTGGGAGGGTGAACTTGGTAGCCGATGCTTTGAGTAGGAAAGCCCAGCCTGCGATGCTAACATCCTTGAGTATCTCGAGAGTCCACGAGCAGTTGAGTACCTCTGGTTGGCGATTCTAGCCGAGTGATCAATACTTCATAGTTTCTTCGATTCAGGTTGAACCGCAGATTGTGATTGACGTCAGAGAGGCACAGAGGACTGATCCATATATCCATGAGTTGAGGATTAAGGCCCAGGATGGTCAGTCTAATGATTTCTCTGTTGCTTCTGATTGGTGTTTGAGATTTAGAGGAAGATTGGTGGTTCCGAACTTGATTGATTTGAAAGAGACTATTCTGAATGAAGCGCATTGCAGTCGTTATAGCGTACATCCGGGGGAGAAGAAGATGTACCATGCTTTGAAATCTCACTACTGGTGGGAAGGCATGAAGAGTGACATTTCTGGTTTTGTTGCTCGATGTTTGAATTTCCAGCAGGTCAAGGCCGAGAGAATGAGACCTGGTGGATTTTTGCAGAGTTTAGAAGTTCCCCAATGGAATTTGGAGCACATCGCCATGGATTTTGTGACTTATCTACCTCGATAGAGTAGGGGATGCGATGCGATTTGGGTTGTGATTGATAGACTCTCGAAGTCAGCCCATTTCATTCCCTATGATGTGAGGTGTTCGATGAAGAAAATGGCGAAGTTATATGTTGAACATGTGGTTAGATTGCATGGAGTGCCTATTTCGATAGTGTCAGATAGAGATCCGAGATTCACCTCTCGATTTTGGAAGAGTTTACAAGAAGCAATGGGTTCGAGATTGGCTATGAGTACAGCCTATCATCCCCAGACAGATGGCCAATCTGAGAGGACCATTCAGACTTTAGAAGATATGCTGCGTGAAGTTGTGATGGATTTCAGTGGTGGCTGGCAGGATGCTTTGTCCTTAGTTGAGTTTTCTTACAACAACAGCTACCAAGTGACCATTGGAATGGCTCCGTTTGAAACTTTATATGGTCGAAAGTGTAGATCACCGATTTTTTGGGAAGAATTTGGTGAGAGACAGCTTTCTACTCCTGAGTTTATGCAGCATATGAAAGATCAGATTGAATTGATTCGGAGTAGGATGAAAGCTGCACAAGATAGATATGCTAGCTATGCTAATAAGCGACGCAGACCGCTGGACTTTGAGGTTGGCGATCGTGTATTTCTCAAGATTTCTCCTTTCAAGAGTGTTATGAGATTCAGATATAAGGTTAAGTTAGCTCCTAGATTCGTTGGTCCCTTTGAGATTGTTGAGCGGATTGGACAGTTGGCTTATAGATTGAAGCTGCCTGACGAGTTAGCAGCGATGCATGATGTGTTTCATGTGTCAATGTTGAGAAAATATGAGCCAGATCCATCCCATGTGCTGAGTACTGATGAGGTAGAGCTAGACCAGACCCTGAGCTATGTTGAATATCAGGTGCAGATTCTGGATAGGAAGGAGAAGAAATTGAGGGATAAAGTGATACCGTTGGTGATGATCCAATGGAGCAAGCATGGGCGTGAAGAAGCTACCTGGGAAGTTGAGGAAAAGATGAGACAGGAGTGGCCTCATCTGTTTGAGTTATGACAGCAGCGTTCAGGTAACTTATAGCTTGATTGATTTCGTGGTTTAAGTGATTTTGCTGCTGAATTGAGATTCTGTTTAGTGTTGAGTTGTGCTAGACAGTATGGCATGCGTATATTAGGAATGATGTCTAGTAAAGTGTGTCATTAATAAGCTATCTTGCTGTTGTAATTTTGATTTGATGACTTAACTGATTTCGAGGACGAAATCGATTTCTAGTGGGGGATACTGTGAGGACTAGAAATCTGTTAAGTATAATTTAATGGTTAATCAGCTTTTGGATTAATATTTCACGGAAAATTGTGATTTCTGGGTGCTCATATTTAGACGTAGAGTGATCAGCAGTGAGAAGTTGGTTATCGAGTGAGATCTACGTCGAATTTGGAGTTCAGTAGTTTCATTTTTCTATCGGGAAATGATTCCAGTAGAAATTCAGATTTGAGGTTCATCGCAGGGAAGAAGATAGGCCAGCAGCGTCTTTGCGCGGGAAATTGAGAGTATTCAAAAGCGAGTACTCAGCAGTGGTATGATTTAGATGTTGGTATTCAGTAGTGGCGTGATCAGATGTCAACGCTAGTCAACTCAGCAGTGAGAATGTAGCGAGAGGCAGCTGTTAGCGTTAGCGCACGGGCTTGAGAAGTTGTCGCGTGTTAGTCAACAGTTGAGTTGACCGCTGGTAGTTAGCGCTATTCAGATGTTCCTAGCGAGGGCGAGAGATCTGTTGCAACAGTTGAAGATCTGCTACGTCTTTTTGATTAGTTGGTGCGACGTCGTTTGATGTATGAGTTAGTAGAGTGTTTAGATGTTTGAATTGTAACAGCAGTGAGGGAAATCTGGAGTCAGTTTAGAGAGGACTTTTGCCTTATTATAAGCAGAGACCTTAATTGCTTATAACAGCAGTGGTTCGAAGATTTATATACCAAGTGCTGCCCAACACTTAGCGTATTTTGAACCCGATATTCCTCATCGTTTTCTTCAGTAAACCCTCGATAGTTACTGTTCATTCGAACCCTTCTCCGGTAAATTGCTGTCTATTTTCACCGTTGTTTGGAGCGAGACAGGTGGCGATGAGCTCGTCTTGAGTTTCTCTTTCGATTGATACCAGTTAGGTGGCCTGAGTCGACGCTGGAGAGGAACGCGAAGTAGCAGTGTTGCTCGAACGTTTTTGCGAAGCTAGACCCGAGAGTTCTTAAGCTTTTGGGTAAGTGATTTCGACTGTTTTAAGCTTAGGTCTAGCTGTTAGAAGCTGCTGTGATAGATAGAACCAGATTTGAGTTCTTGACCGTAGGCAGTATGTTGTAGAAGCTAGGATTTGATCTGAATATTGAGATTCCTTAACAGATTTGAGTTACATGTAGGTCCCTGCTGTGTTGAACGTGACCAGTGAGGTAGCAATTTTGAGCAGGCTGAATTTCCTGTGCCTGGTGAGATCTGTTGAGGTAGAAGTTGAGAATTGAAAGTACGAGTTGAGCTTTTGTTAACAGCTTGGACATAGCGTGCTAGTATTTGAGGCATGAAATCTGTGCTATGTGATTCTCTGTGATTACGTGACAGCTTGATTGAATTGATATATGCTGTTTACCTATTTTATGCATATTGAAATCAGATTTGAATTTCATGGCATTCATGCATACATCTTGAGCCTTTGATCGATTGAGAACCTGAGATAGAGCCACGTTGTGACCGGCAGACAGATGTTTCATGCCTGAAAGGTACAACGCTTCTCTGTGATTACGTGACAGCTTGATTGAATTGATATATGCTGTTTACCTATTTTATGCATATTGAAATCAGATTTGAATTTCATGGCATTCATGCATACATCTTGAGCCTTTGATCGATTGAGAACCTGAGATAGAGCCACGTTGTGACCGGCAGACAGATGTTTCATGCCTGAAAGGTACAACGCTATCATCGGAGTGGTGACCGACTGATTGGTTGTGTCTGAATACCACCGAGATGTGATGGCTGACGGGCCTAAAGATCACGGACCTATGATTTCCCCGGTTGATACACTGTGCGGGTATAGAGGCTCGATTGAGATTACTGCCAGATGATTAGCAGGCCTTGATGACCTATGTTCTTTGACAGCCACATGCATTCATGACTTAGAATACTGCATGTTTATGATTTGCTGTTATATTAGTGCTCTTTCGTACTGAGGCTTGACCTCGTATTCTTTTCCTGCTTTTGTGTTGTCTGGGTCTGTGTTGCCCATTTGCAGGATCTTCAGGTAACGAAGCTGGACAGACTGGAAACCCAGCTGGTCGATCCCCATTTTCTTGAGTCCCAGTTATTATTTTATTATGTATTGATCCAGGGGATGCCCTGAGGTTTTATGTATTTGGGGGATCGTTGTTGCTTTGATTTGTAATTATTGTTGTATGAGTTTTGAGTTAACTCGTATTTTGATTATGACTATTTTGAAGATATTATTTGGTTCAGGCCCAACTTTATTTCGAAAATTTTTAGCCCTATTTTATGCTTCCGCGTTTATGTGCTTAATTGTGCTATTAATTTCTGTTAATTAGCACGGGGCCTGACAAAAACAACCCAGCCCCAGAGGGACATGGGGTCAAACCCCAGTACGGAGAGCAACATAAAACAGCATGCAGATAGAGCAAGTTATAAATGCTATGCGATGCATGAGAACATGGAGCTCAAAGGGTCCAAAGGACTGCACACAGCTGAATACCAAAGCTGGGAGTGGTCACCGAATGTGTGAGAGAATGGGAGTTACCCAGGCGCTCGATCACACATGGTACCAACCACAAACAGATTACAGGGATGGCCGCAACTCATGTGAGAGAATGGGAGCTACCCAGGCGCTCAATCACACGAAATACCAGCACAATCTAGAACAAAAGGCCACAACGCATGTGAGAGAATGGGAGCTACCTAAGCGCTCAATCACACGCACCCTGTCAACAAGGATTAGCTCAAAAACAAACAACAACAGATCAGAGGTTCTCACAGCAGGCTGTTAACAAGGGCTCGCAAAGGAATGAGCAGAACAACATGACATGCGTGTATGCGTAACAACAGCTTGCATGATAACATACACACACACAGATGCAAGCAACATCATAGAAGATAATGGCATACACACTGCTCAACATAACAGCACATGCACATTTATACACAAGTCCATCCCAAAGCTGTAATCATAAGCTCACATCCGTACCTTCGCTTTCTGAGCTACAATTACCACAAAAAAGTCCCGAACAACTCAAATCTGAAACCTGCTAAGCCAACAACAACGACAATACTCAGGGACAATACGCACAGAAAATCTAGCTGGGAGCTATGAGCTCAACCAACTCTATTCTACCTTCCTAACACAACAGTTAGCTCTAAACGAAGTGCAAGGCAGAATCTTGTACTTACTCGAAAGCACTACCTGAGCAGAAGAACCAAATCTTCCAGTCCGTGAACAACGATGCACTGTAGATTCTTCGAGTTCACTCTCTGATCTAACCCAAGTCTTCGAAAGAGGTATAGGAAGAAGCGTCTTGGCAAGAGGAATCCAACGCTACCACTCTTGCTCCAAACTGAGCCTTCTACCGCCGGAAATCGGAGAAGATAAGGTTCCGTGAACAGTAACTAGGGTATCGCGACAGAGTAAGGTTATGGGAAATATTTCGAAGTGTTGGGGAAGACATCGCGTTCGAATGGTCAAAGTCCTCTATTAATAACTCAAATCTGCTCAAATCTGGTGAACAGTAACCATCAACAAATCGAGGTCCACAGCTGACACCAGCTCAGATCTGAGTACCACTCCAGATCTGGACTCTACACCCGAAACAGACTTGAACTTCCTTCAAAACAACGTCGCACATAAGTCTACTATTCCACTGAACACGTCATCTCGCTAACACCAAACCTGCTATCGTAAATGACATCGCATCGCAACTCAGATCCGGATGACCAAACCTGACACAAGCACTGTGAGACCAGAAAGCTGATAAGATTAATTGAGTTAATTAATCGGGTTTTGTTGAGATCAGCTTTGAGTTTTTGTGCTTGGAGAAGCTATCGGGTTTTGTTTAGTCCTTAGAACAATTCTGGAAAGCTGAGGAATTGAATTCAGCGATCAGAAGTTAGCGTGGGTCATCGCCGAATGTTAGCGTTCAGCAGTGGTGACGTCAGCAGTTGTCGCTGAGTGGTTGTGTTCAGCAGTCGTAGCGAGATCTGTTGTCATTGAGCAGTAGAGAGTGCGCTAGCGTGTTTTAGCAGTGAGTAGCTAAACGTCGTCGTTTAGATTAGTTGGAACGACAGCGTTTTTGATTAGCGGAGAAGACTCAGCTGTGAGTTGTGTTAGCTTCAGCTGTGTGAGAGATCTGTTGTTGCGTTGCGAATAGATGTTGGTTAGTTGTTCAGCAGTGAGTAGTGGGTGACGTGTCCAGTTGCGATAGTAGTTCTCTACGACGTCGTTTGAGTTAGTAGAGATCCGTTTTGGCTTAGAGAGAGATCTGTTGAGAGTTTGGATCTATCGGGAATATCAGTTGTGATAGATTAAGTTGTTGGTGGATCTGTTTCAAGTTCTGTCAGCAGTGAGTTTTGAATAGGGAGCTTGGATTTTCTCTATTATTGTTCCCGACACTTAGATTATTTCCCGATAGCAAACTCTATCGCGATACCCTAGCTATTGTTCACCGAACCTTATCTTCTTCGATTGCCGATGGTATACAGCTCCGATTGAAGTAAGAGTGGTAGCGTTGGACCCCTTTTGCTGAGACTCTTAGTTTGGATATAGCTTTCGGAAGTTCGCTTGAAGCTGGTGAGGTGCGCGAAGACATCTCCCTTGTGTAGTCTGTTAGCATACCGTCCTAGATTTTTGGGGTAAGTATAGATCCTACCTTTAAGCTTTGTTTAGTGCTTTCTGTTGTGTTAGAGAGGTAGGGTAGCGCTGGTGGAGTTCGTAACTCCCAGCTTCTGGTTCCTGTGCTTCGGTCCCTGAGGTTCTGTATGTTGACGTTGAGCCGGTGGTAGATTTGTGTGCTCGGGACTTCATTGTGGCAATCTGCTGTAGTAATTGTTGCACAAAGGTTTGAGGTAGGGATGTGAGCTTGTTTTACAGCGTGGATTTGGCATGGATATTATGTGTAATGCTGTGTTGTTCTGTATTGTTGTTTCTTGCATATGTTTCGTGATTTATATGGCAAGCTGTTGCATTGCATACACATCTGTCATATCCAGTTCAGATCTTGTAGCCCTGCATTGTTGTTGTGATGTTCTGTTGTGTGCCAGGATGCGAGGGCGGGCGGCAATACCGCACTCTCATCTCCCTGCTGGATTTACTTAGCCACTATGAGCCGAGTGGTTAACTACCACTGTTCATGAGTTGGGCAACAGCAGGTTGAGCAGTTGTGAAGCATCTGGTATCGGGTGTGGTGTATAGATGAGTGCGTAATTCCCATATTCTTGTGCACACACCGTGGCCACTATCTTTGCAGAATATGTTGCCAGTTGTTGATCTATGCCTGAGTTCTTTGGCTCCCTGCTGTGGTTGTAGCCTTCGGCTGTTGCCCTGTTCCTCATGCATAGCATTTGCATTTTATCTGTTGCTGTCTATTGCTGTTTATCAGTTGCTCTCCATACTGAGGTTTGACCCCGATGTCCCTCTGGGGCTTGTGTTGTTGCCTGTATGTTGTTTTAGGTCTCCCAGATTTCTCTGCTGTTCGTGACTTTGACCCAGCTGGAGGTGCTCCAGGAGGTGGTTAGAGTGTCCCAGTTAGCGTATAGCATATATGTACTAGTACTGTCAGCCGGGGAATGCCATGTGCTTGTGGGATTCAGTTGTATGCTGTAGTGCTTGTATTTGTTTAATTGTGGTACTGTTGTACTGAGTGTTTGTAAACTGGGATATTTTAAGTATGGTTGTATTTTAAATTATATGTTTTAAACCGTCAAGCCTAAAGCGAAAAATTTGCCACTATTTTATTGCTTTCGCATTGTGCTTTATGTGGTTTTGCTCTGATTTGTGCATGAGGCCTGACATTTTCGGTATCAAAGCTTAAGCTGGGATAAGCTCGATTTATGTTGATCACACTGAGTCTAGGCACAGTGTTGTGTGTTGCATGTGCTTGATTATGTGATCTATTTGCTGCATTTAATTGTGCTGTTTCTGTTCTGTTGTGACCTTACCCTCTTAGTGTTTCTTAGATGCCTCCTAGACGTAGGGATAGAGGTAGAGGGCAGATTCCGGAGGAGTCTGAAGGTCAGACCGAAGGTGATCAGCGTAGTTTTCCCCTCCATGGACGCGGTAGGCGAGCTGAGGATGAGGTTGACGAGTTGGCTGCTCATGTGAACGATATGGAACTCGTTATGGCGAGGTTTCAGCGTATGAATCCTCAGGTTTTCAATGGGGATGAGTCTAGTGCTGATGCAGATTCGTGGTTGCAGCATGTCACGGGTTTGTTTAACCGTGTGCAGTATGATGACGAACTTAAGTTGAGTCTGGCTACTTTTCAGTTGAGGAAAGGTGCGGAACTTTGGTGGAGAGGCGCTTCGAGGACTTTGGAAGATACTGGAGTAGGGATTTCGTGGGACAGTTTTTGCGCAGCTTTTCGTCAAGAGTATGTCCCAGAGTCCTATGTGGATGCTCGTGAGCGTGATTTTGATAACTTGGAGCAAGGCTCTATGTCTGCGAGAGAGTATGCCCGTAGGTTTTCTTCCCTTCTTGTGTATGTTCCGCACATTGCTGGCCGAGAGAGAGCGAAGAGAACTAGGTTTCTTGAGGGGCTGAATGAGGAGTTGTATTCTTTGGTTTTGGCGAGTTCACCCAAGAGCTAAGCATAGGCGGTGGACAGTGCGATAGACATTGAGGAAGGTTTGAGGAATCGTCGGTCTCGTGTTAGGCCGCAGGTGGCGCAGAGTAGTCGTCCAGAGGTTCAGGGAGTGCAATCTTCCCAGTCGTCTCAGTCGTCTCAGCCACCCCAGCCGCAGCAGTTAGCTCAGCAGTTGGGACGCCAGAGGTTTAGGCCTCGTGGCCACCAGTTCAAGAAGAAGGCATGTTCTAGTTCTTCTGGTTTTGGTAGTTCTAGCAGTGGTAGCCCTAGGGCAGAGTTTTGTGGCTTTTGTGGAGGCAAGCACCCTTCGACCCAGTGTGTTGGAGTGCAGGGTTCATGTAACATCTTTGGATAGTATGGGCACTTTGCGAGAGTGTGTCCATTGTCTGGATCTCAGCAAGCTGCAGCTTCACCTCAGGGTCGTGGTGGATCTTCTAGAGGTCGTTCTTTTCCGATGCCTTAGTCTAGAGTGGGAGAGACGCAGTTTAGGCTGTTTCAGCAGCCTGGTCCGTCGCGTTTCGCACAGTCTTCCCAGCAACATTTCTCAGTTCCCCAGCAAACCTAGGTGAATGCCATTACGAGGGAGCAAGCGGAGGGCACGCCGAGCGGAGTGATTGTAGGTATTTGCTCTGTCTTTGATTTTCCTGCAGGAGTATTGTTTGATACTGGCGCTTCGCATTCGTTTATTTCTGATGCATTTGTGGTTGAGCATGGTTTGCATACCACCTCTTTGCACGATGTTGTCTCTGTTGCAACTCCGACTGGCGCGAGCCTGTACTCCCGAGAGGTTTTGTTGAATGGAATTTTGAGATTTGGTGAGAATGTTTTAGTTGCAAATTTGATTCGTTTGGTGTTATGGGATTTCGACTGTATAGTGGGAATGGATGTGTTGTCGAGTTTTAGGGCCTCGGTGGATTGTTTCCATGGCATTGTACGTTTTAGGCCTCAATTTGGCGAGAAGTGTAACTTTTATGGCCATGATTCTCAGTCGAAGATTCCTTTGGTCTCTGCGATGGAGATTTTTAGTCTGTTGTCTGTAGAGAATGCTGGATTTATGATTTATGCATTGGACGCATCTTCTTCTTCGTGTGTGGATCTTAGTGATGTTCCGTTTGCTCGTGATTTCCCGATGTGTTTGAGGAGGTTCCTGGTTTTCCTCCGAAAATGGAGATCGACTTTAGCATCGAGCTGGTGCCTGGCACAGCTCCGATCTCGCCTGCACCATATCGTTTAGCACCTGCGGAGTTGAGGGAGCTTAAGGTGCAGCTTGACGACTTGCTGGAGAAAGGTTTTATTAGGCCTAGCATGTCGCCATGGGGAGCTCCGATTTTGTTTGTGAAGAATAAGGATGTCACTATGAGGATGTGCATCGATTTCTGCCAACTGAATAAGGCTAATGTGAAGAATAAGTACCCTTTGCCTAGGATTGATGCTTTGTTCGATCAGTTGCAAGGTTCTGCCGTGTATTCGAAGATCGATTTGCGAACGGGGTACCATCAGTTGCGGATTAGAGAGAAAGATGTTGCGAAAATTGCTTTTCGTACGAGGTACGGGCATTATGAGTTTTTTGTTATGCCTTTTGGTTTGACGAATGCCCCTGCAGTTTTCATGGACTTGAGAATAGATTTTTTCGAGAGTTCATCGATCAGTTTTTGATTGTGTTTATTGATGATATTTTGGTGTACTCGAAGACTCTGATGGAGCACCAGGAGCATTTGAGGATTGTTCTCCAAACTCTTCGAGACTCACAGTTGTATGCTAAGTTTTCTAAGCGCGAGTTCTGGTTGGATAGAGTGGTGTTTCTGGGTCATGTGATTTCAGCAGATGGGATTTCTGTGGATCCCAGTAAGGTAGAAGCTGTTGTCAATTGGGAGCGTCCCAGGAATGTGTCGGAGATTCATAGTTTCTTGGGTCTGGCTGGCTATTACCGTCGTTTTATCGAGTGATTTTCTAGTATAGCTAAGCCGATGACGCAGTTGACCCAGAAGGACAAGCGTTTTGTTTGGACTGAGCAATGTGAGAGCAGTTTTCAGTTGCTCGAAGAGAAGCTAACTTCTGCGCCTGTGTTAGATTTGCCGTCTGGTTCAGGTGGTTTTGTTGTTTTTTCAGATGCTTCGCTCAATGGATTGGGCTGTGTGTTGATGCAGAATGGTCGAGTCATTGTTTATGCTTCTCGGCAGTTGAAACCGCATGAGACTCGATACCCAGTTCATGATTTAGAGCTAGCGGCCATGGTCTTTGCTTTGAAGATTTGGCACCACTATCTGTATGGCGAGCAGTTTGTGGTGTATTCGGACCACAAGAGTCTCCAGTATTTGTTTTCTCAGTCAGATCTGGATGGAACTTCTTAAGGATTTTGATTGTGAGATCCAATACCAGCCTGGGAAAGTTAATGTAGTGGCTGATGCCTTGAGTAGGAAGGCTCAAGTGGCGATGCTTGCATCTGTGCAGATTTCGAAGGTGCGTGAGCATTTAAGCACTGCTGGATGGCGTTTTTACCCAGCTGAGGATTATGTTGTGGTGTCTTCTTTCCAAGTTGAGCCACAGATTGTTGCGAGCATTAGAGCTGCTCAAAGGACAGATCCTTCCATCCATGAGCTAAAGCTGAAGGTTAGAGCTGGACAGCTTGAGGAGTATTCTGTCCCTCCATATGGATGTTTGAGATTCCGTGGCAGGTTGGTTGTGCCAAATATGATTGATTTGAAGTAAGAGATCCTTACAGAAGCGCACTACATTAGGCACAGTGTTCATCCAGGCGTGAGGAAGATGTATTATGCCTTAAAGTCTCACTTCTGGTGGGCTGGTTTGAAGAGAGAAGTTGCTGATTTTGTGGCTAGATGTCTGAATTGTCAGCAAGTCAAGGCTGAAAGGATGAGACCTGGTGGTCTATTGCAGAGTCTGGAAGTGCCCCAGTGGAATTGTGAGCACATAGCGATGGATTTTGTGACTCATCTGCCTCGTTCCAGCAGAGGATGCGATGCTGTGTGGGTTGTTATCGACAGATTGTCTAAGTCTGCTCACTTCATTCCCTATGGCATGACGTTTTCTTTGAAGAAAATGGCGAAACTGTACGTGGATTTTGTGGTGCGTTTGCATGGTGTGCCTGTTTCCATTGTCTCAGACAGAGATCCGAGATTTACTTCCAGGCTTTGGAAGATTTTGCAGACAGCTTTAGGTACCAGATTGGCTATGAGTACAGCTATCACCCCCAAACAGATGGCCAATCTAAGAGGACTATCCAGATTTTGGAGGATATGCTGAGGGCTGTAGTGATGGACTTCGGTGGTAGCTGGCAGGGTTCACTGTCTTTGGTTGATTTTTCTTACATTAATAGCTACCAAGTGACGATTGGCATGGCATCGTTTGAAGCACTGTATGTCAGGAAGTGCAGGTCGCCTGTGTGTTGGGAAGAAGTGGGTGAGAAGCAGTTGCCTTCTCTAGAATTTGTGCAGCAGATGAGAGATCATGTAGATCTGATTCGCCAGCGTATGAAAGCTACACAAGATCGCCAAGACAGTTATGCGAATAAGATGCGTAGGCCTTTAGAGTTTCAGGTTGGTGATCGTGTTTTCTTGAAAGTTTCTCCTTTTCGTAGTGTTTTGCGATTTGGTCTCAAGGGTAAGTTAGCTCCTCGTTATGTTGGACCGTATGAGATTGTTGAGAGGATTGGCCCTTTGGCATATCGGCTGTTGTTGCCACCAGATTTTTCTTCCTTACATGATGTGTTTCATGTTTCGATGTTGAGGAAGTATGAGCCAGATCCATCTCATGTGTTGAGGACAGACGAGGTAGAGCTTGATCAGACTTTGAGCTATGTTGAGTATCCCTTGCAGATTCTGGATAGGAAGGAGAAACAGCTGAGGAACAAGACCATTTCCTTAGTGATGGTTCAATGGAGCAAGCATGTTAGAGAAGAAGCTACCTGTGAACTGGAAGAAAAGATGCAGCGTGAGTGGCCGCATCTGTTTGAGTGAGTGTTGTTTCAGTTTTCAGTAGCTAGTTTGTTCCTTGTTTTTCCAGTGGTTGGTTGTTGGTTGTTTCCCCAGTTATCTTGAACTCTTGTTTTGGAGTTGATTGATTTCGAGGACGAAATCCTATTTTAGTGGGGGAGAGATGTGAGACCCGAAAGCTGATAAGATTAATTGAGTTAATTAATCGGGTTTTATTGAGATCAGCTTTGAGTTGTTGTGCTTGGAGAAGCTATCGGTGGGTTTTTTTAGTCCTGAGAACAATTCTGGAAAGCTGAGGAATTGAATTCAACGATCAGAAGTTAGTGTGGGTCACCGCCGAATGTTAGCGTTCAGTAGTGGTGACGTCAGCAGTTGTCGCTGAGTGTTTGTGTTCAGCAGTCGTAGCAAGATCTGTTGTCGCTGAGCAGTAGAGAGTACGCTAGCGTGTTTTAGCAGTGAGTATCTAAACTTCGTCGTTTAGATTAGTTGGAACGACAGCATTTTGGATTAGCGGAGAAGACTCAGCTGTGAGTTGTGTTAGCTTCAGCTGTGTGAGAAATCTGTTGTTGCGTTGCGAACAGATGTTGGTTAGTTGTTCAGCAGTGAGTAGTGGGTGACGTGTCCAGTTGCGACAGTAGTTCTCTGCGACGTCGTTTGAGTTAGTAGAGATCTGTTTTGGCTTAGAGAGAGATCTTTCGAGAGATCTGGATCTAGCGGGAATATCAGTTGTGATAGCTTAAGTTGTCGGTGGATCTGTTTCCAGTTCTGTCAGCAGTGAGTTTTAAATAGGGAGCTTGGCTTGTTCTCTATTATTGTTCCCGACACTTAGAATATTTCCCGATAGCAAACTCTGTCGCGATACCCTAGCTACTGTTCATCAAACCTTGTCTTCTTTTATTGCCGATGGTAGACAGCTCCTATTGAAGTAAGAGTGGTAGCGTTGGACTCCTCTTGCTGAGACTCTTCGTTTGGATATAGCTTTCGGACGTTTTCTTGAAACTGGTGAGGTGCGAAGACATCTCCCTTGTGTAGTCTGTTAGCATACCGTCCTAGATTTTTAGGGTAAGTATAGATCCTACCTTTAAGCTTTGTTTAGAGCTTTCTGTTGTGTTAGAGAGGTAGGGTAGCGCTGGTGGAGTTCGTAACTCCCAGCTGCTGGTTCCTGTGCTTCGGTCCCTGAGGTTCTGTATGTTTACGTTGAGAAGGTGGTAGATTTGTGTGCTTGGGACTTCATTGTGGCAATCTGCTGTAGTAATTGTTGCACAGAGGTTTGAGGTACAGTTGTGAGCTTGTTTATAGCGTGGATTTGGTATAGATATTATGTGTAATGCTGTGTTGTTCTGTATTGTTGTTGCTTGCATATGTTTCGTGATTTATATGGCAAGCTGTTGCATTGCATATACATCTTTCATATCCAGTTCAGATCTTGTAGCTCTGCGTTGTTGTTGTGCTGTTCTGTTGCGTGCCACGATGCGAGGGCGAGCGGCAATATCGCACTCTCATCTCCCTGAGGGATTTAGTTAGCCACTATGAGCCGAGTGGTTAACTACCACTGTTCATGAGTTGGGCAACGGCAGGTTGAGCAGTTGTGAAGCATCTGATATCGGGTGTGGTGTAGAGATGAGTGGGTATTTCCCATATGCTTGTACACACACCGTGGCCACTATCTTTGCAGAATCTGTTCTCAGATATTGATCTATGCCTGAGTTCTTTGGCTCCCTACTGTGGTTGTAGCCTTCGGCTGTTGCCCTGTTCCTCATCCATAGCATTTGCATTTTATCTGTTGCTGTAGATTGCTGTTTATCAGTTGCTCTCCGTACTGGGGTTTGACCCCGATGTCCTCTGGGGCTTGTGTTGTTGCCTGTATGTTGTTTCAGGTTTCCCACGTTTCTCTGCTGGTCGTGGCTTTGACCCAGCTGGAGGTGCTCCAGGAGGTGGTTAGAGTGTCCCAGTTAGCGTATAGCATATATGTACTAGTACTGTCAGCTGGGGAATGCCCTGTGCTTGTGGGATTCAGTTGTATGCTGTAGTGCTTGTATTTGTTTAATTGCGGTACTGTAGTAATGAGTGTTTGTAAACTGAGATATTTTAAGTATGGTTGTATTTTAAATTATATGTTTTAAACCGTCAGGCCTAAAGCGAAAAATTTGCCACTATTTTATTGCTTCCGCGTTGTGCTTTATGTGGTTTTGCTCTGATTTGTGCACGAGGCCTGACAAGCACTGACCAACGTTCACTGATACCCAAAACGACATCTCACTGCCTTCGGGTCTAGACAACCCGAAACCGGTCCACACCAAAATATAAACCAAGCCGGTTCACACAGCGTTAACAACTTACGCATCTCAAATCTGGTTCCTCCAGACGACGGCGTTTTGCTACCCGTGCAGGATATTCAATCAGCGTTCCCAGAATAGCTTATGATAACCAGATTTGACCACCAACGCATATTTCCATCGACCAGCTCCAAAGCCGAAGTCACCAACCAGTACTTCTCAACTCCCAAAATCTGCCTACTACTATGCAGAACTCTAAAACTGTCCAGAGCTGATCCAACACACAAATAAAGAGACCCGATACGTTTACCCAGCATACCAGCTCAAAGCTGACCTGTCCCAGATCTGCTCTCGCCAAATCTGGTGTATATTAAACCCGATTAATTAACTTAATTAATCCTATAATCTTTCAGATCTCACATTCCACCCCCACTGAAAATAAGATTTCGTCCTAGAAATCAAGAACAACTCCAGAACTGAACAAACTCAACAAAACAACCAATACTGGAAAAAAACCACCCTGCGCACAAAAGAACAACCAGCAGCATTTAACACGCAACAAGAGGCTACTAACCAAGAGTTCAAGATAACTGGGAAGACAACAACAAGCAAACTAGCTGCTGGAGTTAATGCAAGATCTACTCAAACAGATGAGGCCAGTCACGTTGCATTTTCTCCTCTAACTCCCACGTAGCTTCCTTTCTACCATGTTTGCTCCACTGGACCATCACCAAGGGAATGGTTTTGTTTCTAAGATGTTTCTCCTTCCTGTCCAGAATCTGCAAGAGATACTCAACATAGCTCAAAGTTCTATCCAGCTCCACCTCGTTAGTTCGCAACACATGGGAAGGATCTGGCTCATACTTCCTCAGCATAGATACATGAAACACATCATGTAATGAGGACAGATCTGGTGGAAACAACAAACTATAAGCCAAAGGACCGATATTCTCCCCAATCTCATAAGGTCCAACATAACGAGGAGCTAACATACCCTTGAGACCAAATCTCATCACACTTTTGAAAGGAGAAACTTTCAAGAAAACCAGATCTCCGACCTGAAATTCCAAAAGCCTACGCCTTCTGTTCGCATAACTGGCTTGGAGATCTTGTGCAGCTCTCATACACTGTCGAATCAGATCTACTTGATCTCTCATCTGCTACACAAATTCCGAAGAAGACAGCTGCTTCTCCCCCACTTCTTCCCAATAGATTGGCGATCTGCACTTCCTACCACACAATGCCTCAAATGATGCCATTCCAATTGTCACCTGGTAGCTGTTATTATAAGAAAATTCAACCAAAGAGAACGAATCTTGCCAGCTACCACTGAAAATCATCACAACAGCTCTTAACATATCCTCTAGAGTCTGGATAGTCCTCTCAGATTGGCCATCGATTTGGGGATGATAAGCAGTACTCGTAGCCAATCTGATGCCCAAAGCTGTTTGTAAACTCTTCGAAAATATGAAAGTAAACCTCGGATCCCGATCTGAAATAATGGACACAGGCACACCATGTTGGGGAACGGTGGCGGATCCGGATCCCGTCTCCCGACGGCGCAGCGGAAGTTTAAAATTTGGCTCCGGGAAACGTTCAATACAATAAAATCATGCTATAAACCATTCATAGGATGATTAGTAGATTACCTTGATGGCGACTTGCGCCAGGCTCCAACCGGAATTACAAGAAGACCGGCTCTTCACGGTAGGCGGCTGTAGATTCGTAAATCAGGTCCACGACCGGAAGGGAGACTCCTTCGTCAGCCTGCACTAGAAGGCCTGATGAGATCAACGCGGACGGAAACTCCTCGAAAAGTTGGCCGTAGCAACTCCAGCGAGGGGCGGCGGCGCGTGGCAAGCACGGCGGCGGCGGCTAGTGAGGAGAGGAGGGGCGGCCGAAACTTAGGAGCTAGGGTTAGGTGTTTTGTTGTTATGAATTACTTAAACCCTAATCACATTAGTGTATATATTAAATATACTTGGGCTTGAACCGGCCCATTGGACTTGGGTCAGGCCCAAGTCCCTATATGAACATTCGGTTCGTTTAATTCATTACGGTTTCATCATAACTCCGATCGACGATCAGATCGGACCGATCGACTCAGTTTCTAAAACTGAATATTATGATGCGAAAAACGATTTTTCAGATCACCTACTCCAAATGACAGTTTTTCCCCTCAACAGTGGGAAATCACGATTTGACCCCTGTTGACTTTTAGGAAGTCGCACTCCCTAAAATCTTCCTCAAGTGCTCAACACATTGAGCTCAGTTTCCGTGCGGGAATCACGAATCCAGTACTTGTGTGACCCTCAATGGTTCAGGGATACAGCTAGCCGTGGGCCCACAACCATTGCGGCTCCGGAATCACAATTCCGGACTTGCCCATCGGATCATGGTAAGAGCGTCTAGCAACATCGCCTCATGATCCCCTAGGTATCACTGATAGTGCCTGCAAGAACCAGTTGGTCGTGGTTAGCGTACAGTACGGTCCTTTCAATCCATATATCCCGATCAGATCAACGACCATTGGTAAATCGAGAGTCGCTATAGATCCGATAGCTATGCATACATCTATCGAATAGTGACATCGCGAGTGTAACTAGGTAAACACATTTACCTAAAACACTTCTAGTACTCTGGCCAGAGATTTATAACTATTATCCCCTCAGATAGCATAGGATATCCACGCATGTCTGCGAGCGGTGAATCCTCGACAAC
>KV018342.1:756358-770239 GCA_001598015.1 Dorcoceras hygrometricum
TCCACTCGATAAATGGTAACCACTTGGAAAGTCCGAACAAGGGTAGTTCGATAGATCACCAGGTCACTATCTATCTGCATGCTCAGAACATCACAATGTTCCCTACCAATGAAACATGGTACTTCGCATCGCAGATACTAGTCTCGAGCTCGGGCGGCCTTATCCTCGTTTTGACGGCCCAATCGACTAGGAACGTGTTCAGAATACACAGTGACTATTAGATGTGTTTCGTGATAGCCGTCATACCCACTATCACATCTAACATACACTATAGTGCATTCTAGGTCTTTACTCAACGCAATTGTTAATCATTATACAACACAATTAAAGTAAAGAATGCCATAAATAAATGCGAATATCATATATAAAGATCGTTTCATACAAGAGTCTATGAACCCACACGCCACAAGTTGGCTAGTTGGGCATCTACTCTAACACACCATGCAAACGCACCACGAAATCTATATACAGTTTCGCCATTTTCTTCAAAGAGTACGTCATATTGTAGGGAATGAAGTGAGCAGACTTCAAAATTCTGTCTATAACAATCCAAATAGCATCACAACCTCTGCTGGAACGAGGCAAATGCGTTAAAATATCATAGCCACGTGCTCACAATTCCATTGGGGCACTTCTAAACTCTGTAGTAAACCACCAGGTCTCATCCTTTCTACCTTAACTTGCTGACAATTCAGACATCGAGCGACAAAACAAGCAACATCGCTCTTCAAACCTGCCCACGAATAGTGTGACTTCAAGGCATGATACATCTTCCTTGCACCAGGATGGACACTATGTCTACTACAGTGAGCTTCTCTCAAGATCTCCTCCTTCATATCAATAAAATTTGGCACTACCAACCTGCCACGAAACCTCAAACAACCATCGGATGAGACAGAATAGTCTTCCAGTTGTCCAGCTCTAACCTTCAACTTCAACTCATGGATAGATGAATCTGTTCTCTGAGCTGCTCTAATATTCGAAACAATCTGTGGCTCAACTTGAAAATATGACACCACAACATAATCATCACCTAGATAGAAATGCCAACCAGTAGTGCTTAGATGCTGATGAACCTTCGAAATCTGCAACGAAGCAAGCATAGACACTTGATCCTTTCTGCTCAATGCATCAGCAACTACATTCACCTTCCCAGGTTGATATTGGATCTCACAATCAAAATATTTAAGCAGTTCCATCCATCTACACTGTCTCATGTTCAAATCTGACTGATAGAAAAGCTTCGAAATCTGCAACGAAGCAAGCATAGACACTTGATCCTTTCTGCTCAATGCATCAGCAACTACATTCACCTTCCCAGGTTGATATTGGATCTCACAATCAAAATATTTAAGCAGTTCCATCCATCTACACTGTCTCATGTTCAAATCTGACTGATAGAAAAGATACTGAAGACTCTTGTGGTCTGTATACACCACAAACTGCTCGCCATACAGATAGTGGCGCCAAATCTTCAAGGAAAAGACCGCTGCTGCCAACTCCAAGTCATGAACTGGGTATCGAGTCTCATGCGGTTTCAACTGAAGAGATGCATACGCAATGACTCGACCATTCTGCATCAAAACACAACCCAATCCATTAAGCGAAGCATCCGAAAAAACCACGAAACCACCGGAACCTGAAGGCAAGGCCAACACAGGTGATGAAGTGAGCTTCTCCTTGAGAAATCGAAATCTGTTCTCGCATTATTCTGTCCAAACAAATCTTTAGTCCTTCTAGGTCAACTGCGTCATAGGCTTAACTATACTAGAAAATCCCTCAATAAAACGTCGATAATAGCTAGCCAATCCCAAAAAGCTATGAATCTCTGAAACATTCTTGGGACGTTCTCAGTTCACAACAGCCTCTACCTTACTGGGATCAACAGATATACCTGCAGCTGAAATGACGTGACCCAGAAATACTACTCTCTCCAACCAAAACTCGCATTTGGAGAACTTAGCATACAGCTGTGAGTCTCGTAGAGTTTGGAGAACCAGCCTCAAATGCTCTTTGTGCTGCATCAGATTCTTCGAGTACATCAAGATGTCATCGATGAACAGAATCACAAACCGATCGATGAACTCTCGAAAGACTCTATTCATCAAATCCATGAAAACTGCAGGGGCATTAGTCAAACCCAAAAGGCATAACCAAAAACTCATAATGCCCATACCTCGTAGAAACGCAGTTTTCGCAACATCTTCCTCTCGAATACGCAACTGATGGTAGAACGTATATCGATCTTAGAGTACACCGCTGAACCCTGAAGATGATCAAAAATGTCATCGATCCTTGGTAGAGGGTACTTATTATTCACAGTAGCCTTATTCAGTTGCCGAAAGTCAATGCACATCCTCATTGAACCATCCTTCTTCTTCACAAACAAGATAGGAGCTCCCCACGGTGACATGCTCGGTCGAATAAAACCTTTCTCCAGCAATTCACTAAGTTGTACCTTCAGCTCCCTCAACTCGGCTGGAGCTAAACGATAATGGGTTCATGAAATCGGAGCTGTATCGGGTACCAACTCAATGCTGAAGTCGATCTCCCTCCTCGGAGGAAAGTCAAGAATCTCCTTGGGAAACACGTCAGGGAAATCTCGAGCAACGGGGATGTCACTAAGCTCCACACACGACTAAACGGATGCGTCCAAAGCATAGATCATGAATCCAGCGTTCTCCAACGCCATAAGGCTAAACATCTCCATCACAGAGATCAACAGAATATTCGATTTTGAATCAAGACAGTAGAAGGTCCACTTCTCGCCAGACTGGGGTCGAAAACGCACAACGCCATGGAAATAGTCCACGGTGGCCCTATAGCTAGACAACACGTCCATTCCCACAATGCAATTGAAATCCCACATCACTATACGAATCAGGTTCGCTACCAACATGTTCTCACCAAACCAAAGAATGCCATCCAACAAAATATCTTGGGAGAACAGGCTCGTGCCGGCAGGAGTCGCAACAGAAAACAACATCACATAAGGTAGTGATATGCAAACCACGCTCAACCACAAATGCATCAGCTATAAACGAATGTGATGCTCCAGTATCAAACAATACACGTGCAGGAAAATCAAATACAATACAAGTACCCGCAATCACTCCTCCTGGCGTGCCTTCTGCTTGCTCCCTCGTCATGGCATTCACCTGGGCATGTTGAGGTCCTGAGAACTGGGGCTGAGAAGACTGTCCAAAACCGAAGGACCAGGTTGTTGGAACGGCCTATACTGAGTCTCCCCTACCCTAGGCTGCGGAACAGGAAAAGAACGACCTCTAGATGATCCACCAGAACAACCCTGCGGTGGGGCTGTGGTGTGCTGTGATCCAGCCAATGGACACACTCTCGCAAAATGTCCATATTGCCCACAAATTTTGCAAACACCCTGAACTCCTGTACACTGCGCCGAGGGGTGCCTGCCTCCACATTGGCCACAAAGGTAGCCCTAGGACTACTACTGCTGCTCGAACTGCCCAAGCCAGAAGAACTATAACCCTGCTTCTTCTTGATCTGATGACCACGAGGCCTAAACATGTGGCGCCCAGACTGTTGTGCTAACTGCTGGGGCTGCTGCTGAGATGACTGGGGAAACTGGGGAGGTTGCGCCCCTGGAACATTGGGACGTGAACCTTGCACCGCTGTAGGTTGAACCCGAGACTTGCGATTCCATAGCCCTTCCTCGATGTCCATTGCCTTGTCCACCGCGTCCGCATAACTGGTAGGTGAAATCGCCAACACCAAGGAATACAATCCTCATTTAGCCCTTCCAAGAACCGGTTCCTCTTCGCCCTCTCTCGGCCAGACACATGAGGAACGTAGGAAAGAAGAGAAGAAAACCTTCGAGCATACTCGTCCACCGACATAGTTCCCTGAACCAAGTTATCAAACTCACGCTCCTGGGCATTCACATAAGACTCCGGAACATACTCCTGACGGAACGCCGTACAGAAACTATCCCAATTAATCCCCGCACGTCTCCTCAAGCGTACGTGAAGAACCTCTCCACCATCACTCTGCATTCTTCCTCAGCTGAAAGGTCTCCAAACTCATTCGGCCCTCATCATCATAGCTCACTATATCAAACAGTCCAGTAATATGCTGCAGCCAGGACTCAGCATCAGAACTACTCTCGTCACCATCGAAAGTCTGAGGATTCATACGCTGAAACCTCGCCATGATTAGTTCCATCTCATCCACATGGGCTTCCAGCACAACAACCTCATCGTCAACCTGGCTAGCACGTCTACGAACAGGAGAACTACGCTGAATCTCCTCATTCTGACCCTCAGATTCTGTCGGAATCTGTCTGGTTTCTCTACCCCTACGTCTAGGCGGCATCTAGGAAAACACTAATACGGTAAGATCACACAGCAAATATGTCACATAGTCAAGCACATGCAACAAACAACAAAGTGCCTGGACTCAAGTGTGATCAAAATAATTCGAGCTTATCCCGGTTTAAGCTTTGATACCAAAAATGTCAGGCCCGGTGCACAAAACAGAGGTTAACCACGCAATATACAATCGCAGAAGCATTTAAAAACTGGCTAAAATTTTTCACTTTGGCCTGACGTAGAAAATCATACTTTAAAATACAACGATACTCAAAATATTGGTTTTACAATAACAGAAAACCCATAACAGCAAATACAAGCATAGAGTGACTCCCTAACAGGGTACATCCCAAATCAGCAACAAAACATCACATCCTTCCGGGGTACTCCCCGGATGCTGCTCTAATACCTAATATAAATAATATACATAACTGGGACACTCTATCCATCTCCCGGGGCACCACCAGCTGAGCCATCTCCACGACCAGCTGAGAAACCTGGATAACCTGAACACACACAGGCAAACAAAACAATCCAGCCCCAGAGGGACATGGGGTCAAACCCCAGTACGGAGAGCAACATAAAACAGCATGCAGATAGAGCAAGTTATAAATTCTATGCGATGCATGAGAACATGGAGCTCAAAGGGTCCAAAGGACTGCACACAGCTGAATACAGCTGGGAGTGGTCACCGAATGTGTGAGAGAATGGGAGTTACCCAGGCGCTCAATCACACATGGTACCAACCACAAACAGATTACAGGGATGGGAATGGGAGCTACCCAGGCGCTCAATCACACGAAATACCAGCACAAGCTAGAACAAAAGGCCACAACGCATGTGAGAGAATGGGAGATACCCAGGCGCTCAATCACACGCACCCTGTCAACAAGGATTAGCTCAACAACAAACAACAACAGATCAGAGGTTCTCACAACAGGCTGTTAACAAGGGCTCGCAAAGGAATGAGCAGAACAACATGACATGCGTGTATGAATAACAACAACTTGCATGATAACATACACACACACAGATGCAAGCAACAACACAGAAGATAATTGCATACACACTGCTCAACATAACAGCATATGCACATTTATATACAAGTCCATCCCAAAGCTGTAATCATAAGCTCACATCCGTACCTTCGCTTTCTGAGCTACAATTACCACAACAAAGTCCCGAACAACTCAAATCTGAAACCTGCTAAGCCAACAACAATGACAATACTCAGGGACAGTACGCACAGAAACTCTAACTGGGAGCTACAAGCTCAACCAGCTCTATTCTACCTTCCTAACACAACATTTATCTCTAAACGAGCACACGGCAGAATATTGTACTTACTCGAAGCACTACCTGAGCAGAAGAACCAAATCTGCCAGTCCGCGAACAACGATGCACTGTATCTTCTTCGCGTTCACTCTCCGAGATAACCCAAGTATTCGAAAGAGGTATAGGAAGAAGCGCCTTGGCAAGAGGAATCCAACGCTACCACTCTTGCTCCAAGCTGAGTCTTTTATCGTCGGCAGTCGGAGAAGATAAGGTTCGGTGAACAGTAACTAGGGTATCGCGACAGAGTAAGGTTATGGGAAATATTTCTAAATGTTGGGGAAGACATCGCGTTCGAATGGTCAAAGTCCTCTATTAATAACTCAAATCTGGTGAACAGTAACCATCGACAAATCGAGGTCCATAGCTGAAACCAGCTCAGATCTGAGTACCACTCCAGATCTGGACTCTATGCCCGAAACAGATTTGAACTTCCTTCAAAACGACGTCGCACAGAAGTCTACAATTCCACTGGACACGTCATCCCGCTAACACCAAACCTGCTATCGCTAAACGGCGTCGCATAACAACTCAGATCCGGATGACGAGATTTGACACAAGCACTGACCAGTTCACTGATACCCAAAACGACATCGCACTGCCTTCGGGTCTAGACAACCCAAAATCGGTCCACACCAAAATATAAACCAAGCCGCACAGTGTTAACAACTTACGCATCCCAAATCGGGTTCTTCCAAAAGACGATGTTTCGCAACCCGCGTAGGATAGTCAACCAGCGTTCCTAGAATAGCTTACGATAGCCAGATTTGACCACCAACGCAGATTTCCATCGACCAGCTCCAAAGCCGAAGTCACCAACCAGTACTTCTCAACTCCCAAAATCTTCCTACTACTACGCAGAACTCTACAACTGTCCAGAGCTGATCCAACACACAAATACAGAGACCCGATACGCTTACCCAGGATACTAGCTCAAAGCTGACATGTCCCAGATCTATTCCTGCCAAATCTGGTGTATACTAAACCCGATTAATTAACTTAATTAATCCAATAATCTTTCGGGTCTCACAATTCTTGTTTTAGTTTTTGGAGTTGTTCAGCATGGCCAGAGTGCTGATCATTTTTGTAAATTTTCAAAAAGGATGCTATATCTGAATAATCTCAATCTTCTTCTTCGTTTGAAGCTGCTGAGATTATATATGCAGAAGTTCAACCTACACAACCAGATCAGTATATTGAAGAATCTCCAAAGCTCCGATGTATAGACAGACAGCTTCTCAACTTAGAGACTTGGTACACAACCTTAGTCTTGAACAGCTGCATTCTCAAGAGATTCTAACAGATTTCAAGTCCAAGTTTAATCAGATAATGACGTCTCTCGATCTTAGTTTTGAATTCTACGTGAGTCACACCTTACGCTGATCAATAAACAGCAGAAACAGTATCTGGACTTGATAAGGCGGGGAGAGAGAGAGTCAGGGTTGACCTTTAGTCAAAGCTTACTTCGACAAGATAGTTCCTACTTGATGAGGTTCAGAGATCATCTTCTGAAGTAAATTCTAGACTCAATTCCTTCGGCTCTCAGCTTGCTGAAATTGTTGCTCATCTTTCAAGGGCTAGTGATGCCAAAAAGGGGGAAAATAGCAGCAGTGGCAGAAAAGGATATAGCAGCAGCAGCAAAGGGCGTAGAAGGTTTTTCGAGAAGATGTTCTAGTTTTGAGGATCAGATCTTATATTTACAGTTCTTGTACTTAGCAAAATTCTTTCATATAATAAAGAGATTATTTCGTTCTCATTAAGTCTAAGCTGATAAGTTTTGTCATCACTAAAAGGAAAGAAATTGTTAAGGATAAAATTTACTAATTTTTGGTGATAAAAAAACTTAGCAGTTTAGACTTACTGAGAACCACAAAATTCCTCTTTATATATAGAAGAATTTTGCTAAGTACAAGAGCTGTAAATATAAAATCTGATTCTCAAAACTGAATCAACTTCTCTCTAAACCATCTACTCCCTTTGTTGCTGCTGTTATAAAGCTAGGCTAGAATTTACTTCAGACAATGATCTGTGAACCTCATCAAGTAGCAACTGTCTTGTCTAAGTGCTCTGAATAACGTGTCAGCCTTGAATCTATCTCCCCGCCTTATCAAGTCCAGATATTGTCTCTGCTGTTTATTGACCAGCGTAAGGTGTGACTCACGTAGATCTTCAACACTGAGCTCGAGATACGTCATGCTCTGATTAAACTTGTACTTGAAAGCCGTTAGAAGCTCTTGAGAATGCAGCTTCTCGAGACTAAGGTTGTGCACCAAGTCTCTAAGCTGAGAAGTTGCTTATCTAAACACTGGAGCTCTGAGTGATTCTTCAATATACTGATCTGGTTGTGTAGGCTGAACTTCTGCATATATAATCTCAGCAGCTTCAGACGAAGAAGAAGATGGAGATGATTCAGATATAGAATCCACTTCGAAAAATTTGCAAAAATGTTCAGCACTCTGGCCGTGTTGAACAACTCCAAAAACTGAAACAGGAATAACCTCAGTAATCTGTACGGAAGAATGAATAATCAAATCTGTACAATTATTTATAGCAGAGCGCAAAGAACCCAAAACAGAAAACTGTATAACTTCCTCAATCACGCGTACTCTGTCAGGCCTCGTGTTCTACTCAGAGTTAAACCACGCAAAACAATAGCGGAAGCATACAAAAAGTGGCTTAAAATTTTCTCTTTAGGCCTGACGATTTAAAACATATAATTTAAAATACAACCATACTTAAAATATCCCAGTTTACAAACACACAATACAACAGTACAGCATTTAAACAAATACAAATACCAGTCCTACAACGGATAACACAATCCCACAAGCACAGGGCATTCCCCGGCTAACAGTACTAGTACATATATGCTATACTCTAACTGGGACACTCTATCCACCTCCTGGGGCACCTCCAGCTGGGTCAAAGCCACGACCAGCAAAGAAACCTGAGAAACCTGAAAACACATACAGGCAACCATACACAAGCCTCAGAGGGACATCGGGGTCAAACCCCAGTACGGAGAGCAATACAAACAGCATAAGGAAAGCAACAGATAAATATGCAAATGCTATGCGAGGGATCAAGGCTACAACCGAAAGCAGGGAGCCAAAGGATCGCAACAACAGCTCAACAGCAAGATCTGATCAAAGGGAAAAAATCCAGTGGCCATGAGGTATACTGAGCACATGGGAGCTACCCACTCATCTCCAGTACACCGTACCAAGTGCTAAACGAACAGCTCCACCTGCTGTTTCCCACTCATGAGATGTGGGAGCTACCCACTCCGCTCATAGCGGCTAACAAACCCAGCAGGGAGATGAGGTACGGGAGTTACCCGCTCGCCTCCGAGGTATACGAGAACTACCCGCTCATCCTCGAATACAGCATCCTGGTATTCTTCAATCAACAGAACAGGCACAGCTAGCAAAACAGAGCTCAACAGGATAATGCTGTTAGAGTAGATGCCCCACTAGCCAACTTGTGGCGTGTGGGTTTTATTGACTCTTGTACAAACAGTCTTTATATATGATATTCGCATTTATTTATATGGCATTCTTTACTTTCATTATGTGTGTAATGATTTAAAATTGCGTTGAGTAAAGACCTAGAATGCACTAAAGCGTATGTTAGATGTGATAGTGGGTATGACGGCTATCATGGAACACATCTAATAGTCGCTGTGTATTCTGAACATGTTCCTAGTCGATTGGGCCGTCAAAATGAGGATAAGGCCGCCCGAGTTCGAGACTAGTATCTGCGATGCAAAGTACCATGTTTCATTGGTAGGGAACATTGTGATGTTCTGAGCATGCAGATAGATAGTGACCTGGTGATCTATCGAACTACCCTCGTTCGGACTTTCCATGTGGTTACCATTTGTCGAGTGGATAAGTCCGAGGTCTTGGTTGTACTGATTAGTCCTCACGACTCGAAACGTCATTGAGACTCTACATGATAGGCGTCTCACTTTGACCCGTTTGCCGACTCACTTGGGGTCATAAGGCGTCGGGATTGGGTGAGACCCTGATGCATGTAGGAGTCGATGCATCGTTGTCGAGGATTCACCGCTCGCAGACATGCGTGGATATCCTATGCTATCTGAGGGGATAATAGTGTATAAATCTCTGGCCAGAGTACTAGAAGTGTTTTGGGTAAATGTGTTTACCTAGTTACACTCGCGATGTCACTATTCGATCTCCAAGATGTATGCATAGCTATCGGATCTATAGCGACTCTCGATTTACCAATGGTCGTTGATCTGATCGGGATATATGGATTGAAAGGACCGTACTGTACGCTAACCACGACCGACTGGTTCTTGCAGGCACTATCAGTGATACCTAGGGGATCATGGGGCGATGTTGCTAGACGCTTTACCATGATCCGTTGGGCAAGTCCGGAATTGTGATTCCGGAGCCACAATGGTTGTGGGGCCACGGCTAGCTGTATCCCTGAACCATTGAGGGTCACACAAGTACTAGATTTGAGATTCCCGCACGGATACTCAGCTCAATGTGTTGAGCAGGATTTCGGGAAATGCGACTTCCTAAAAGTCAACAGGGGTCAACCGGGGTTTGCCGCTGTTGAGGGGCAAAACGGTCATTCTGCACTGGGGTTCTGAAAAACGGTTTTTCAGATCATATTATTCAGTTTCGGAAACTGAGTCGATCGGTCTGATCTGAACGGCGATCGGAGTTACGATGAAGTATCGGTGGTGGAGATGAACTGAATGTTCATTGTGGACCCGGGCCCGTTGGGCCGGGCCAAGTCCAACACTTAGTCTACTTAAATATGATTAGTAGACTTAGACTTATTAACAACACTTGCATTAACTCACTACTTGACCTAACCCTAGCACAAAAGCCGCCCCTCCTCTCCTCTCCAAGCGCCGCCGCCGCCGCCCGCCGTGCTCCGCCGCCGCCGCCGCCCGTTGTCGCCGGAATTTCGTTTCCGGCCAACTCGACGAGAAGAATCCGTTCGTGCTGATCTCGTCAGCGCTTCTAGTGCAGCCTGACGAAGGATTCTCGGTTCTGGTCGTGGACCGGATTGGCGATAATCTACCGCAATCTACCGAGAAGAGCCGGATTCTTTTAATACCGGTTGGAGCCAGGCACAAGTGCCAGCAAGGTAATCCGCTTGAACGCCCTATGTATGACGATTACTGTAATTGTCTGTTTTTTCGTATTGATTGTCTCCCGGCCTTTTCTATGTTCTTCCGCTGCCTCGACAGGGGCGGATCCGGATCCCCAACAGTGGTATCAGAGCCAGTGTTTTTCGGATCTGATCATACGAATTGCCATAATTGTATCTAAATTATTGAATTTCAGAACCGAAACAAAGAAATTTCGTCGTCACGTTTGGCCACGGCGCCGCCGCGCATGGCGGCGCCCCATCTTCAACGCCGCGCGCATGAGCGCGGACGACGCCTGCGCGCTGGCCGCGCATGGCGTGCGACGAAGAGGCGCGCTTGCCGCGTCTTGATCGCGCACGGTGGAAGCGCACTGGCCGCGCCAAGTTGCGATGGCGAAGCGCCGCTACCCGATGCGTTGCGGCGATGGTGGCCGAGACGTTGCGCGCGCTGGCCGTGCGCCCGCCGCGCGAGAAGCGGCCGATTCGTTGCGTCGCTGGGCGCCGCTCCTACCGAGACGCTGCGCGCTGGTTGGGCGCTTGTCGCGCGAGGTGGTCGGACGTCGCTGCTGGAATGGGCTGCGCTTGGCGTCGCCGTCGTCGCGCGATGGTGCGCGGCTGCCGCCGCGAGTTTTTCTTGTGGTGTCCCCGCCGCCGTCGCCGGCCGCCACTCCGGCGAGTCTCCGGCGATGTCGTGACGGCTGGTCTGAATTCTTCTAGGGTTTGATTCGGGCCTGTCCCGGGCAGCCCGTGAAGTTTCGGGCCGGTACGCGATGCCGGGCCCGGTTTTGATCGATTTTGAAATTTTAAGTTTTTGGGCCTAAAATTGTTTTAAAACCCAATATTGATACAATTAAAATTAGTAAAATGTGATTTTAATTATGAAATGTGATTTTGTAATAAAATATGATTTTGTTGATTAAAATTTGTTTTATCGGCAAAATACGATTTTGCAGTTGCGAACTGCAAAAGGTATGTTCTACATTGAAATAAATATGTCTCTAAATTCAACTTCTTGGGTACTTGATACCGGATGTGGATCTCATATCTGCAATGATTTGCATGTGATGACAAGAAGTCAACGTCTTAGAGAGGGTGAGACCCACTTGAGGCTTGGCAATGGAGCAAGAGTTGCTGCAGTAGCTATAGGAGATATTAGTTTATTTCTGTCTTCAAATTTTATGTTGTTGCTACGAGACGTTTTATTTGTTCCTGAATTAATTAAAAACATTATTTCTATTCCTATGCTTGATAGAGATGGATATTCTTGTATGTTTGCTAATTAGATTTGCAATATTTACAAGAATGAATGTTTAATTGGAATTGGGGAACGCGAAAACGATCTATACACCTTAAAATTAAAAGACGTTCCAACTCGCGATGTCGAAACACACACAACAACGATTAAATGGAAACACGATAACTTGAACCCAGCACAACTTTGGCACGCTAGGCTAGGCCACATTTCCCTAAGCAGGATGAACAAGCTAATTAGGAGTGATTTGTTTGATCTGTCAGACATTAACTCCCTACCGACTTGTGAGTCCTGTCTGAAAGGAAAGATGACCAAGCAACCCTTCAAGGGCAAGGGTTAACGTGCCCAAGGCCTATTGGATTTGATCCATACTGATGTGTGCGGCCCATTTAGTATTGGTGCTAAATACGGTAACACATACTTCATCACCTTTACCGACGATTACTCTAGGTATGGGTACTTGTATTTGATGAAGTACAAGTCTGAATCCTTTGAAAGGTTCAAGGAATTCAAGGCTGAAGTAGAAAATCAATTAGGCAAAAGTATTAAAGCACTTCGATCTGATCGAGGTGGTGAATACTTGAGTACTGAGTTTCAAGATTATCTGAAAGAGAATGGGATTCTCTCACAGTGGACCCCTCCGGCCACACCACAGCTAAATGGTGTAGCGGAGCGTCGTAATCGGACCTTGTTGGACATGGTTCGATTTATGATGAGCTTCACTAAGCTTCCGACCTCGTTTTGGGGCTATGCGCTCGAAACAGCGGTCATGTTGTTGAACAATGTCCACACCAAGGCAGTGGACAAGACTCCGTATGAGATATGGATGGGCAAACCACCCAAGTACTCATTTATGAGGATTTGGGGATGTCCTGCTTACGTGAAGCAGATAGTGGGAGATAAGCTGGATACGAGATCCATCTTATGCTACTTCATTGGATATCCAAAGAATTCCATTGGATACTATTTCTACTATCCCATCGAGACAAAAGTGTTTGTCTCTAGGAATGCCACATTTATGGAAAGGGAATTTCTACTTGATAGAAAGGGCAAAATAGTAGAACTCGAAGAGGTTCGAGAACCAATTGAAGTACCAAGTAAATCTCCCGCACCTACTGAGCCAGTACCAGATATGGTCGCACCTAGAAGATCCGAAAGGATTCCTAGGGCTCCTGAGAGATATGGTTTTCTCCTTGAAGATGATCAAGGTGATCAAGTTATTGGATCTGATCCAAGAACTTTCAAGGAGGCAATTTCCGATGCTGATTCTAATATGTGGCTTGAAGCAATGCAGTCCGAGTTTGACTCAATGCATGCTAACCAAGTTTGGACTCTCGTTAACCCTCCCGAAGGAATCGTTCCTATTGGGTGCAAATGGGTATACAAGAGGAAACTTGGGCCTGACGATAAGGTAATGACCTACAAGGCACGACTGGTCGCGAAATGTTACACTCAAAGGCAAGGTGTTGACTATGATGAAACCTTCTCGCCAGTCGCAATTTTCAAGTCAATTAGAATATTGTTAGCCATAGCCGCATGGTACGACTATGAGATATGGAAAATGGATGTGAAAACTACGTTCCTTAATGGAAACATTAAGGAAAGAGATCTATATGACGAGCCTGAGGGTTTCACATCTGTTGGAAGCGAGCATAAGGTATGCAAGCTTCAGAGATCGATCTACGGTCTCAAACAAGCATCACGAAGTTGGAACCTGAGATTCGATGAAACAATTAAGGAATTTGGTTTCATCAAGAATCCCGAGGAGCCATGTGTCTATAAAAGGGTAGTCAAAAGTGCTGTGACGTTCCTCGTACTTTA
>KV018342.1:777750-814923 GCA_001598015.1 Dorcoceras hygrometricum
AACCAGTCGCAAGCTTTGCATATTCAGTCGACTTGGTTCCCAGGCGCAAAGAATTGAAGAAGAAGCAAAGCGCAGCAGGCGTGGGAATTTATCAGCAGCGAAGCAGTTGACGATTTATCAAAGTTGGAATGTCAACTGCTGAGCTTATTTCAAATGGCGAAAGCGACAGAAGCCTGCAAAAGAAAAAGGACGCAAGTACTTTTACTTTACAGAGGAGCGTTGCACAAAAATAGAAAGAAGACAAGATAGCCTTCTGGAGCGCTGAAGAGTTTTGGAAGCTTTCCAACGGGAAGAATTTTACAGAGGCTATATATATTGGAGGCGACGCCAATTGAAGAAGGGTTCTGGTCCTGCAGTTCGTGTGTTCTGCAGTTCTGGGCAGTGAACGAGACGCTATGCGTTCGTTCAGTTGGTGCAACTACAATACTGTGGGAAATATTCATTGATTACACAGTGCACCAACAGAGGGAAAATAATCTGAAGTGAAGCTGTCAACTATCATTCGAGAGAGAGTTTCATTGCCGTTGACAGTGTAGCTAGAATTAGCTTGTTAGAGCATTTCCCTCGTGTGTGAGAAAAACAGAGAGTTGAGCGTTCATTGTATCAATCTCACACACCCGGATTCATTCACATCTGTTTGTGAATGAATCTCGAAATATGTTCACAGATCCCGTCCAAGCATGAAGACGTAAAACTCTTGTGTATGTAGTCAGTCACACAGTTGAGGCTGTTGTGCATTTGAGAAGTAGTGGATCCTTCCGAGGTGGAAGAAGGGGAGATGTAGGATGTTGATATCCGAACTTCCATAAACAAATATGCTGTGCTGAGTATCGTGTTCTTTAAGCTTTCTGTATTGCATATTTACTTAGCACGCATTGCACGTTTACATATCAGCACTTGCTTGTTTTTAGCATTCGCATAAACAGTTCAGCACTTAGCATCGCTTTTCAGCAGCACACAAGCACACAAGTCTCGAACAGATTTATGTTGTACATAAATCTGTTTGAGTTGTTTTAAAATTTTAGGATTCAGTTCTGGTATTTTCCGCATGATTTTTAAATCATACCAGATCTGTCTCCGGTGCTCAAAGCTTTATTTAAGTGTTCAAGAACAACGAGCTATTGCAGCTCAAGTTAGTTTCAGCAGCGCAAAATTGCTTTGAATGGATTTTAACAAACAGCGCGTCTGCTGATATCTTTTGATCCTATTTCCAGGGACTAACATTAACAGTTGCGTTGGATAAAAACCTAGAATGCACCATAGTGTATGATAGATGTGATAGTGGGTATGACAACTATCATGAAATACATCTAATAGTCACTGTGTATTCTGAACTCGTTCTAGTCGATTGGGCCGTCAAAATGAGGATAAGGCCGCCCGAGCTAGAGACTAGCATCTGCGATGTGAAGTACCATGTTTCATTGGTAGGGAACATTGTGATGTTCTGAGCATGCAGATGGATAGTGACCTGATTATCTATCGAACTACCCTCGTTCGGACTTTCCAAGTGGTTACCATTTGTCGAGTGGATAAGTCCGAGGTCTTGGATGTACTGATTAGTCCTCACGACTCAAAACGTCATTGAGACTCTACATGATAGGCGTCTCACTTTGACTTATTTGCCGACTCACTTGGGGTCATTAGGCGGCGGGATTGGGTGAGATCCCGATGCATGTAGGAGTCGATGCTTCGTTGTCGAGGATTCACCGCTCGCTCTCATGCGTGGATATCCTATGCTATCTGAGGGGATAATAGTGTATAAATCTCTGGCCAGAGTACTAGAAGTGTTTTAGGTAAATGGGTTTACCTAGTTACACTCGCGATGTCACTATTCGATCTCCAAGATGTATGCATAGCTATCGGATCTCTAGCGACTCTCGATTTACCAATGGTCGTTGATCTGATCGGGATATATGTGATGAAAGGACCGTACTGTACGCTGACCACGACCAACTGGTTCTTGCAGGCACTATCAGTGATACATAGGGGATCATGGCGCGATGTTGCTAGGCGCTTTACCATGATCCGTTGGGCAAGTCCAAAATCGTGATTTCGGAGCCGCAATGGTTGCGGGCCCACGGCTAGCTGTATCCCTGAACCATTGAGGGTCACACAAGTACTGGACTCATGATTCCCGCACGGAAACTGAGCTCAATGTGTTGAGCATTGGAAGAGGATTTTAGGGAGTGCGACTTCCTAAAAGTCAACAGGGGTCAAATTGCGATTTCCCGCTGTTGAGGGGCAAAACTGTTATTTTGGACTAGGTATCTGAAAAATTGTTTTTCACATCACAACATTCAGTTTTGGAAACTGAGTCGATCGGTCCGATCTGATCGTCGATCGGAGTTATGATGAAATCGTGGTGATTTAAATGAACCGAATGTTCATATATGGACTTGGGCCTGACCCAAGTCCAATGGGCCGGTTCAAGCCCATGTATACTAATTATATGTTAGTACTCTACTAGGGACTTAATCACACTAATACACAACATAACCCTAGCTCCAATCCCCTTGGCCGCCGCCCCCCCTCCACCTCCCCTCCCTCCCGGCCGCGCCTCTTGCCACGCGCCGCCGCCCCTCGCCGAACTTGTTCTGGACATCACGAAGAGGATTTTCCGTCCGTGCTGAAATCCATCAGTTTTCTGGTGCAGGCTGATTGGAGGAAGATTGTTTCCGGTCGTGGACCTGATTGACGATCTACCGCCGCCTACAGTTTGAAGTGCCGGTTTTCTCGTGAAACTGGTCGGAGCCAGGCGTCTAGACGCCAGCAAGGTAACTATCTATGAACACCCTATGAATTTTTGCAGATTTTATTGAATGTATTGAACACTTTCCGGGCAATTTTTGTTTTTCCGCTGTGCCCCGGGAAGTGGGAACTGGCTCTTCCACACAATAATCAGCTGCAGCATCTGCCCTGCTGACAGCCGCATCAACAGTCTGTAACTGCTGGTCCCCAACATCAATTGTTTCCATCTCCTCATCTTCCGTGTCACTGGCTGTTTCAAAGACTCGCTCAGAATCACGAGCAATCAGCACTTCATATGGAAGATTATACCAAGGTACCGAATCATCAGTTGTCCCAGCTGGTTGATCTCCAACATCAGACGTACCAAATCCATGATCTCCTCATCAGCTTCAATATGAGCGGTTTCAGCCAACACTTTCTCACTGATGTTGTCCACATCATCTGTAGATGGGGGTCTTATCTCCTCAACAGTACCCTCTACTGGTGGTTCATCAAACGCTTCAACAATTGTCTCCACATCAGCTGGTTGCTCTACAGCAGATATATCTTCATCAATAGGGACAGCTGATGTAGCTTCCTTTTGTTCCTCCACGCTAGGCTCCACGACTGGTGCACCAGGAATTGGCTCAAAGATTTGAATGGGAACCGCTTCCTATGCAACTACCACTATCTCCAAATTTTCTTGTGAAGAGCCAGATTTCTTCTTCATCGTCCTCTTCTTCTTCAGGACTGGCTCTCCAACAGCAGCAACAGCTGGTCTTTTCTTAGACGCGGCCTGTTTCTTGGGTGCTTTCTTTACTTGTGGTACAGCAACCACTACTTCTGCACCAACTTTTTCATTCAGAATATATAGCAATGAACTGTCTTGTCTGTTAAAATCTTTGAAGAGGGAAACTCGGACGATTCTCCCAGTTCCAAATTTGGAATATTCTCCAGCAGCAAGCTAATTTGAATGGCATAGCCTTTTTCTTGCCTCGACCCCGCAGTCACCATATCCTTCAAGATATTGAACAATACCCTGTTCTAGTTTATCTTCACTTCACAAATAATCGCAGTCAACATCAGAAATTTTTCCATGGTGTGCGTCAAAGGACCCTGCCTTTACCGATATCGTCTTTGCCATAATATCACAGAGAAGACAGTACTCAAACTTCATTTCCTTCTTCTTCCCAGACATGCTTACCGGCTCACCAGAGAAAGAAACGATGCTCCTCGCATCAAATACAAGATCCTTGGGAATCTCTGTTAAATCAGTTTAACCTTCTAGCGGAAGTTCAAACGTCTCGGCAAACAACTGTTCGGAAAACTCCACTGTAACCCCATGCACTGTATTGGCAACCATACCATCGCGGACTGAAGCATTCGCAAAGAATTCGACCAAAGCAGCTTCATAGATTACTGCGGGACAACCCAAAAATCCCTCTAAGCCAGATGCCATTAGGGCTTGAAACATAGACACCATACCTGGGTCGTCCATTGCCAAAACAGATGCAAAGTTGACATGAAGAGTGTTTGTGTAGTACGAAGATGCCATTGTAAATAGTCGAAAGATTGCGAGAGATTGCCTGAAAAATATACGCAGAAAAACACAAGAGAATACGAGAATACTAGAGAGCAAAGTTTGCAAGGTAAGCTTTAGCAAATAGGAAAACACTGTAAATATGTAAGGAATGCGAAAAGGTGAAAGAATAGGAAACGGTGTAGATGTGACGTTTCGTATGTTGACAACACGTGTCAAGCATCCGTCGGCGCGTACAATTTTGGAATGATTTTGAAAAGCTTTTCAAAATATTTTATACGTACAGTGTAAAAGTTTTCAAAATATTTTAATTGTAAAATATAAAAAAAATTAAAAACTCGCGCCAAATTTGATAACGCCACAGCTGGTACAGCGATTGTAATAACATCACTGCTGATTTTAATTTATCGTGGAGGGTGGAAAGAGCTGATCACAAATAAGCATCAGCTGTGTATATGCAACATCTGAGTGTGTCCAGACGTAACATATTCAGCTGACATCGCGCTTAACAATTCAGCTCCCGGTTCCCCCTACGACCGGTATTCTTCCAACGCGAGAAACTTTCCTCAGCTGAAAATCTTAGCGTTTCCCCTGAACAAAAGACTTTACAGCTGATTCAAGCGACAGCTGAAAACCTGCAAAAATGCGTTAGCTCACAGACAATCAAGACAATTCAAGGAGACCTAATATGTTTCTAAAATAAGAAAACTTAGCGTCTGGTAGAGGCTTTGTGAAGATGTCAGCTACTTGCTGCTCAGTCGATACATTCTCTAGCCGGGCGTCTTTCTTTAGCACGTGGTCCCTGATAAAATGATAACTGATGTCGATGTGCTTTGTTCTTGAATGCAGTACTGGATTTTGTGTGATCGCACAGCTGATTCAAGCGACAGCTGAAAACCTGCAAAAATGCGTTAGCTCACAGACAATCAAGACAATTCAAGGAGACCTAATATGTTTCTAAAATAAGAAAACTTAGCGTCTGGTAGAGGCTTTGTGAAGATGTCAGCTACTTGCTGCTCAGTCGATACATTCTCTAGCCGGGCGTCTTTCTTTAGCACGTGGTCCCTGATAAAATGATAACTGATGTCGATGTGCTTTGTTCTTGAATGCAGTACTGGATTTTGTGTGATCGCGATCACGCTAGTGTTGTCACAGAGAATAGGCGCTTCAGAAGCATCGACTCCATAGTCCTTCAGCTGATGTTGTATCCAGAGGATTTGAGCACAGCAGCTACCAGCTGCAAGATACTCCGCTTCAGCTGTTGACGTTGCGATGGATGTCTGCTTCTTACTAAACCAGGAAATCAGTCTATCTCCTAAAAATTGACATGTCCCACTTGTGCTTCTACGATCAATCCTGCATCCTGCGTAATCTGCATCACTGTAACCGATTAGTTGAAATCCTGAGTCATTGGGATACCAAAGTCCCACGTTGGAAGTACCCTTTAAATATTTCAATATTCGCTTTACAGCTATGTAATACAGACAGCAAACATGATGTCTGGTCTGCTAGCAGTTAAGTATAGCAAAGAGCCTATAATACCACGATAAAGAGATACCTCAATGGCAGTACCAGCTTCGTCTTTATCCAGTTTGATTGAAGAGCTCATAGGGGTAGCAGCTGCAGACCAATTGTCCATGCCAAATTTCTTCAGAAGTTCTTTCGTATATTTCATCTGGTTAATGAATATACCATTCTCCAGCTGTCTAACTTGTAAACCCAGAAAGAACGTCAGCTCCCCCATCATACTCCTCTCAAATTTGTCCTGCATCAACTTGGAAAACTTCTGGCACAATTTGGGGTTAGTTGACCCAAAAATAATATCGTCAACATAAATCTGAACTAATAAAACATGATCAGCTTTCACAAATTTAAACAGTGTCTTATCAACTGTGCCTATTGTGAAATCATGCTCACTTAGATAGTGTATCATACCAAGATCTGGGTGCTTGCTTCAACCCATATAGAGCTTTATCCAATTTGTAAACAAATTCTGGATGTGTATGACTTACGAAGCCAGGAGGTTGTGCAACATACACTTCCTCTGTTAAGACACCATTAAGAAAGGTACTCTTAACATCCATCTGAAAGACTTTGAAGTCTTTAAATGCAGCATATGCAAGAAACATGCGGATGGCTTCTAATCTAGCTACTGGTGCGAAGGTCTCATCAAAATCTATTCCTTCCATTTGTCTAAATCCTTGTGCTACCAACCTAGATTTGTTTCTAGTAACTATGCCATCTTCATTCAGTTTATTCCTAAAGACCCATCGAGTTCTTATGACTGAATGGTTAGAAGGTCTAGGTACAAGTGTCCAAACATTATTACGTTTAAATTGATTAAGTTCTTCTTGCATTGCTTCTATCCAGCTGGGGTCAGCTAAGGCCTCATCTATCTGCTTAGGCTCTATATGCGAGATGAAGGCAGAATCAAAATGATCATGCATTAGCTGGCCTCGTGTGCGAACAGGAGATTGGAAATTACCTATGACTTGCTCGGGTGGATGATTTTTATTCCACTGGAGATCAAGTCCAATTGGATTTGATCCTTGTTACCCCTGTGTCGCTGGCTGGTTTGCAACTGCTCGATCAGCTGACGCCAATTGATGTTGATCATTGTTGGCTTGTGCGTATGCTTCCAGCTGTTGTGATCGTTGTTTCAGATGTGAGCTAGGATCATCTCTTGTTCCAGTTGATGGTTTGGATACCAGCTGATGATCACTTGCGACTGGTTGTCCAGACGTTGGTCTTGATACCGAATGATATGATGTGCTCGCGCCTTGTTGTCCAGCTGGGGGTGAAGATACCAATTGATAATTTGTGCTAGTAGCTGGTGCTTTAGGCGTTGATCTTGAAACCAAAGGAGAAATACTTGCGACTGCTTGCACAACGTCTGTGCTAGTAGCTGGTGCTTTAGGCGTTGATCTTGAAACCAAAGGAGAAATACTTGCGACTGCTTGCACAACGTCTGGTTTATCAACGTCTGTTGGAGCAACATCTGATTGATCGTCGTCTGGTTGAAAATTTGTCGCTACACCTCCAGCAGCTGGTACACTTGGGAAGATCTGACCCTGTATGGAATCATTGTTAGTTAAATCAATGACTACTGGGTTACCTGTCAGATCTTGTTGTGCAATGTTGTGCGGTGTGTCCAGCGCTGGTTTTTCTTCAACTGAATATCTTTGTGGCACATCGTCGTCTGATTCTTCAAGACTTGTTGACTCCAGACGTGAACACAAATCATGTAGGCTTGCAACTGAATTTGATTTGAAACTGGTTTCGTCAAACACCAGATGTGCTGATTCCTCAACTGTCAAGCTTCGATTGTTGAAAACACGATACGCTTTGATCACAGCTGAATATCCTAAGAAGATACCTGCATCAGATTTAGATTCAAAGGCACTTAGATGCTTTTTACCATTTTTATGAATGAAACATCTACACCCAAACACCCTGAAGTAAGAGATATCAGGTTTCTTGCCATTCCAGATCTCATATGGGGTTTTATCATGCATCCTATTAATCATCGATCTGTTCTGAGTATAACATGCTGTGTTAACTGCTTCTGCCCAGAATTTTTGTGAAATACCGGAATATGCAATCATAGATCTAGCAGCTTCTTTTAAAGTGCGGTTTCTCCTTTCAGCTAACCCATTTTGCTGAGGAGTTCTAGCTGCTGAAAGCTCATGCTTTATTCCTAAGTCTTCCAGATAAGAAGTTAATTTAAAATTTAGAAACTCAGTAGCGCGATCACTTCTTATCTGGTTGACTGAACAAGATCTGTCATTTTGTAAACGTTTTAAAAGGCGTATCAGCTGGTCGGCGGTTTCAGATTTTGCTTTTAAAAACAACACCCAAGTATATTTTGTGAAATCATCAACGACTGCAAGGGTGTAATTCGTTCCCCCTAAGCTCGTTACGGAAATAGGACCAAAAAGATCCATATGCAAGAGCTCAAGGCAACGGGTAGAATGTTTTCTGCCTTTATTTTTGAAAGTCGATTTAATTTGCTTACCCAGCTAACATGCTGCACATATCTCATCCTTAGAAAAACTGATGTTTGGCAGACCAGAAACCATATCATGTTGACTTAATTTAGCAAGTGTTTTGAATGCAAGATGCTTCATTCTTTGATGCCACAGCCAGCTCTTAGAAGAACCAGCTGCAATGCTCAGATTCCAGCCGATCTTACCAATCGATTATGTTGGTATTCCCCGAACGTTTTCTTACCAATACAGTCAGTCCACTTGGACTCTGAACCGTGCAAGTGTGTTGTTGAAACTGGACTATGTAACCTTTGTCGCATAGCTGACTAATGCTAATCAAGTTATATCGAAGGTTATCAACAACTAGGACATCTGAGATAGAGATGTTACCGTGGATAAGCTTACCCTTACCCACAGTTTTACCGTATGCGTTATCACCAAATACTATCTTTGCGCCTTTTTGTGGAATGACGTCTGATAGTAGCTTTTGATTTCCTGTCATGTGTCGCGCACAGCCGCTGTCCAGGTACAACAAATTTGATACATCAGCTGGTTCGTACCTGTTATCCTGCAATCATAAAACCAGCTTTTGGTACCCAATTTACTTGGGTCTAGATAGGATTACCCCTTTCGGGACCCATACTTGAATTACTTTGACATCTTTCCCAGTATGATAGTCCATAAGGGTCTATGCATAAGTACTGTGAGATCTGTTGAGCTTTGATTTCATACTCTGACCACTTAGATCTCTTTTCTGCTGAACATTTTTCCAACTAGATTTTACCTTCTTTGAACTACGCCATGACTGGTTAGGAACAAATGACTTTCTATCAGCTTTTGCTTTGTCTTTGTCCAGTTTGTTCTTTAGCCAGCTTGGCTTGGAGTTCTCAGGTTTTTGAAAACCGATACCAGCTTTTACTTTATGGTTCAACTTCTGAGGGATCTGGTCATTATATGTCATCGACTCACATGGATCATATACCACGTTGGCTTTGACAAAGCTCATCTTATTGAACTTGTCATGTGCCAGCTGTGATTGAGTACTAGTTTCTCCTTCATTGCTGTCACTGCTATTGAAACCCAAACCAGTTTTATCATTCGCTGGCTTTTGGCTTTATTGCAGCTTATGGAGAGAACGAGAAGACTGGTTCCAAGAGCTCACAAGCTCATTTAGACTTTCAATTTCAGCTTTGAGCTCACTAGACTCTTATCTCAACAATTCATTCTCAGTTGTCAGCTTACTCAGCTCGATTTTAAAACTGTCAGCTTCACAAAGTTCAACAGCACTTGGTTCAGCTGAACTATTTTTCAAATCACAGTTTTCAGCCTTAACTTCCTCGAATGAGTGAGAAAGCTTCCTGTACTCTTTGACCATGTCATTTAGTGCACTGACAAGGTCTTCTCATGTAAATTCAACATTAGAGAAGTCAAATACCTCATCATCTGATGTTTGGTCAGCCATGAGACAGTGAACCTCCTCCTGTTCACTATCGCTGGATGATGAGCTGCTGGATGAAGATTCTGACTCAGTGTCCACCCAGCTTTTGGTGCTTTCCTCAGCCACCAGTACTTTGCGATCATGCTTGCGGCTGGATCTTTTGTCACCTCTCGTCCTCATACGTCTATCTTTGGATCTCTCCTTCGATCTGTCCACAGCTCTTTCATCTTATTTGTCATCTCTGTTGTATCGATCCTCCTTCTTGTATCTATCATCAGTTCTCTTGTCTTCTTGCTTGTATCTATCATCTTTCTTGGGTCTGTTGCACTCAGCTGCAAAATGACCTGGACGTTCACAGTTAAAGCATTTCATATCAGAAACAGCTTTATCATTTTTATGATTATTGTAAGGAGCAGAATGTTGGGATCCGGATCGCGCCCCCAGCGAGGCTGCGGAAGAACAGAAAATAGATGCCGGGAGACGATCAATACAAAATAATTAACAATACATGTCATTCATAGGGTGTTCAAAACACTACCTTGCTGGCACTTGTGCCTGGCTTCGACCGGTTTCGTAAAGAAAACGGCACTTCACGGTAGACTGTGGTAGATAACGCCAATCCGGTCCACGACCGGATACGAGACTCCTCCTTCACCCTACACTAGAAGGCGTGACGAGATCTGCACGGACGGATTCTCCTCGTCGAATTTGCCGGAACAAATTCCGGCGAAGCGGCGGCGGCGACGGCGGCGGCGAGTCTTATGAGAGGAGGGGAGGCGGCGGCTAGGAGCTTAGGAGACTAGGGTTTTTGTCTAATGAATTATTAATTAGGTTAAGTCATAAGTCTACATTAAATAGACTAGGTGATGGATTTGGATCCGGCCCAACGGGCCCGGGTCCAACGGATGAACATTCGTTTCATCTCCAACACCGAGACTTCACCGTAACTCCGATCGCCGATCAGATCGGACCGATCGACTCAGTTTCCAAAACTGAATATTATTATCTGAAAAACCATTTTTCAGAACCCTAGTGCAAAATGACCGTTTTGCCCCTCAACGTCGGGAAATCTCGATTTGACCCGAGTTGACTTTTAGGAAGTCGCACTCCCCAAAATCCTCTTCTCGTGCTCAACACATTGAGCAGAGTATCCGTGCGGGAATCTCAAATCCAGTACTTGTGTGACCCTCAATGGTTCAGGGATACAGCTAGCTGTGAGCCCACAACCATTGTGGCTCCGGGATCACAATTCCGGACTTTTCCCATCGGATCATGGTAAGAGCGTCTAGAAACATCGCCCCATGATCCCCTAGGTATCACTAATAGTGCCTGCAAGAACCAGTTGGTCGTGGTTAGCGTACAGTACGGTCTTTTCAATCCATATATCCCGATCAGATCAACGACCATTGGTAAATCGAGAGTCGCTATAGATCCGATAGCTATGCATATATCTTGGAGATCGAATAGTGACATAACGAGTGTAACTAGGTAAACACATTTACCTAAAACAGTTCTAGTACTCTGGCAAGAGATTTATACACTATTATCCCCTCAGATAGCATAGGATATCCACGCATGTCTGCGAGCGGTGAATCCTCGACAACGATGCATCGACTCCTACATGCATCGGGGTCTCACCCAATCCCGACGTCTTACGACCCCAAGTGGGTCGGCAAACGGGTCAAAGTGAGACGCCTATCATGTAGAGTCTAAATGACGTTTCGAGTCGTGAGGACTAATCAGTACAACCAAGACCTCGGACTTATCCACTCGACAAATGATAACCACTTGAAAAGTCCGAAGGAGGGTAGTTTGATAGATCACCAGGTCACTATCTATCTGCATGCTCAGAACATCACAATGTTCCCTACCAATGAAACATGGTACTTCGCATCGCAGATACTAGTCTCGAACTCGGGCGGCCTTATCCTCATTTTGACGGCCCAATCGACTAGGAACATGTTCAGAATACACAACGACTATTATATGTGTTTCATGATAGCCGTCATACCAACTATCACATCTAACATACGCTTTAGTGCATTCTAGGTCTTTACTCAACACAATTGCAAATCATTATACACACAATGAAAGTAAAGAATGCCATATGGATAAATGCGAATATCATATATAAAGATTGTCATATACAAGAGTCTATAAACCCACACGCCACAAGTTGGCTACTTGGGCATCTACTCTAACACAGAAGGGTTATAGGATCTTCTCAAGTATTTCCCAAACTTCTTGACGAAGAGGGACATGACGTCATCGCTGAGTTGATCAGCTGTCTTTATTGTGCTTGGAGAGCACTGTTCAGTAGTTGTAGTAGCTAATGCTTTTGTCGGCTGGGATGTCGAGGGTCCAGCTTCTGCTCTTGTCTCCAACTCGAACTCATAGGCTTTTAGGTTGGCAAACAAGTCGTGCAGCTCCAGTTTGTTCAAATCTTTGGACTCCCTCATTGCCATAGTTTTTATGTCCCACTCCCTGGGTAATGCTCTCATGACCTTCAACGCCAGCTCTTGGTTACTGTACTCTTTTCCAAGACTTGTCAACTCAATCACCACCGCGCTGAACCTTTCATCAAACTCCGTCATTGTTTCACCATCCCTCATCTTGATGGATTCATACTTCTGCTGTGCGACCGTGAGCTTGTTCTCTTTTGTTTCGTCGCTTCCTTCACATATTTGAGTTAGTTTTCCCAAATATCTTTAGCTGTGGCGTAGGTTTTGATTTTGCTGAACATGTTTTTATCCTTGTCCAGCGTCTTGTATAGAATGTCCCTGGCCCACGTAAGTTGGCTTTCTTCTTGTCTTCACCGATATACTCATGTCTGCTCTTCTCTAGGAACTGAGGCTCGCCATTGGATATAGCAAAAGCTAGATTCGGCTTCATTATCTTCAGCGGCCCTTCAGTGATAACCACGCACATTTCATCAACTAGAGCAGCCAGATGCGCCTGCATGCGAATCTTCCAATCAACGTAGTCCTCCTTGGAAAACATGGGAATCTTGTTGTGAGAAGTAGACATATTGAGATATAATAACGCACAAATAGCAACTGTTCAATAACTGAGATGCGCAGGCCCTGATACCAATTGATAGGATTAATATGGCACGAAAACAGGCCTAGGAGTTCAGAATGGGGGGGGGGGGGGTTGAATGAACTCCTTGGTATTTTAAATTTTCGAAATCGTTTAAAACAATTTTCACAAGCACCGCTTAACTTAAGTCAGAGTTACAAGACTTAAGGTATCTCAGTTTTAAAAGCTGATTTCTCGGTTAACAAAAATGTGCGGAAAGAAACCGATTAATCAGTGAACAGTGTAAACAGTAAATAATGCGTAATGTAATGAGTTAAGGGACAGAGAATTTGTTTCTGGAAGTTCGGATATAAATATCCTACGTCTCCCCTTCTTCCTTTTCAGGAAGGTTTCACTAGAAGATTTGATGCGTGCAGGCCTTCTACAAACACCCGATCACCGAGCCTTGCTTGTGGTGAACTCCTAGCAACTCCACAAACAATCACGCAGATGCAGCTGCTGGTTTTACAAAAATTAGAATGATATTTTTCAAACGGCTTTTAGATAGCGCGTTTGTTACAGACTCAACAATGAATACAACGATGGAATACAAATCTATTGAGTGCTGTAAATTCTCTGGTTTCTAAACAACGAAACTCGATTCAAAAGATTGAACCAGAGAATAAACTCGAAGGTAAATCTATGAAGGCTTGTTTGAAAGTTCTTCGAGTTGTGAGATTTTTGAGAATGGCTTCAAATTGCAAAGCGCTCAAAAAATTGGCTGAGTGACGGTAAGTAACAATAGCGAAGGTTTTTTCTTCAATTTAAACTTCTGCTATTTATAGTCTTCGTTCACAACGGTCGATTAACTCTGTAAAGGAAAATAAAATTCCTTTTTGAAATCTGATAATCTGTAATCGTATATCCTGCTCCACCAAATGGTAAATTGCACATCGTCAGAACCAGATTGTCGTTTTCCATATTTTTGCAATCACCGTATAACAACCTCTGTAAATATGTACCATTTACCCAAAATAGTACCGTCGTTGTCTCCTTAATTCCAGGAATTTTGTACGATTCTGTTATGGCCATAGATCTTTTCCAATTTGAGTATATGATCGAATTTGAATCACTTCATTGTTTGTACACCAGCTGATGACTTGAACATCTAAAAGTATGCACCAGCTTATAGCTTCAACTCCTGGAAATATGCACCAGCTGATCGCTTGAAGTATCTCCCTTTATGACGTAACGGCTGGTTACAACACCTGAACACTTCATCACCTGATTTGTACAACAGCTGAAATACCAACAGCTGATATACCAACGGCTGATATACCAGTAGATGATTATATGCAAAAACCCATCGGCTGAATTCCAACGCTAATCCAATACGCTGTCGTGTCAACTTATCCAAACGCTGTCGTTTTGCAATCTTAAACGAAATACGCTAACACTCAACAACTTGCGTCTGAAACTAAAACAACTGCTGATTACTAACCAACGGCTGAATTTATCCCAACGACTGATTGAATACCAAAAGCTAATCGTAGAATTCCAATGGCTGATCCAGTACCAGAAACTGATAACCTGTAAGAATTCAACCTCTGAAATAATCCCGAATATAAACATCTGATATCTAGCATCTGAAAATCTCAACGCAATATCTGAATACTTCTTCTTAACAACCATCAGCTGAATATCAACCTGTCGACTGAAATATGCTTTGTTCCAAATACGTAGTTGATATCATCGTCTGTCTGTCCAGATCTTAGCTTAACTTCAGTACTTATATTATTTTTTTATCACCAAAACTTAATAAATTTTATCCTAACAAACAAGTATCCGTTGCCGAGGATTGATGACTTGTTCGATTAGTTGCAAGGATCGGCCGTGTACTCGAAGATTGATTTGTATCTACTATCACCAGTTGCGTATTAGAGACGCTGATGTAGCGAAGACAGCTTTCCGAACGAGATACGGGCATTACGAGTTTCTTGTGATGCCGTTGGATTGACGAATTATCCTGCTGAGTTCATGGATTTGATGAATCGCGTCTTTAGCGAGTACATTGATCGATTCGTGATTGTCTTCATAGATGACATCTTGTTGTATTCGAGGAGTTTCCGAGAGCATAAAGATCACTTGAGGCTAGTGTTGCTGAGACTGAGAGACTCACAATTGTATGCCAAGTTCAGCAAGTGTGAATTTTGGCTAGACAGAGTTATCTTCCTGGGTCATGTGATTTCAGCGCAAGGAATTTCTGTGGATCCTGGTAAGGTCAAAGCAGTTCTTAAATGGGAGCGACCTAGGAATGTTTCCAAGATCCGTAGTTTCTTGGGATTGGCTGGCAACTATAGGCGTTTCATTGAGAAGTTCTCTTCGATAGCCAGGCCGATGACGCAGTTGACCCAGAAGGATAGGAAGTTTGTTTGGAATGATGAGTGTGAGTCGAGTTTTCAGATGCTGAAGGAGAAGTTTACTATTGCTCCTGTTTTGGCCTTGCCTTCGGGTTCTGGAGGTTTTGTGGTGTGCTCCGATGCTTCTCTGAGTGGTTTAAGGTGTGTTTTTGTAGGACCGAGCGCTTGCCGCTTTACCAAAAGCTATAGCTGGTGGTAACGGTGCAACTCCAATCTTTTAAATCGTATAGCAACACAAGCGCCGCGTTTCGATCGCTCTACCTAGCAGGGGCAATTATTGCACTCCAACAATCCCCCTCCCAATAATTGCACTCCTAGTGGTTTAAGGTGTGTTTTTGTAGGACCGAGCGCTTGCCGCTTTACCAAAAGCTATAGCTGGTGGTAACGGTGCAACTCCAATCTTTTAAATCGTATAGCAACACAAGCGCCGCGTTTCGATCGCTCTACCTAGCAGGGGCAATTATTGCACTCCAACAATCCCCCTCCCAATAATTGCACTCCTTGCAACCAATGGGAATCGAACCCGTGACCTTGGCTCTGATACCAATTGTAGGACCGAGCGCTTGTCGCTTTACCAAAAGCTATAGCTGGTGGTAACGGTGCAACTCCAATATATTAAACCGTATAGCAACACAAGCGCCACGTTTCGATCTCTCAACCTAGCAGGGGCAATTATTGCACTCCAACAGTTTTGATGCAGAACGGGTACGTGATTGCGTATGCGTCTCGACAGTTGAAGCCTCATGAGACGAGATACCCCGTTCATGATCTAGAGTTGGCTGCGATTGTGTTTGCCTTGAAGATATGGCGACACTATCTGTATGGTGAAGAGTTTGTGGTGTACACCGACCACAAGAGTTTGAAGTATATCTTCACCAAGTCAGATTTGAATATGAGGCAACGTCGTTGGATGGAGTTGCTTAAGGATTTTGATTGCGAGATACAGTATCAACCTGGGCGGATGAACTTGGTAGCCGATGATGTGAGTAGAAAAGCCCAGCCTACGATGATATCATCCTTGAGTATCTCGATAGTCCACGAGCAGTTGAGTACTTCTGGTTGGCGATTCCAGCCGAGTGATCAGTACTTCTTAGTTTCTTCGATTCAGGTGGAACCACAGATTGTGAGTGACATCAGAGAGGTGAAGAGGACTGATCCGTATATCCATGAGTTGAGGATTAAGGCCCAGAATGGTCAGTCTGAAGATTTCTCTGTTGCTTCGATGGGTGTTTGAGATTTCGTGGTAGATTGGTGGTTCCAAACTTAATTGATTTGAAAGAGACTATTTTGAATGAAGCACATTGTAGTCGATATAGTGTGCATTCGTGGGAGAAGAAGATGTACCATGCTTTGAAGTCTCACTACTGGTGGGAAGGCATGAAGAGCGACATTTCTAGTTTTGTTGCTCGATGTTTGAATTGCCAGCAGGTCAAGGCCGAGAGAATGAGACCTGGTGTATTGTTGTAGAGTTTAGAAGTGCCTCAATGGAATTGGGAGCACATCGCCATGGATTTTGTGACTCATTTGCCTCGATCGAGTAGAGGATGCGATGCGATTTGGGTTGTAATTAATAGACTCTCTAAGTCAGCCCATTTCATTCCCTATGATGTGAGGTGCTCGATGAAGAAAATGGCGAAGTTGTATGTCGACCATGTGGTTAGATTGCTTGGAGTGCCTGTTTCGATAGTGTCAGATAGAGATCCGAGGTTCACCTCTCGATTTTGGAAGAGTTTGCAAGCAGCTATGGGTTCAAGATTGGCTATGAGTACCGCTTATCACCCCCAGACAGATGGCCACTGAGAGGACCATTCAGACTTTACAAGATATGCTGCGTGCAGTTGTGATGGATTTCAGTGGTGGCTGGCAGGATTCTTTGTCCTTAGTTGAGTTTTCTTATAATAACAGCTACCAAGTTACAATTGGAATGGCTCCGTTTTAAGCTCTATATGGTCGAAAGTGTAGATCACCGATTTGCTGGGAAGAAGTTGGTGAGAGACAGCTTTCTAATCCTGGTTTTGTGCAGCATATGAAATATCAGGTTGAATTGATTCGGAGTAGAATGAAAGCTGCACAAGATAGATATGCTAGCTATGCTAATAAGCGACACAGAGCGTTAGAATTTGAGGTTGGCGATCGTGTATTTCTCAAAATTTCTCCTTTCAAGAGTGTTATGAGATTCAGATTTAAGGGTAAGTTAGCTCCAAAGATTCGTTAGTCCCTTTGAGATTGTTGAGTGGATTGGACAGTTGGCTTATAGATTGAAGCTGCCTGATGAGTTAGAAGCGATGCATGATGTGTTTCATGTGTCAATGTTGAGAAAATATGAGCCAGATCCATCCCATGTGCTGAGGACTGATGAAGTAGAGCTATACCAGACCCTGAGCTATGTTGAATATCCAGTGCAGATTCTGGACAGGAAGGAGAAGCAACTGAGGAATAAGGTTATACCGTTGGTGATGGTCCAATGGAGCAAGTATGGACGTGAAGAAGCTACCTGGGAAGTTGAGGAAAAGATGAGACAGGAGTGACCTCATCTGTTTGAGCTGTAGCAGCAGCGTTTCAGGTAACTTCTAGTTTGATTGATTTTGTGATTCAAGTGATTTTGCTGCTGAATTTAGATTCTGTTTAATATTGAGATTTACAAGGCAGTATGGCATGAGTATATTAGGAATGGTGTCTAGTATAGTGTGTCATGAATAAGCTATCTTGCGGTTGTGATTTTTATTTGATGACTTAACTAATTTCGAGGACGAAATCGATTTCTAGTGGGGGAGAGTGTGAGGACTACAAATCTGTTAAGTATGAATTAATGGTTAATCAGCTTTTGGATTAAAATTTGTCACGGAAATTGTGATTGCTGGTTAACGGGTGAAATCAGCGTTGAATTTGGAGTTCAGTAGTTGCATTTTTTCCTATCGGGAAATGATTCCAGTAGTAATTCAGACATGAGGTTCATCCCTGGGATAAGCTAGGCCAGCAACATCTTTGCGCGAGAATTTGTAGGCATTCAGATGTTGCCTAACGTGTTTTCAGTAGCGGGTGTTGATACGTCGTCGTTTGGATTAGTTGGAACGACAGCGTTTTGGATTAGAGAAGAAGGCAGCAGTGGCGTGATTCTGATGTTGGTATTCAGTAGTAGCGCAAACAGATGTCAACGCTAGTCAACTCAGCAGTGAGAGTGTAGCGAGAAGCAGCTGTTAGTGTTAGCGCGCGGGCGTGAGAAGTTGTCGCGTGTTAGTCAACAGCTGAGTTGACCGCTGGTTGTTAGCGTATTCAGATGTTGCTAGCGAGAGATTTGTTTCAGCAGTAGAAGCTCTGCTACGTCGTTTTGATTAGTTGGTGCGACGTCGTTTGCTGTATGAGTTAGTAGAGTGTTTAGATGTTTGTATAGTATCAGCAGTGGGCGAAAGCGGTTTTTGCCTTAGTATAAGCAGAGATATGAATTTATTTGAACATCAGTGGTTCAAGGATTTATATACCAAGTGCTGCCCAACACTTAGCGTATTTTGAACCCGATATTTCTCATCGTTTTCTCCAGTAAACCCTTGATAGTTACTGTTCATTCGAACACTTCTCCGGTAAATTTCCGTCGATTTCCGCCGTTGTTTGGAGCGAGACTGGTGGCATTGAGCTCATCTTGAGTAGCTCTTTCGATTTATACCAGTTAGGTGGCCGGAGTCGACGTTGGAGAGGAACGCGAAGTAGCAGCATTGATCGAACATTTTCACGAAGCTAGACCCGAGAGTTCTTCCGCTCTCTTGAGCTTTTGGATTTGAGCTCCAGGGAAGTCCCTGCTGTGTTGAACGTGACCAGTGATGTAGCAAGTTTGAGCAGTTTAAGCTGTCGTGCCTGAGTAAGATCTGTTGAGGTAGAATTTGAGTGCAGAGGTACGAGTTGAGCTTTTGTTAACATCTTAGACATAGCGTGCTAGTATTTGAGGCATGAAATTTGTGCTATGTGAATTCTGTGTTTACGTGAATAGCTTGATTGAATTGATATGTTCTGTTTACGTATTATATGCATGTTGAAATCAGATTTAAATTTCATGGCATTCATGCATACATATTGAGCCTTTGATCGATTGAGAACCTGAGATAGTGCCACGTTGTGACCGGCCGACAGATGTGTCGTGCCTGAAAGGTACAACTCTATCATCGGAGTGGTGACTGACTGATTGGTTGTGTCTGAAAACCACCGAGTTGTGATGGCTGACGGGCCTGAAGATCACGGACCGATGATTTCCCCATTGATACACTGTGCGGGTATAGAGGCTTGATTGAGATTATTGCCAGCTGATTAGCAGGCCTTGATGACCGATATTCTTTGACAGCCACATGCATTCATGACTTAGAATACTGCATGTTTATGATTTGCTGTGATATTAGTGCTCATTCGTACTGAGGCTTGACCTCGTATTCTTTTCCTTCTTTTGTGTTGTTTGGGTCTGCGTTGCCCATTTGCAGGATCTTCAGGTAACCAAGCTGGACAGACTGGAAACCCAGCTGGTCGATCCCCATTTCCTTGAAGTCCCAGTTATTATTATATTATGTATTGATCCAGGGGATGCCCTGAGGTTATATGTATTTTTGGGGATCGTTGTTGATTTGATTTGTGATTACCTGTTGAATGAGTTTTGATTTAACTCGTATTTTGATTATGACTATTTTGAAGGATGTTTTATTGGTTCAGGCCCAACTTTATTTCGAAAATTTTTAGCCCTATTTTATGCTTCCGTGTATATGTGCTTAATTTTGCTATTAATTACTGTTAATTAGCACGGGGCCTGACACTTATGAATCCAGAACCTCACGTAAAACATTTTTGTACAAGGAAGAATGATTGGGTAGTAGGTAAAAACACTTGAGTAGGCATGGTTGCCATACCAAGTCCTCGTACTCTTTAAAAGATTTCCTAAAAACTCCCTACTACTATTTTATATTTGAAATCTTGCTACTTTATTTTAACAAAACAGATCACCCAACTGAAATCATTTTATTTGTAAAGGAAATTTAGATCTGGACCATTTCAGATTTGTGCTTGGACGAAATCCTTCCGGACCCTTCTGGGTCGTTGCTTCAAAGCTGGGACAAAAAAAATCAGATTTGAACTGAAATCTTAAATGCTCGACATCTCAAAACAGCCCATAGAAAAGATAGGCTAATCGATTTGTGGTCCTATGGATTTTGGCTGAAATCATTTTATTTGTAAAGGAAATTTAGATCTGGACCATTTCAGATTTGTGCTTGGACGAAATCCTTCCGGACCCTTCTGGGTCGTTGCTTCAAAGCTGGGACAAAAAAAATCAGATTTGAACTGAAATCTTAAATGCTCGACATCTCAAAACAGCCCATAGAAAAGATAGGCTAATCGATTTGTGGTCCTATGGATTTTGGGGCGCTACAACTCTACCCTCCTTAATGAAATTTCGTCCTCAAAATTTACTTCCCAAATAGCTCTGGGTAGAGACTACGCATATCCTCTTCTGTCTCCCAAGTTGCTTCCCATTCAGATTGGTTAGACCACTGAAATTTAACCATTGGGATGCTACGGTTTCTTAACTTCCTATTCTCTCCAAGAAGAATCCTTTCTGGTCGTTCCTCATAGCTCAGATCTGGTGCATGTTGGGTTTGCTCATAGCTTAAAACATGCGACGGGTTGGGAATATATTTCCTAAAAGCTGATACATGGAAAACGTTATGCACCGAGGACAGATGTGGGGGTAATGCTAGTCTATAAGCCAATGTTCCTACTTTGTCCAAGATCTCGTATGGACCGATGAACCTTGGGCTTAGCTTACCCTTCTTCCCAAATCTCATTACGGCTTTCATCGGTGCTACCTTTAAGAAAACATGATCTCCAGATTCGAAGCTCAACTCACGGCGTCTGCTGTCAGCATAGCTCTTTTTCCTGCTTTGAGCGGATCTCAATCGATCTCTTACTTTATTAATAGCTCCGGCAGTTTGTTCTACTAAGTCTGGTCCCAAACCAGCTCGTTCTCATATCTCATCCCAATGAATGGGTGTTCTGCATTTTTTGCCATAGAGAGCTTCGTAAGGGGCCATCTGAATGGATGCTTGGAAACTATTGTTGTAAGTGAATTCTACCAAAGGCAGCTTTGAATCCCAGCTCTCTGAAAAATCAATGATACAAGCTCTGAGCAGATCTTATAATATCTGAATCACCCTTTCTGATTGACCATCTGTCTGGGGGTGAAAAGCCGTGCTAAAGGTTAACTTAGTACCCAAAGCTCTATGTAAACTCTTCCAAAAGGCTGACGTAAACTTTGGATCTCTGTCAGATACAATCGAAACTGGAATACCATGAAGTCTTAATGTCTCTCTTATATACAACTAAGCGTATTTGCTCACATCATAAGTTGTCTTAACTGGTAAGAAGTGAGAAGATTTGGTAAGTCGGTCTACTATAACCCATATTGAATTGTATCCTTGGACAGATCTGGGTAAGCCAACTACAAAATCCATCGCAATACTCTCCCACTTCCATTCTGGTATCGGAAGGGGTTTTAGCATCCCAGCTGGTCTCTGATCCTCAGCTTTGACCAACTGACAAGTCAGGCACTCTGAATCAAATCTAGCAATGTCACATTTCATGCCCGGCCACAAATACAGCTTCTGAAGATCTTTGTACATCTTAGTGCTCCCCGGATGCACTGTATATGGGGCTGTATGAGCTTCTGTCATCAGATCTAATCTTAAATTGTTCACACTAGGAACCCATAATATGCCTTGATATCTTACAACTCCTCCCGCTGTTGTATAGAGATTACTACCTCTCTCTATATCTTTCTTAACCCACTTCTGTATCTGATCTAACAGCTGTCCTTCTCGGATCTGATCTAACTGATTTGATAGAATGGTAAGATCTGCTAGAACTGCGGTACTATGATGGGGAATCAGCTCTAGCCCGAAATTCTCAATCTCATATGCTAAGGGCCTCTGAGCTGTGATCTGGGTTAACCATATCGACTTCCTGCTAAGAGCATTTGCCACCACATTGGCTTTTCCTGGGTGGTAGCTAATGGTACAATCGTAATCGTTGACCAGCTCTAACCACCTCCTCTGTCTCATATTCAATTATTTCCTGGTAAAGAAGTACTTTAAACTCTTATGATCTGTAAATATCTCACACTTCACCCCATACAGATAATGTCTCTAGATCTTAAGGGCGAAAACCACAGCTGCTAATTATAAATCATGCTTGGGATAATTCCTCTTGTGGTTCTTCAATTTTCTGGAAGCATACGCTACTACTCTACGATCCTGCATCAAAAAAGCTCCTAAACCTAGCTTGGAAGCATCTGTGAAGATCACAAAATACCCTTGTTCAGAAGGCATGGTCAAAACTAGAGCTTCTATCAACGCTTGCTTCAACTTCTCGAAACTCTGCTGACAGCTACGGGTCCATTCAAATTTAACTTGTTTCCTAGTCAACGAAGTCAATGGAACTGCTGTCCTTGAAAATCCTTGAATAAACCGTCTGTAATATCCAGCTAGTCCCAAAAAGCTCCCCACTTCTGAAACAGACCTGGGCACAGGCCAGTCTCGCACAGCTTTTACCTTAGCTGGGTCGACTTCTAAACCATCCTTAGAGATGATGTGACATAGAAATGCAACTTTCTCCAGCCAAAACTCACATTTGCTAACCTTAGCAAACAATCTCTTGTCCTACAAAACTTGTAACACTATTAGAAGCTGAGCGACGTGCTCGGAGCTGGTGTTGGAATATACTAAGATATCATCTATAAAAACTATTACAAATTGATCCAGAAATGGCTAGAAAACTCTATTCATCAGATCCATAAAAACAGATGGAGCATTATTTAGTCCAAAAGGCATCAATAAAAACTCATAATGGCCGTATATTGTCCTGAAAGCTGTCTTATATACATCGGCCTCTTTAATCTTCAGCTGATGGTATCCAGATCTTAAATCTATCTTAGAGAACACTGCTGCTCCCTTCAACTGATCAAACAATTCCTCAATCCTAGGCGAGGGGTACTTATTCTTAATGATAAGCTTATTAAACTCACGGTAGTCTATACACAATCCGAAACTCCCATCCTTTTTCTTAACGAACAAAACTGGGGTTCCCCACGGGGATGTACTAGGTCGAATAAATCCCTTATCCAACAGGTCTTGAATTTGTTCTTTCAGCTCTTTCATCTCTGTAGGAGCAAGCCTATAGGGAGGTCTGGAAACCGGAACTGCTCGAGGCACTAAGTCGATAGAAAACTCTATCTCTCTATCTGGAGTTAAACCACTGACGTCTTCTGGAAACACTTCTGGGAACTCGTTCACCACCTCCACATCTGAAAGTCTAGGTTTACTAGAAACGGCTAGGGAGGATAAACTCGCTAGAAACCCTACTCCACCTTTCCTCAAACAACGCTGGGCCTTCAAGGCGGAGACAAAGCGAGGAACTCTCTGAAGCTGGTCAGATTTGAACGAAAATCTGAGATCCCGTGGACAGATTTACAACTACTGTCCTGAGCTTAAATTTGATCACTACTCCATACCTAGACAACCAGTCTATTCCCAAAATTAAATCGAATTCAGGCATGGGAAAAACAATAAAATTGGCGATAACTACATGTCCTTGAAGTTCAAGATCTAAGTCACGATATTGCTACAAGATATCAACTCTTCTCCTGATGGTACAGTTACGCAATAGCCTATAGACAATCTTTCTGGCTTATGTGATAACTTATTAGCAAAATCCTCAGCTATAAAGGAATGTGTCGCACCCGAATCTAACAAGGCAAAGGCGGACGAACCAAAATCCAAAATCTTACCCGTAATCACTGTAGAATCGAGGTTAGCTTGTTCAGCTGTCATGACGTAAGCTCTGCTAAGCACCAGTTGTTTAGACTGAGGGCAGAACCTAGAGATGTGGCCTTGAGCACCACACTTGTAACATCCGCTCTGGCCAGCTTTGCATTGTCCCAGGTGGTTCTTATGGCACTTGGGACAAACCGGCTTACTAATTCCAACTGGTACTGCACTGATAGGTTGAGATGGTATAGGTTTTGGTTCTTGGGGTCGCTGCTGGTTCTTATTCTGCTTCTTAAATGGCCTCGGATCTGCCTGCTGAAAAGATTGCCTCCTCTACTGTCTCTCCTGTTCCACATCTTTCCAATACCTCTCCACTCGTAGGGCCTTATCTACTGCTTCCCTATAAGATTTGGGTCCTTCTAACCTGACATTCATCTTGAATGTAGGTCTCAATCCTTCCACAAAGTGGCTCAGCTTCTCCTCATGGTCCCTTCCAGTAAGAGGTACAAAGTAACAGCCTCTCTCAAACTTCTGGATGTACTCTTGCACAGTCAGACTCCCTTGCTTCAAGGTCAAGAACTCTCGCTTCACTCAGACCTCTTGTCTTCTGTGAAGTACTGCTCAAAGAACACTCGTTTGAACTCATCCCACGAGAGATTTGCCAAATCCACTGACAGATTTGCTCCCTCCCACCAGATCATTGCATCACCTCTTAGCATATAGATAGCGCACCTTGGCCTATCCAGATCTGGAATTTAAAGGTACTCAAAAATCACTTCCATGGACTTAATCCAGCTCTCAGCAATAAGTGTATCTGTTATACCACTGAACTCCTTCGATTTCTATCTTTGAAATCTCTCCTGGGAATAATCATAATGTGGTCCCCTGCTGCTCGAAGATTGGCCATTGCCTCTGCCGGATTGCTCTACCAACTGCTCTAAGAGTTGGGCAATACGAGCGTTACTATCTGGATTGGTTTCGTCTACTGGGGTGCTTCTTCTGCCTCTCCCTTTTCCTGACATCTTAATCTATATCTCTCAATCCACCATAAAAGAACATCAGAATTTGAAAGAGAAATAACTCTTAACATAACAATAAAACTCACAAATCAGGAGATGCGGACGATGAAAGCTGCTCCAAACTAGGAAGGGTGTATTTATCTCAGGACCATGCTCTGATACCAAGTTGTGACACCCAAACACATGGGAGCCAATGGAATTGGAGTAAATTTAAAATTTGAGACAAATAGAAGGACTAAATTCGAAATAAAGTAAGCTGTATTCCCTTACACAAAATTGAAACGAATCAGATGGCGCCAGAGGTACAAAGTAGAATATAGATTTGAATTATAAGACTTCAAATTCGGTTACAAAAAAAATAAGATATTACAATTAATGGAACTCTATATGAATTCTCTATTGTTGTAATGGATCTTAATACAGTTTGACAAAAGATCAAAAACAAAAACAACTGTGACTTCACGGAAAACACTGGCCATTGACAAACACATGCAGCCCCTAGGTCTGGTTCAACTTGCTCCACCCGCCTGCCCCTGAGCTGCCTCACCTGCATCGGGAAAACTGGTGAGCCTAATGGCTCAGCAAGTAAAACTGAGGATAACAAAGATCACATAAATTCAGGCATATCTGGATCGTAATACATAAATTAAAGGAAGACATCTGAATCTAAAATCTCGCTACTGAAAGACAACTCGGAACTCGGATCTGAATTGCTTAAACTGGATGACTTATGGTCTAGAGGCTCTCTTGTGGTACTTGTGCATGAAGCATGTTAACTGATCAGTAACTCTCTGTGAATGGATTACAATATTTTCATAATCCTGGCCCTTCCATGAAGGGATTACGGTCCTACTATAATCATGTCCCTTCCTGAGTGACCGGATCCTCTATACCACAGTTCCTCAAATCTGAAACGTTAATTCCTTTAACTGAAATAGCTCTATAATGGCTCTTGAACGAAAGTCGATCACTGAAATCTGGTAGATTCACTGCTATGAAACTCATTTTTATCTTTAAAAGCACTACTGAGTGTACAGCTGGACTCGGAGCTGATGATAGAAAGGACTAGCTCTGAAGGAATGACTCGAGCGTGCAATCAGATGTGGGTTACAAGAAATAGATCTTATGTTCAAGGTCACCTTTGGCTATGTAAACAGATCTTTGGTGTGAAACACTGCACACAGATGTGAATAACAGCTTTGACTAAAGAGAATGGCTTGTGAATAGGAAAGACAGATCTGGTTCTTCGAAAAATAGATTTGATGTAGGGAAACAGATTTGACTGAACAAAACAGATCTGATTGAGAAAACAGTAACAAGAGCTTCGGAGCAAGTATTTCAGATTTGGTAGGTTACTCAGCTGTGAGAGACCCAAACAAAAGATTTGGCTAAGAACAATGTTACGCATAGAAACAGATTTGGCTAAGAAACACGAAATATTGCTTCGACTCAGACAATCTCTAAACAAGATAGCTTCGCTTATCCAATCGGAACTTGATCCTAATCGAACCAGCGTTGCTTATCCGCTTAGATTCAATATCAAGAACCTTCGCAATACTTAAGAACAAGAAGAAACTTCACTTGGATTTATCTTAACTGGAACCTGTACAACTCAGTATATATTAAAACACAGCTTCTTGATAAACCTTCTGGTGAGTTTCCTCAAAACTAAAGCATCAAAGCAGTGAATCCATAGCCCAAATCAAACATTAACTGAAACTGAAACAGGAAAGCATACACAGAAAACAACGAAGTAATATATGTTTTCTAGATGTAGCAAGAATGAATTTTACTTGCCTGTATGAAGATCACAACGTGCAGATGTCCGCGGCTGGAAGTCTACTCAAGAACACTTCTGAGAACTTCTTAGTATTTAGAAAGAACTTAACGTTTTCTTGCAACCAATATGAATACAGAACCTCACGTAAAACATTTTTATACAAGAAAGAATGATTGGGTAGTAGGTAAAAACACTTGAGTAGGCATGGTTGCCATACCAACTCCTCGTACTCTTTAAAAGATTTGCTAAAAACACCCTACTACTATAATGATTGGGTAGTAGGTAAAAACACTTGAGTAGGCATGGTTGCCATACCAACTCCTCGTACTCTTTAAAAGATTTGCTAAAAACACCCTACTACTATTTTAAATTTGAAATCTTGCTACTTTATTTTAACAAAACAGATCTCCCAACTGAAATCATTTTATTTGTAAAGGAAATTCAGATCTTGACCATTTCAGATTTGTGCTTAGGCGAATTGCTTCCGGAACCTTCTGGGCCGTTGCTTCAAAGCTGGGACAAAGAAAAAATCATATTTGAACTGAAATCTTAAATGCTCGAAATCTCAAAACAGACATTAGAAAAGATAGGCTAATCGATTTGTGGTCCTATGTATTTTGGGGTGCTACAGCTGGTGTGACTTCTATAGCCTTGATAGATTCAGGTGCTACCCATTAGTTTATAGCGACCCAATTTGCTAAGAAGTTACCCATCAGACCAGACCAAGTAACCATAGGCTTTTGCGTGACTGTACCCTCAGGAGAGGAATTAGTATCCCATGATCTATTTCGTGATTTAGAACTTAGGCTCCAAGGACGTTTGATTACTACTAATTTTATTGTGCTACCTATGCCTGAGTTCGATTTAATTCTGGGAATGGACTGGTTAACCAAGTATGGGGTAGTAATTGATTTTAAGTTCAGAACAGTAGTGGTTAACCCACCCAAAGGAGACCCGTTCACGTTTGAAGCTAACCAGATTTGGAGAATTCCTCGCATCATTTCAGCTTTAAAGGCTCAAAGCTATTTAAGGAAAGGTGGGGTAGGATTTTTGGCAAGCCTATATTCCCTAGCTACTGTTAGTAAACCCCAACTGACAGAAGTGGGAGTAGTGAATGAGTTTCCTTAAGTTTTCCCAGAAGACATCCATGGTCTACCACCAGACAGAGAGTTAGAGTTTGCAATTGATTTAGTACTGCGAGCAACGCCTGTTTCCAGACCACCTTACCGTCTTGCTCCAACAGAGATGAAGGAATTAAAGGAACAGATTCAAGATATGTTGGATAAAGGCTTCATTCGACCGAGCACGTCACCATGGGGCGTCCCCGTGTTGTTTGTTAAGAAGAAAGATGGGAGTTTGAGGTTGTGTATAGATTATCGAGAGCTGAATAAACTGACCATTAAGAAAAAATATCCCCTCCCTAGGATTGAGGATTTGTTTGACCAGTTGAAGGGATCAATAGTCTTTTCTAAGATCGACTTGAGATCTGGTTATCACCAATTGAAGATTAAGCCAGCTGATGTTTATAAGACGACCTTTAGAACATGCTATGGTTATTACGAGTTCTTAGTAATGCCCTTTGGACTTACCAATGCACCCTCAGCTTTTATGGATTTGATGAATAGAGTTTTCAAACCATTTTGGACCAGTTCGTGATTGTGTTTATAGATGATATCTTAGTGTATTCCAAGACCATTTCTGAGCACGCCGACCACCTTAGGACGGTGCTACAAGTTTTTAAGAGCAAGCAACTGTTTGCCAAGTTCAGTAAGTGTGACTTTTGGCTAGAGAAAGTTGCGTTCTTAGGACATATCATATCCAAAGATGGATTGGAGGTTGGCCCAACCAAAGTGGAAGCTGTGCATGAGTGGCCTGTTCCCAAATCTATTTCAGAGGTAAGGATCTTTTTGGGTTTAGCTGGATACTATATATGGTTTATTAAGGAATTTTCGAAGATAGCTGTCCCATTAACCTCGCTGACAAGGAAGCAGGTTAAATATGATTGGACCCCAGATTGCCAACTCAGTTTTGAGAGGTTGAAACAATCTTTGATTGAAGCCCTGTTCTAACCATGCCATCTGATCAAAAAAGTGGAAGCTGTGCATGAGTGGCCTGTTCCCAAATCTATTTCAGAGGTAAGGATCTTTTTGGGTTTAGCTGGATACTATATATGGTTTATTAAGGAATTTTCGAAGATAGCTGTCCCATTAACCTCGCTGACAAGGAAGCAGGTTAAATATGATTGGACCCCAGATTGCCAACTCAGTTTTGAGAGGTTGAAACAATCTTTGATTGAAGCCCCTGTTCTAACCATGCCATCTGATCAAGGAGAGTTTGTTATATATAAAGATGCGTTTAAGATAGGTCTGGGCACTGTACTAATGCAAAATCGTAGAGGAATCTCCTATGCTTCCAGAAAACTGAAGAACCATGAGAAGAACTATCCCACGCATGACCTAGAACTGGCAGCTGTAGTCTTTGCCTTGAAGATCTGGAGACATTACCTTTATGGTGAGAAGTGTGAAATATTCACAGATCATAAAAGCCTTAAGTACTTTTTCACCCAAAAGGAACTCAATATGAGGCAGAGGAGATGATTAGAGCTGGTAAAGGATTATGATTGTACCATTAACTACCACCTAGGAAAGTCAAACGTAGTGGCTGATGCTCTAAGCAGGAAGTCAATAGAATTAGCCCAGCTCGCTGTCCAGAGACCATTGGCTTACAAAATTGAGAAGTTCGGATTAGAATTGGTGTCCAGTGATAGCACTGGAAAATATCTTCATACGATCAAATCTATTAGACCAGATCCGAAAAGGACAATTGAAAGATGAGCAGTTGATGAAGTGGGTTGAGCAAGATAGAGAGAGAGTTAGTAATCTCTATACCTCAGAAGGAGGAATTGTGAGATATCAGGGCCGGATGTGGGTGACCCATGTAGACACCATGAGGTCAGATCTGATGGCTGAAGCCCATACAGCCCCATACACTGTTCATCTAGGGAGTACCAAGATGTATAAGGATCTCTAGAAGTTATACTGGTGGCTAGGAATGAAGCGTGACATTTCCAGATTTGGCTCAGAATGTCTAACATGTCAACTGGTGAAAGGTGAACATAAAAAACTGGCTGGAATGCTGAAACCCTTACCTATACCAGAGTGGAAATGGGAGAGTATTGCTATGGATTTCGTAGTTGGATTACCCAGAACCGTCCTAGGATACAATTATATTTGGGTTATTGTAACGCCCCAAAATCCATAGGACCACATTTATGTATTTTATTTATTTCATGGGCCAAATTGGCAATTTTAAATGTTATGTATTTGTTGATTAATGAAAATCAGAAAACAAGATACATTGAGGCTGGTTCCAGCAGATGACTCCAAAGAGCGATGCACGAACTGGTTTTAAATCAATTGAAAAATATTTTAAGGAGGACAAATGATTTCTTTTGAAAAAGGTTTGGTGTTTTACAAATTAAAATGATATGAAGGGAATTTTACTAAATTTTATAAAGTGTGTCATGCTTGATTTCACAAGTAGATTGTCACTAATCCCTTTCATATAAAAACTTGTTTTCAAAGTAAGATTTTTATCATTTGCAAAGAAAAGTCTTAGAGTGTTCTTCAAAATATTTCCAGAAGAGTTCGTGTGTTGTTCAAAGAGAAGATTTCTGCAGGAATTGGTTGTTGTCGCAAAGTGTTGTTTAAGGCAAGTAAAAGATGATTTTTGACTCACCATTTGAAGCATATATTGTTGTTTCTGAGTCTTTGCTTGTATGTTTAACATTATGTTTAAAGTTCATGTTTTAAATGATTTAGACATGAAAAAGAAGGAAAGATGGGTTCGAAAATGATGTTTTGATGTTAAAGATGCTTCCAAAATGTTTTCCAGAAAGTATAAGATGTTTTAAAAGCACTGAGGATTCGAGTTTATTCCCAGAACAATTATGAATGTTTTTCTTTCAGTAGTTGTAATATCGAAATTTGATAACTGTGTAATCGGTAGCTGCTAGTTGAATCATTATAAAGTATGGTTTGATAGGCAACGGCTGATAGCATAGTTGTTGTTTTGATATTACATTTATCAAGTCAAAATTCAGCAGTTGCGTTGTTTTCGTAAAATTCAGCAGTTGCGTTGTTTTCGTAAAATTCAGCAGTTGCGTTGTTTTCGTAAATTCAGCAGTTGCATTGTGTTCGTAAAATCCAGTAGATGCACTGTTCACCAGCAGGTGCATTTAGTTCAGCAGTTCTATTCGTTTCTAAGTGTTGTTCATTGCGACTGGTTTTATAGATGTTAGCGCTTTTCATTGCGACTGGTTGTTTAACGTTTTCTTACGGCTGGTTAATGCGCTAACGACGTCGTTTCCTTAAGTTACAAAATATCAGCAGATAGTCCTACGTTATCATATCTGCCACTTACTTCAACGACATCGTTTTATTTAATGCTTTGTTTTAGTAAAAGACTTCGCAGCTGGTTCTTGTTCATTCCAGCTTATTTCTTTTAGCGATATTTGCGAATAGTAGAGATCTGTCTTGTCTCATTAGTACTGTTCCTATTCCTTGCGACTGGTTTTCTTGCGACTGGTCTCATTTCAACGTTATGTTTTCTAAAGATGAATTCGATACTCAGAAAGTTTTGAAAATGGGAAGCTAGAGTTTTAAATGATGGAACACGATGTTATTTAAGAAATTTTAAAGAAAGAAGGACTGTTAATGGAACCAAAGTTTATTTTAAGATTATGGCATAGATAGTTGACGGTCACCAAGGAGAAGGGTGAGCAGTTGTCTAGATGTCGACTGCCCTTTCATATGAGCTATATGCTAAAACTGATATCGGGAGTCATTTTGATCAAAGTGCACAACGGACCATGAGGAGCTTATATGCCATAAATCTAAAAAAAAAGATATTAATGATGAGATCTGGGCTATTATCCCCTATCTCTATGTTTAAAGAAAGAAATGTTACTGTATGATCAGTTGTCTGCCTGAGTTTTATGAAATTGTTATTATTCAGATTTTACTTGCTAAGCCCCTAGGCTCATTAGCTTTTAAAATGGTGCAGGTATGACATCTGAGGAGCGAACAGAAGGTGAAAGCTGATACCAGCTGCTGGGTAGTGTTGTGTTTATCCAAGGCCTACGTTTTCCGTGTCTTAGTTGATGTATTTTGTTTAGAACGTACTGTACTATCAGTTGCAACGGTTGTATATTTATATAAGTAACAGCTGTTGTAAATCGCAATTGCAATTATCAATGAAAACTTTTTTCCGCAAATGTCTTCAGTAGTTGGCGCGCAAATTAGTACCTGCTAGTTTTCGAGTTGTTTTGTGTTTTGATTTCTTTTAAGTTATAAGGATTACAGTTTATAACAAATTATCTTTTAGCCTTCTTTTATTTCAAAAATTTCTATTTACCCCAATTCTCGTGGCCCCGTTGGGTTCGGGTGCTACAACATGGTATCAGAGCAACGTTCCTGAGATAAACACATGCACCATCAGCTGAATCAAAGTTCATCGACTGTTCCTCTAAGTTGTGAGTTTATTTTCAGAGCACTGTCTTTAAATTGATTAGCATGTTCTGATATATGTATGTGGTGGATTATGGGCTATAGAATATAGAATGGCAGGAAAAGGAAGAACTAGACGAAGTATTCCTTTAGAAGAAACTGATAGTGATAATAATGCTAATATCACACAATTGTTAAGACTGCTAGTAGAACAAAACAATAGGGGCAATGGCCAATCTTCCAGCAGTAGGGGACCTAGTAATGACGATCCCCAAGAGAAGTTCAGATGACAGAAACCCAAGGAATTTAGTTGTAAACTGATCCACTAGTTGCAGAAAGCTGGATTAAATCCTTGGAGGTTATCTTCGAGTATCTCCAAATGTCTGATTTGGATAGACCAATGTGTGCTATCTACATGTTGAGAGAGGATGCGATGATTTGGTGGGAAGGAGCCAAGTTGTCTGTGGATCTGCTGAATCTTACATGGGCAGATTTCAAGCAAGTATTCTACGAACAATACTTCCCAGCTGGAAAAAGGTCTGAGCTAAAAAGGGATTTCTTGACCCTTAAGCAAGGAAGTTCAACTGTGCAGGAATATGCACGTATATTTGAACGAGGGTGCTACTTTGTGCCAATGATTGGAAGAGATCCAGAGGAGAAATTGAATCATTTCATTGAATTCAAGAAGCAGAACAAGAACCAGCAGAGATCTCAAGAGCAAAAGCCTCTATTGATCCAACCTATTAGCTCTGTTCCTGCTGGTAATATTAGAACAGAATGTCCTAAGTGTCACAAGAATCATTTGGGGCAATGCAGAGTTGGACAAAACATCTGCTATAAATGTGGAATGCCTGGACATATTTTTAAGAATTGTCCAAAGCTCAAACAACTGGTGACCAGCAGAGCTTTTGTTATGACAGTTGAACAAGCTCCTCCAGACTCGACATTAGTCACAGGTGAAATTTCGATAGCTGGATTTCCTTTTCTAGCTTTGATAGATTCAGGAGCTACACATTCATTTATTGCTACTTAGTTTGCTAAGAAACTGCCTATTCAGCCGGAGCAAATATTGATAGGTTATTGTGTGTCGGTACCATCAGGGGAGAAGTTGGTATCGCACGAGTTGTTTAAAAGTTTAGAACTTAAGCTTCAGGGAAATAAGATCACTGCTGAATTGATTGTGTTACCAATGCCATAATTTGATATAATTTTGGGAATAGATTGGTTAACTAAGTATGGGGTAGTAATTGATTTTAAAATACGAGCAGTAGTTGTTAACCCTCCAGGAAAAGAGTCATTCCAGTTTTTGGCCAAGCATGTCAATAAAGTCCCTTCCATTTTATCATCTTTAGTAGCGGCTGATAGACCCCAGCTGCTAGACGTGGAGGTAGTAAATGAGTTTCCTGAGATTTTTCCAGAAGATATCCAGGGATTACCACCGGATAGGGAATTAGAGTTTTCAATGGATCTGATTCCAGGAGCTGCTCCAGTATCTAGACCACCATATCGATTAGCTCCATCAGAAATGAAAGAACTGAAAGAACAAATACAAGATCTGATTGAGAAAGGGTTTATTAGACCAAGTACTTCCCCCTGGGAGCCCCTGTTTTATTCGTTAAGAAAAAGGATGGAAGTATGAGGTTATGTATAGATTATCGAGAGTTGAACAAATTGACGATCAAGAATAAGTATCCATTACCAAGGATAGAAGATCTTTTCGACCAGTTGATGTTGGGATCCGGATCAAGCCCCCCGGCGAGGCAGTGGAAGAACGAAAAACATGTGCCGGGAGACGATCAATACGAAAAACAATCAAGCTATGACATTCATAGGGCGTTTAGAATTTGCTACCTTGCTGGAAACTTGTGCCTGGCTCCGACCGATTTCGTAAAGAAAACGGCACTTCACGGTAGGCGGCGGTAGATATCGTCAATCAGGTCCATGACCGGATTCGAGACTCCTTCGTCAGCCTGCACTAGAAGGCCTGACGAGATCTGCACGGACGGATTCTCCTCGTCAAGTTGGCCGGAAACAATTTTTCGGCGGCACGTGGTGGCGACGGCGGCGGCGCACTTGGGCGGCGGCGGCGGCGGGTTTATGAGGAGAGGAGGGGCGGCGCTTAATGATGCTAGGGTTAGGGTTGATTGTAGTGTGTTAATTGTCATTATGAAGTTAAGTCTAATTAAATAGACTTGGTCATAGTCTTGGACCGGCCCAACGGGCCCAGGTCCAAAGCATGAACATTACGTTCATCCCTATCACCGTGACTTCATCGTAACTCCGATCGCCGATCAGATCGGACCGATAGATTCAGTTTCCAAAACTGAACACTATGATCTGAAAACCATTTTTCAGAACCCCGGTGCAAAATGACCGTTTTGCCACTCAATATCGTCAAATCACGATTTGACCTCTGTTGACTTTTTAGGAAGTCTCCCTCCCAAAATCCTCTTCGTATGCTCAACACATTGGCTGAGTATCCGTGCGGGAATCTCGAATCCAGTACTTGTCTGACCCTCAATGGTTCAGGGATACAGCTAGCCGTGGGCCCACAACCATTGTGGCTCCGGAATCACAATTCCGGACTTACCCATCGGCTCATGGTAAGAGCGTCTTGCAACATCGCCCCATGATCCCCTAGGTATCACTGATAGTGCCTGCAAGAACCAGTTGGTCGTGGTTAGCGTACAGTACGGTCCTTTCAATCTATATATCACGATCAGATCAACGACCATTGATAAATCGAGAGTCGGTATAGATCCGATAGCTATGCATACATCTTGGAGATCGAATAGTGACATCGCGAGTGTAACTAGGTAAACACATTTACCTAAAACACTTCTAGTACTCTGGCCAGAGATTTATACACTATTTTCCCCTCAGATAGCATAGGATATCCACGCATGTCTGCGAGCGGTGAATCCTCGACAACGATGCATCGGGGTGTCACCCAATCCCGACGCCTTATGACCCCAAGTGAGTCGGCAAACGGGTCAAAGTGAGACGCCTATCATGTAGAGTCTCAATGATGTTTCGAGTCGTGAGGACTAATCAGTACAACCAAGACCTCGGACTTATCCACTCGACAAATGGTAACCACTTGGAAAGTTCGAACGAGGGTAGTTCGATAGATCACCAGGTCACTATCTATCTGCATGCTCAGAACATCACAATGTTCCCAACCAATGAAACATGGTACTTTGCATCGCAGATACTAGTCTCGAACTCGGGCGGCCTTATCCTCATTTTGACGGCCCAATCGACTAGGAACATGTTCAGAATACACAGTGACTATTAGATGTGTTTCATGATAGCCGTCATACCCACTATCACATCTAACATACACTTAGGTGTATTCTAGGTCTTTACTCAACGCATTTGTTAATCATCATACAACAATGAAAGTAAAGAATGCCATATAGAACGGCACCCGTGTTGTCGCTTGCGCAACGGCACCAGTGTTGTTTGCGTAACGGCACCCGTGTTGTCGCAGTACACCGGGACTGGACCAACTCCATTAGGAATGACGCCCAACTCTTGGACGAAATTCCTTATCCAAACGGCCTCCTTAGCAGCAGCTGATGCTGCAAAGTACTCAGCCTTAGTGATTGAATCCGCGATGGTGTCTTGCTTGGAACTCTTCCAAGAGACAGCACCACCATTGAGCATGAATACAAATCCAGAGGTTGATTTCGAATCATCCACGTCACACTGGAAGCTAGAATCAGTTTAGCATTCCACTTTAAGTTCACCACCCCCATAGACCAAGAAAATATTCTTAGTTCTTCGTAAGTACTTAAGAATATCCTTCACAGCCTTCCAATGCAATTGGCCGGGGTTGGCCTGGTAGCGGCTCGTGACACTCAGAGCATATGCGACATCCGGTCTAGTCGAGATCATGCCATACATAATGCTACCTATAGCCGAGGCATATGGCACACGTGCCATACTCTATATATCCTCATCAGTCTTTGGACACATAGACTTGGATAGAGTGACCCCGTGGCACATAGGTAGGTGTCCTCTCTTGGGCTCTTCCATAGAGAACCTTTTAAGTATGGTATCGATGTAGGTAGCTTGGGTGAGTCCAAGCATCCGTTTAGATCTATCTCGATAGATCTGTATTCCAAGAATATAGGATGCTTCACCCATGTCCTTCATCGAAAATCTGCTAGACAACCATACTTTAGTTGACTGCAGCATTCCTACATCATTCCCAATGAGTAGAATGTCATCAACATAAAGTACGAGGAACGTCACAGCGCTTTTAACTACCTTTTTATAGACACATGGCTCCTCGGGATTCTTGATGAAACCAAATTCCTTAATTGTTTCATCGAATCTCAGGTTCCAACTTCGCGATTCTTGTTTGAGACCGTAGATCGATCTCTGAAGTTTGCATACCTTATGCTCGCTTCCAACAAATGTGAAACCCTCAGGCTGCGTCATATAGATCTCTTCCTTAATGTTTCCATTAAGGAACGCAGTTTTCACATCCATTTGCCATATCTCATAGTCGTACCATGCGGCTATGGCTAACAATATTCTAATTGACTTGAACATTGCGACTGGCGAGAAGGTTTCATCATAGTCAACACCTTGCCTTTGAGTGTAACCTTTCGCGACTAGTCGTGCCTTGTAGGTCATCACCTTACCATCAGGCCCAAGTTTCCTCTTGTACGCCCATTTTCACCCAATAGGAACAATTCCTTCTGGAGGGTTAACGAGAGTCCAAACTTGGTTAGCATGCATTGAGTCAAACTCAGACTGCATTGCTTCAAGCCATAAGTTAGAATCAGCATCGGAAATTGCCTCCTTGAAAGTTCTTGGATCAGATCCAACAACTTGATCACCTTGATCATCTTCAAGGAGAAAACCATATCTCTCAGGAGCCCTAGGAATCCTTTCGGACCTCCTAGGTGCGACCATTTCTGGTACTGGATCTG
>KV018342.1:850065-861879 GCA_001598015.1 Dorcoceras hygrometricum
CAGTAACCTGCTGCTGATTTTATCAAATCGCTTCGTCTGGTTACTTCGTCTGGCTTACTTAGCAAATATAACGATACACAGTTCCTTAATCACTCAACACTTCCAGAAGAAATCCGACTCATGATCAAGCTTCATCAATTCGTAAATGTCGAAATTACTCGACTAATCCTCTTCTTAATGATTCTGGGCATTACATTTCTCTCCCTCTAAGATTCGAGTTCGTCCTCGAACTCATCAGCAGTCGCTATCTATATATATGAACATAAGGAGAAATTGATGCTGAACAAGAGCTAACCTTATTGGAAGAGATACGGGAATCGTTGTTTCATATCATCTTCCACTTCCCAGGTTGCTTCTTCAACGCCATGTCGATTCCATTGAATCTTCACTAATGGAATCGTCTTCGTTCGAAGGTGTTTGTCTTTCCGATCAAGAATCTGAATTGGTTATTCAAAATAGCTCAAAGTTTCATCCAGCTCAGCTTCTTCAGCAGGAATAACATGAGAACTATCAGTCATATACTTTCTCAACATAGATAAATGAAAAACATCATGTATACCCGAAAGAGATGGAGGTAAAGCTAGTCGATACGCGAGATCACCTATCTTCTCCAAAATTTCATAAGGACTAATGAATCTAGGAGACAATTTTCCCCGTTTTCCAAATCTGATTGTACCCTTGAAAGGAGAAATTTTCAAGAATACTTTGTCCCCTGTTTCAAAACTCAAAGGTATTCGTCTGGTATTCGCATACTTGGCTTGCCTATGCTGTGCTGTTCGCATTTTCTGCTGAATCAACTTTACTTTCTCAGTCATCTCTCTAATCAAGTCTGGTCCTAACTCAGGTACTTCTGAAACATCATCCCAATATAATGGTGAACGACACTTCCTTCCATACAACGCTTCAAACGGAGCCATTTCAATGCTGGTTTGATAACTGTTGTTGTATGAAAATTCCACAAGCGGTAATGATTCTTGCCATGACATACCAAAATCCAATACTACTGCTCTAAGCATATCTTCAAGTGTCTGAATTGTTCTTTCAGATTGCCCATCAGTTTGAGGATGATAAGCAGTGCTTAGATGTAGTTTTGTACCCAGTGCTTGCTGTAAACTACTCCAGAAATGAGAAGTAAATCTGGGATCTCTATCAGACACAATTGATTTTGGTATTCCATGCAGTCTTACCACTTATCTAACATACAAATCTGCCATTTGATCATGTCGATAGGTCATTCGATAAGCCGTTGGGTTCGGGCGTCACAGGTGTCAAACAACACACGCGCATGAAAATAAAAAACAAGACAAGTACATGCGATCACCCGAGTCGGCGTCTCCTCCGCCTGCTCCAATGTGATGGCGTTGACCTGAGCATGCTGAGGTCCAGAGAAGAAAGGCTGAGACGTCTGCCCAAAACGCGACGGACCAGGCTGCTGAAACGGCCTAAACTGAGTCTCACCCAACCGGGGCTGCTGAAACTGAGGGGAATGACCCCTAGACTGATCTCCACGACCCTGAGGCTGGGCCGCGGTCTACTGTGACCAGCCGATGGACACACTCTAGCAAAATGCCCCTACTGACCACAAATTTTTCAGGAGCCCTGCACACCAAAACACTGCGTAGACGGATGCTTGCCACCGCAAAAACCATAGAAATCAGCCCGAGAACCACTGCTACTCGAGCTTCCCGGCGATTTCTGGATATTCAAATCTCTCTTTTGTGCTCTTTAATTCGACTCAACAGTTCAGGTTCAGCACTGATAGCACAAATTCTCATTGGTTTGCTTCCGGCTGTTTCAAATACATAGCCAGAAATGCAGCAAGTTTCTATCAAATTCGACACTCCAATCGTGGTTAAAGATAAAGCACAAATCTTTCTACTTAAAGCATCAGCTGCTGCATTCGATTTCCCTGGATAATACTTGATCTCACAATCAAAATCTTTCAATAAATCTAGCCATCTGCGTTGTCTGATATTCAATCTGATTGAGAAAATAGATATTTCAGGCTCTTATGATCCGAAAAGATCTCGAATTTCTCGCCATACAAATAATGTCGCCACATCTTTAATGCAAACACGATAGCTGCCAATTCAAGATCAAGAATTGGATAGCGAATTTCATGCGGTTTTAACTGTCTTGAGGTGTATGCAATCACATGACCTCGCTGCATCAAAACACATCCTAATCCTTGGTGAGACGCATCGCAATATACTAAAAAATCCACCAGTACCTAACAGGAATTGTTAAAAACCTGGTGCAGTGGTTAAATCTCTTTTTCAACTCCAGAAAACTGTACTCACATGCTTCTGACCAAACAAAGGGTGTATTTTTCTGTGTCAACTGAGTTATAGGTTTTGCAATACTCATTAGTCAATCCAAAAGGCATAACCACAAACTCATAGTGACCGTATCTTGTTCGAAAGGCAGTCTTTGATATGTCTTCGTCTTTTACTCGCAATTGATGATATCCCGATCTCAAATCGATCTTTGAATACACTGTCGAACCTTGCAACTGATCAAATAAATCATCTATTCGTGGCAAAGGATACTTATTCTTTACAGTTGCTTTGTTCAGTTGCTGGTAATCAATACATAGCCTCATTGATCCATCTTTCTTTCGGACAAATAGTACTGGAGCACCCCAAGGAGAAACACTTGGTCTAATGTATCCCTTGGTAAGAACATCCTCTAGCTGATCTTTCAATTCTTTTAACTGAATTGGTGCCATTCTATATGGTGCTTTCGATATTGGTTGTGTACCTGGCATCAATTCAATGCTGAAGTCTACCTCTCGATATGGAGGTAATCTTGGGATCTCCTCAGGAAAAACATAAGCAAACTCACACACCACTGGTATATCCACCAGATTCGGGCTACTTTTCTTTGTATCTATTGCATAAATCAGAAATCCCTCCGCTCCTTTCTGCAACAGATTATTCATTGTAATAGCAGAGATTAAAGGAATTCTAGCTCGTGATCCCTTTCATAAAATTTCCACTCATCAGTTTTCTCTGGTTTGAATCGAACCACTTTCTGAAAACAATCCACTGTTGCTCTATACTTGGTTAACATATCTATGCCCACGATACAATCAAAATCAGATAATCCAAGCACAACACAATCAATTTCAATTGCGTGACCCTCAAACTGTAACACACAATTTTTCACCGCTGTGATCGATAACATTCATTTCCCCAAAGGCGAAGAAACCGATACTATTTCAGTTAAAGGTTCAGCAGACAACTTATGTGATATCACAAATTTCTCAGAGATAAAGGTGTGTGTTGCACCAGTATCAATTAATACATAAGCTGGAAAGTTGCACAAGTAGCAGTTACCTGCAATAACATCGTCTGGGGCTGCTTGTGCTTGTTCCTCCGTTAATGCAAACACTCTATCTTGTTGTTTAGGAGGTTGGCTCACTGTCTGGCTTCCTCCTTGTCTACTTTGTTGTGGATTTTGAGGTTGATACGATTGTACAGAAGAGGCTTGCCTTTCGGGTGTTGGCATTGTTCTCGCTGCTGCTGAAGTATGAAAATTTCCAGCATTACGCTGAGGACATATTCTTGCGAAATGTCCCGGCTGGTTACAAATACGGCAGAGGCAAGATACTCCTCTGCATTGTTCTGTGGCATGTCTCCCTCCACATTTGTTACAATACTCGCCAGCTTGTGGTCCAGCTTGCATTTGTTTAAACTCGCTCGAGCTGGAAGAACTGCTAGTTCCAGATCGTTTGAATTGTTTCCCTTTTCCCTTAAAGAAATTTTTCTTTTTCCCGCTGCTGCTGCTTCCAGCATCAAATCGTGGGGGTGGTGGAATCTGTGGGTTCTCTGCTGCTTTGGCTGCTGCTGGCACAAATTGTGCTCTTCGCTGTCTTAGTAATCCAGCTTCAGCTCCTTTTGCTCGGTTCAACGCATCAGCAAAAGTATTTGGTCTTCCAGCATTTACCAAGGTAAAGACATCTGTGTTCTATCCATTAATGAATTGATCCGCTTGTGCTTCATCACTCATAGCAACGTGTGGTGCAAATTTCAGCAAACTCGTGAACTTGGCAACGTAATCCTCAATATTCAACTGCCCTTGTCGCAAGTTCGCAAATTCCGCTCCTTTATCTTTCCTATAAGAAACTGGGAAGAATCGTTGATAGAAAGCTGTTCGAAATACTGCCCACGAAATCACAGTACCCTGATTTTCAAGCGCTTTCTTTGTTGCTACCCACCAACTTTTCCCAATACCATGCAGCTGATGTATAATCAATTTCACCCGACGCTCATCAGTGTACTCAAGTGCTTCGAATAACTGCTCTATATCTTCTAACCAGTTTTCACAATCAATAGCACATTCTGTTCCTGTCAACGTTTGTGGTTTAAACGACTGGAATCGTTTTAACAAGGTCTCCATTGGAGTAGCAGCTGCATTCAAAACCTCAGTAGATGTACTGCCCTATTCTGTCTGCCGATTCGTGGTTCTTCGAGGAGGCATATCTAAGAATTAAACAGGCATGTTTATCATTTCTCATCAACCAATAACAAATCAATTTCAGTCCCTCCTCTGATTAGCATACATCAATGTACTGCTTCTCAAGAGATCGAGTGCTGATTCATACTTCACTCAATACATGCTGTTAATCACTTCCAACGCATGTATTTCTCTCATAGTTCGTCGGTATATTCTTACCATTTATACACAAGATCATGTGATATAAATTCAAAAACAGTAAGACATATACCACACAAACATGCAATTTATCATAAAAAGAACTCGATCTCCCCACTCATCTAGTTCAAAGATCTCACTCATGTAGTAACGCTCTGATACAACCTGTTGTGAGGCTCTCTGCTCACAATTAATCTTCTAATCTTAATCAGTGGGTTATTAATGTAAACTAAACAAGTTTAACAATCTAATCTGGTTTATACATAAAAAAAATTTTCAACCAGCAGAAGCGTAAGTCAGCAGAAGCATAATAAATTCAGCTGGTAGCGTAAACATGATTCATTTATACAAATACTTCAAAGTTTACAGCGGTTACAAGCTAAGTTAACTAGTACACGTTTAAGTCTTATATACAAAACCAGACGTGGTATGCATAATAACAATAAAATGCATAACAGTGTATCAACTGTAAATAAATGCAATGACATGAAATGATTCTAGTTCTCCTCTTCAATCTCAGAATTGATTCCATATCAGTTCGATGCCATCAAGATTCGTATCCGATCTTGACATGAATATTCATCTATCGAAACCATCTCCGGCTTCGAAAATCAGGCCAACTCAGTCCTGGGCATTAGAATCAATTCAAGTCTCTTCAATATGCAAACTCATGCAAATATAAAAGATCCACTACCTGTGATGGATCAACACACACATAATTCAAGTTCTAAATCAAGATTAGTAATCATATATGTATGTGATTTCAACGGAATACTCAAGAAATATCATTCTCGAGTAATCTAGTTCCTGACTCTTCTGTCAGATTATACCTTTGTTCCTCTGTTTTCAAAATGCTTCAGTTAACGTTCTTACGCTCTGTTCCTCACTTCCGAAGATACTTTCCAGATCAAAGGTCGATAGCTGAAATCAAGATGTTCTCAGCATTTCAAATTCACGCTTATTTATAGACGACGATCTCTGTATTTCTTGCAGCATTTCCAACGTATTCAATTCGAGTTCCACGTGTCATGCTGAGTATTCAAACAAGATATACTCCCACCGCTTCGAAGGTGGATAATGATAAACAGATTCCTCAACTGCTGTTGATCGTCCTCAGTTGTTGTTCGAATATCGTTGTTCTTCAGAGACGCAAGAATCAGCTGTTATAGTAACCAGTCGCAACAACAGGAATCTAGTCGCAACATAAATCCAGTCGCAACATTTCAAAACTCAAAACGATGTCGCTATAACTAATTTCAACGACGTCGTTACGTATCCTCAGCTGGTACTACCTCTTTATTCAAAGAAACCAGCAGCTGGTCGCTTTCTTATGCCAACGGCTGATTTTGCAACAATAGTCGAAACGGTATCGTATCAACATTTCCTGTTTATACTCAAAACGGTGTCGCATCATTCCCTCGACTGGATACCAGCAGATACAACAATCTATCGACTGATTACTAATTCCTCGCCTGGTTGCTAAACGACATCGTATCAAGGTTCTTGTTCATAAGTCAAAACGCTGTCGTATTATACTTTCAGTTGGAACCATTTTCCCCTCGTCTGGTTTGCGTTTAATATCAAAACGACGACGTCGCGCATACGTCATCATAAATCAGCCGATACATTATCAACCAGCAGGTATACATCAAAACCAGCAGGTACATAAACCAGCAGATGCATAAGAAACTCTTGCTGCTGATTCCTCGGCGTAATAGTAACTAACACGTGGCGCTTTCTCATTGACCCTTCTATTCGCGCGTCTGTTTCCAGCTGTAACAAAAAATAACACTTGAACTTATTTTCAAAATTCAACCAGTCGCGAGCTACAGTAACCTACTGCTGATTTAATCAAATCGCTTTGTCTGGTTACTTCGTCTGGCTTACTTAGCAAGTCTAACGATACACAGTTCCTTAATCACTCAACACTTCCAGAAGAAATCCGAACTCATAATCAAGCTTCATCAATTCGTAAATGTCGAAATTACTCGACTAATCCACTTCTTAATGATTCTGGGCATTACATTCGTGGCTCAATAGCGTAGTTCATCTGTTTGATCGGGCTCAGTATGACGATGAATTCCGGTTGAGGTTAGTGATTGTTGCTGAGAAAGGCCGTAGAACGCTGGTGGCGAGGCGCTTCTAGAACTTTGGAGGAGACCGGAGTTGGTACCACTCGGGGCAGTTTTTGTGAGACCTTCAGGCAGGAGTATGTCCCCGATTCGTATGTGGCTGCCCGTGAGCGGGAGTTCGAGTTTTTTTGAGCAGGGCTCTATGACTGTGCGCGAGTATGCTCGCAAGTTTTCTGTGTTGCTGGCCGAGAGTGGGCCAAGTGTACCAGATTCTTGGAGGTACATGTTTCGTTTTTGACTTTCCTGCTCGTGTGTTGTTTGACACCGGTGCATCGCATACGTTTATCTCTGATTCGTTTGTTGTTGAGCATGGTTTGTGTACCGTCCCTTTGCGCAATACTGTTTCTGTTTCTACCCCCGGTGGTGTGAACCTGTTCTCGCAAGAGATTTTGTTGGATGGTGTGTTGCGGTTTGGTGAGCATGTCCTGTTGGCGAACTTGAATTCGTTTGATGCTTTGGTATTTCGATTGCATAGTTGAAATGGATGTGTTGTCCAACTATATGGCCTCCGTGGATTGCTTCCATGGGATTGTGCGCTTTAGGCCTTTGTCTGGCGAGAAGTGGGACTTCTACGGCCAGGATTCGCGATCGAAGATTCCGTTGGTTTCCTCGATGGAAATGTTCAGTTTGTTGTCTCTGGGGAATGCTGGCTTTCTGATCTACTCTTTGGATGCGTCTTCTTCTTCTAGTGTTCAGCTTAATGACGTTCCCGTGGTGCGACACTTCCCCGACGTGTTTCCGGAGGAGATTCCTGGTTTTCCTCCGAGGCGGGAGATAGACTTTAGCATAGATCTGGTGCCTGGCACAGCTCCGATTTCGCGTGCTTCGTATCGTCTGGCGCCTGCGGAGTTGAGAGAACTCAAGGAGCAGTTGGACGATTTACTGGAGAAAGGTTTTATCCGACCTAGTATGTCATCGTGGGGAGCGCCCATCTTGTTTGTGAAGAAGAAGGATGGCTCAATGCGGATGTGCATTGATTTTCGCCAGTTGAATAAAGCCACTGTGAAGAATAAGTACCCGTTGCCGAGAATTGATGATCTGTTTGATCAGTTGCAAGGTTCTGCGGTGTATTCTAAGATTGATCTTCGTTCCGGGTACCATTAGCTCAGAGTGAGGGATCAATATGTCTCGAAGACTGTGTTTCGTACAAGGTACGGACATTTTGAGTTTTTGGTGATGCCATTTGGGTTGACAAACGCGCCTGCAGTCTTTATGGATCTGATGAACCGAGTTTTTAGAGAGTTCATAGATAAGTTTGTGATTGTTTTTATTGACGACATCTTAGTTTACTCGAAGAATCCGAGGGAGCACAAGGAACACTTGGAGATGGTTCTTCAGAGGTTGAGAGAGCAGCAGTTGTATGCAAAGTTCTCCAAGTGCGAGTTCTGGTTGGAACGTGTTGTATTTCTGGGTCATGTAATTTCAGCAGATGGCATTTCTGTGGATCCCAGTAAAGTGGATGCTGTTTTGAACTGGGAGCGACCGAGAAATGTGTCTGAGATTCGCAGTTTCTTAGGTCTGGCTGGCTATTATCGTCGCTTCATAGAGGGATTCTCAAGTATAGCCAAGCCAATGACGCAATTGACCCAGAAAGATAGACGGTTTGTTTGGAATGAGCAGTGTGAGAATGCGTTTCAACTGCTCAAGGAAAAGTTGACTACTGCGCCTGTGTTGGCTCTGCCGTCCGGATCAGGTGGTTTTGTTGTTTGTTCTGACGCTTCGCTTAATGGATTGGTTTGTGTGTTGATGCAGAATGGTAGAGTCATTGCGTATGCCTCACGGCAGTTGAAACCGCACGAGACTCGTTACCCAGTTCATGATTTGGAGTTAGCAACGGTGGTCTTTGCGTTAAAGATCTGGCGTAACTACCTGTATGGCGAGCAGTTTGTGGTGTACTCCGACCACAAAAGTTTGCAGTATCTGTTTTCGCAGCCTGACTTGAACATGAGACAGCGTCGGTGGATGGAGCTGCTTAAGGATTTTGATTGTGAGATTAAATACCAGCCTGGGAAGTCTAACGTAGTGGCTGATGCTTTAAGCAGGAAGGCTAGTGAGATGCTTGCGTCGTTGTACTTCTCCAAGGACCAAGAGCATCTTAACACTACGGGTTGGAGATTCTGCCCGGCTGAGGATTGTGTGATGGTTTCATCTTTTCAAGTGGAACCGCAGATTGTTTCTAGCATTCGAGCAGCTCAGAGGACCGATCCTTCTATCCACGAATTGAGTTGAAAGTCAGGGCTGGCGAACTTGAGGCCTATTCTGTTTCGCCCGATGGTTTTTTGCGTTTTCGGGGCAGGTTGGTTGTGCCCAATCTGATTGATTTGAAGGAGGAGATCCTCGTGAGGTGCATTGCAGCAGACATAGTGTTCATCCTGGTGCACGGAAGATGTACCATGCTTTGAAGCCGCACTTTTGGTGGGCTGGCCTAAAGAGTGAAGTTGCTGGTTTCGTTGCTCGTTGTTTGAATTGCCAGATGGTAAAGGACAAAAGGATGAAACCCGGTAGTCTGTTGCAGAGTTTAGAGGTGCCCCAATGGAATTGGGATCACATTGCGATGGATTTCGTGACGCATCTGCCTCGTTCTAGCCGAGGATGCGATGCTATTTGGGTAGTTGTAGACCGTTTGTCGAAGTCTGCACATTTCATTCCTTATGGGATGACCTTCTCGTTGAAGAAGATGGCGAAACTGTACGTTGATTTTGTTGTTAGATTGCACGGTGTGCCTGTTTCAATCGTGTCTGACCGAGATCCGAGGTTTATTTCCAGGTTTTGGAAGAGTTTGCAAACAGCTTTGGGAACCAGATTGGCGATGAGTACCGCGTATCACCCCCAGACAGATGGCCAATCTGAGCGAACTATCTAGACGTTGGAGGATATGTTGCGTGCTGTTGTGTTGGATTTCGGAGGTAGCTGGCAAGACGCGTTGGCTTTGGTTGAGTTTTCATATAATAACAGCTACCAAGTGACGATTGGCATGGTGCCTTTCGAGACTTTGTATGGCCGCAAGTGCAGATCGCCAGTGTGTTGGGAAGAAGTGGGGGAGAAGCAGCTATCTGCCCCCGACTTGGTGCAACAAATGAAAGATCATGTTGATCTTATTAGACAACGGATGAAGGCTGCCTAGGATCGCCAAGCCAGTTATGCGAATAAGAGGTGTCGACCTCTTGAGTTTCAGGTTGGTGATCGTGTATTTCTCAAGGTTTCTCCGTTTCGCAGTGTGATGCGCTTTGGACGCAAGGGAAAGTTAGCCCCTCGTTTCGTTGGTCCGTATGAGATTGTCGAGAGGATTGGCCCTTTAGCGTATCGGTTGTTGTTGCCGTCAGAGTTATCCTCTCTTCACGATGTGTTTCATGTGTCGATGTTGAGGAAGTATGAGTCAGATCCGTCTCACGTTCTTGGAACTGACGAGGTAGAGCTAGATCAGTCGTTGAGTTATCAGGAATATCCTTTGCATATCCTTGGCAGAAAAGAGAAACAGTTGAGGAATAGGACCATTCCGTTGGTAATGGTGCAGTGGAGCAAACATGGAAGGGAAGAAGCTACTTGTGAACTGGAAGAAAAGATGCAGCGCGAGTGGCCGCATCTGTTTGAGTAGCTTTTGAGCTAAATTTCCAGTAGTTTGTAGCTTTTGGCTGTATTTTCTTCCCTAGTTGTTGTAAATTTTTTGCTCAGTTATCTTGAACTCTTGGCCTGTTTTGGGCGAGTTCCTGTTTTATATCTTGCTACTGTGATTTAGTAGTTGAAGTGTTGTTGATTTCAAGGATGAAATCCTTTTTAGTGGGGGAGAAATGTGAGACCTAGATTTGTTAATTGAGATTAATCGTTGGAATTAATCGATTTATAGAGATTCTGTTGGTTTAGAATCTTGGTTTCGAGGTTTGAGTTTCATTTTCGGGTTCCTTTTCGTGTGTTGAGCAATTCTGGAGATTTTGTATTTTTGCATATTTGAGGTACCTGCTGGTTGGCGTGCTGACGTAAGCGTTTTGCTGCGTCTGGATCGCTTTGAAGAAATCAGTCGTTGGGGGTTTTAACGTGTTTTTGTATCCAGTCGTTGCATTAGCGTGTTTCTGTAGAGAACGCTTTTTAGTGTTGTTTGAGGAACTAGTGTCGTTGGCGTGCCTGTTGGTTTTGGTCGGTGGGAGTCAACGCGGGTCAAAGTTCCTGTAGCTTGCGACTGGTTAGAAATTGTATCCTGCTGGTTGAGCATTGTAGCGTGCGTCTGGTATTTAGCGAAGTGCTTGCGTCTGGTTTGGAGCGACGTCGTTTGAGTATGTTGCAACGCTGCGTTTTGAGGTTGCGACTGGATGACCAGCAGAGGATATTGTGTGCGTTGTTTTGAGGTTGCGACTGGATGACCAGCAGTTGGTATATAGGATTGTGTATCCTGTGCGGCGTCGTTTGGATTAGTTGAAGTGATGCCGTTTTGAGAATCAGTCGATAGTTTGCTTTGCGTGTGTTTACATGCGTCGACTGATTTGTAAAGTTGTGCCTGCTGGTTGTCAACGCGGGTCAACTTTCCTTTAGCGCGAAGAGGATGCGTCTTCGTTTTGATAGTGCTAGGAGATTCAGCAGGTGGTTGGTTTTGTGAAAAGACTCCTGCTGGTTTTGCTGACATCAGTGGAGCGACGCCGCATTTTGATGTTGCTGCTGGTATCAGCAGAGGGTAGCGCTTTGCGTTGTGTTGGTCTTGTGATTGGACGTCCAGCTGCTGGCAGTAGGAACAGTGAATCCTGTGCGACGCCGTTTCGAGAACCAGCCGTTAGTTTGCTTTGCGATTTGTTGTGGCGTTGTTTCAGAATCAGCAGTTGGTTCCTTGCGTCTGCTGGTTTGGGAAATTGTTGGTGTCGACTGATTAGTAAAGTTGTTCCTGCTGGTTTAGTATTTACGCACGTGGGAATTAGGCGAAGGTTATTTCTTGTGCGTCGACTGGTTGGTTTGTTGGTACCTGCTGGTTCATTGGTACCTGCTGGTTTGTTGGTACCTGCTGATTTTGTCGGTGGATTGTTTTTAAGATTTCAGCAGTTGT
>KV018342.1:880950-1018737 GCA_001598015.1 Dorcoceras hygrometricum
TTGTAAATATTGCAAATCGAATTAGCAAACATACAAGAATATCCATCACTATCAAGCATAGAAACAGAAATAATGTTCTTTATTAATTCGGGAACGAACAAAACGTTTCTTAATAACAACTTAAAATCAGAAGACAGAAATAAGTAAACATCTCCTATAGCTACTGCAGCAACTCTTGCTCCTTTGCCAAGCCTCAAGTGGGTCTCACCCTCTCTAAGACGTCGACTTCTTGTCATCACCTGCAAATCATTGCATATATGAGATCCACATCCGTTATCAAGTACCCAAGAATTCGAATTTAGAGACATATTTATTTCTATATAGAACATACCTTTCGCAGTTCGCAACTGCTCGAGGACTCCTTGCAGTTCCTCCTCCAATGCCCAGGCTTGTGGCAGTGGTGGCAAACATCCTCATGTTTGTTTGGCTTGGAAGCCTTTGCCTTTGGCTTCTTGTTTGGATTTTCCTCCTTCGCAGGGGCAGAACGCTTCTTTCCCTTGCGTCTGGGCCCCTTCTTCGCAGAGGAAGAAGAGCCCATAAGGAGGACGGGCTTGTCCTACTTTATGGTTCCTTCAAACACTACAAGCATGTTAACCACCTCTTCAAGGGTGGCTGCCAGCTTGTTCATGTTGAAGTTGACCACAAAGGGTTCGAATGCAGCAGGCAGTGAGAGGAGAAGCACGTCCACAGACAGCTCATGTGGAAGTGTGATATCAAGGCCCGACAGCTTTTCAACGAGACCTATCATACGAACCCCATGCTCGCAGACCGAAGTCCCATCGCGCATGCGGCTCGTCATAAGCTCCTTGACAGCCGTGAACCTATCATGTCGAGAGTTCTCCCCTTACAGTTCTTTGAGATGAAAAAGTATGTCAGCAGCATACTTCGTCTTCTCAAAGCGCCGTTGCATTTCGTTCGACATCGATGCCATCACATAGCATCGAGTCTTAAGCTCGTCGTCCCGCCATTGTTTAAGCGTAATCAACTCCTCAGGGCTGATATCGGCAGGGGTTTCCTCCAGAGGGCTCTTGTCTATCATATAGAGGAGCTTCTCTGAAGCCAACACAAGGTTGAGGTTGCGGAGCCAGTTTTGGTAGTTCAGACCGGTGAACTTGTTGCTATCAAGTATAGCAACGAGTGGGTTTTTCATCGAAACTATTTTGCATTGCAGTAATACTAAAAAGAAAAGCAGACATACATCACTAACTATATAAGACATATGCTAAGACATAAAACATGGTCGTTTAGTTCTATGAATTACCCTCCCACTATTTTAACGATTTCACCACCCTCTAATGAAATCGAGAAAGCAAGTTTCTTTAGTGGGTACACGGAGCCAATCAAGCGTTCATGGACCCGAATAATATCAGCCATCCATGACCCCCAAAAGGTAGTTTCCGATTGCAACCGGTGCAACCTCCATGTATTCACCTCACGTCCAGTAAGGGCCCAATAATATGACGCCATTTACTATCACGTGTCAAGATGACCCATCAATGTTGAGTCGTGAAGGACGGTCCCCTTAACGTCCCCAATAATATGAGCCAACGTTAAAGGGAGTTCCAACCGACTCACAACAATTGTCAATGGCGTGGACAGCTTTCCGGCATACATGACCCCCTCAATAATATGAGCCGGGCCATGTATGCGGGTAGCATCGGCGTACACCCATTGTTGATGGAAGGTAGGGATAATTTAAACAAATTTAAATTCCCTTTAGTTTATCGAATAAACATTTATCTTGATATTAGTTTTAAATCATATTTAAAACGAGGGATTTTATTTTAAAAAATTTGGTTTCATGCAATATATTTTAAATCATATTTAAAACATGCGGATTCAACTAACTATATATCACATATATAAACATTGGGATGATCGATCGCGAGAGCTATGCGGTCCGTGGTTGCCAATCACGGACGTGGGTCCAATCCTAGGTGATATACAATATGCAATGCAATCCTATTACATTTGCTTTCGATTTTATAGATCTTCGGTCTTCAATATCTTTGATCGTCATCGGGCCCACCATCTTGAAAAGTCCTCCCACTAAGTCTAGTAATTTACATTTAAATTCCATGACATATAAGGGATACATTTTAAGGGGTGGGAACGGGCCACAAATAGACCCACTTTAAATAATGATAATCAACCATATTTAAAAACCAAAATCATAAAGACCTATCGCATAAACCTAACACATTGGGGACATGGCTCACGATCATCCCAATCATGCAGATAATCTAATTAACATGCATAAATTAAATAATCAAATTACTTATCGTAAAATCATATTTTAATCATAAAATCGCATTTTATAATAAACTCGCATTTTGTCGATAAAATCAAATTTTAATCAACAAAATCATATTTAATTATAAAATCATATTTTACAATTAAAATCGTATTTCGCTATTTTAATTGTATCAAATTGGGCTTAAAACAATTCTATGCCCAAAAATCTCAGAATTTCAAAATCGACCAAAATCGGCTCGACATCGAATATCGGCCCGAAAACTTCATGGGCGCCAGCCAGTGGCGCAACCGTGCGCAAACAGCGGCCTGCGTCGGCCACCAGGCGTGCGACCAGCGCTGCCCAGCGGCCGGTCACCTTCCAGTGAGTTGCTCCCGACGTCGCGCAAACAACAGCCACGAGCAGCCCTCCGACGCGCAACCATGCACTGGACACAGGCCAGCGGTCGGGCGCCATGCGTGGCCAGTGATGATGAGGAGGCGCCGCCAAGCACGGCGGCGCCGTCACCGATGCAACGTCGATTTTGTTTCGTTTCGATTTTGAAAAATTGAAAGTTAGATACAATAAGGCAGCAATTGTATTGATCAGATCCGAGCCTGATGCTCTGATACCACTGTTGGGGAACCGTGGCGGATCCGGATCCCGTCTCCCGGCGAGGCAGCGGAAGAATAAAAATTAGGCCAGGAAACGTTCAATACAATTATAATCTACTGCAATATGAACCATTCATAGGGCGTTTAGGCAGTTACCTTGCTGGCGACTTGCGCCTGGCTCCAACCGGAATTACAAGAAGACCGGCGCTTCACGGTAGGCGGCTGTAGATTCGTCAATCAGGTCCACGACCGGAAGGGAGACTCCTTCGTCAGACTGCACTAGAAGGCCTGACGAGATCAGCACGGACGGATTCTCCTCGAAAAGTTGGCCGGAACAAATTCCGGCGAGGGGCGGAGGCGGCGGCGGCGTGGCAAGCACGGCGGCGGCTTGTGAGAAGGGGAGAGGGGCGGCCAAGAGCTTTAGGTTTAGGGTTAGTGTGTATCTCATGTTATGATTAAGGCCCTAAGTCTAATTAAATAGACTAGTGATAAACTTGGACCGGTCCAACGGGCCCGGGTCCAAAGTATGAACATTCGGTTCATCCCTATCACCGTGACTTCATCATAACTCCGATCGGCGATCGGACCGATCGACTCAGTTTCCAAAACTGAATACTATGATCTGAAAAACCATTTTTCAGAACCCCAGTGCAAAATGACCGTTTTGCCCCTCAACAGCGGGAAATCACGATTTGACCCCTGTTGACTTTTGGGAAGTCGCACACCCCAATATCCTCCTCCTATACTCAACACATTGAGCTCAGTATCCGTGCGAGAATCTTGAATCCAGTACTTGTGTGATCCTCAATGGTTCAGAGATACAGCTAGCCGTGGGCCCACAACCATTGTGGCTCCGGAATCACAATTCCGGACTTTCCCATCGGATCATGGTAAGAGCGTCTAGCAACATCGCCCCATGATCCCCTAGGTATCACTGATAGTGCCTGCAAGAACCAGTTGGTCGTGGTTAGCGTACAGTACGGTCCTTTCAATCCATATATCCCGATCAGATCAACGACCATTGGTAAATCGAGAGTCGTTATAGATCCGATATCTATGCATACATCTTGGAGATCGAATAGTGACATCGCGAGTGTAACTAGGTAAACCCATTTACCTAAAACACTTTTAGTACTCTGGCCAGAGATTTATACACAATTATCCCCTCAGATAGAATAGGATATCCACGCATGTCTGCGAGCGGTGAATCCTCGACAACGATGCATCGACTCCTACATGCATCGGGGTCTCACCCAATCCCGCTGCCTAATGACCCCAAGTGAGTCGGCAAACGGGTCAAAGTGAGACGCCTATCATGTAGAGTTTCAATGAAGTTTCGAGTCGTCAGGACTAATCAGTACAGCCAAGACCTCGGACTTATCCACTCGAAAAATGATAACCACTTGGAAAGTCCGAACGAGGGTAGTTCGATAGATCACCAGGTCACTATCTATCTGCATGCTCAGAACATCACAATGTTCCCTACCAATGAAACATGGTACTTCGCATCGCAGATACTAGTCTCGAGCTCGGGCGGCCTTATCCTCATTTTGACGGCCCAATCGACTAGGAACTAATTCAGAATACTCAGTGACATCGCAGATACTAGTCTCGAGCTCGGGCGGCCTTATCCTCATTTTGACGGCCCAATCGACTAGGAACTAATTCAGAATACTCAGTGACTATTAGATGTGTTTCATGATAGCCGTCATACCCACTATCACATCTAACATACACTATAGTGCATTCTAGGTCTTTACTCAACGCAATTGTTAATCATCATACAACACAATGAAAGTAAATAACGCCATAAATAAATGCAAATATCATATATAAAGATTGTCATATACAAGAGTCTATAAACCCACACGTCACAAGTTGGCTAGTTGGGCATCTACTCTAACATGAAGAACAATATATGCTTTAAAATGGCGTAGAAAGAATCAGCCTTTACTTGCCTTAAACCTGCGAAACACAGAAGCAGCGGGTATCAACAGCATTTCTCCACAAGCACCACTACGAGCACTTTGAAGTTTTTAGAGAGAAAGAGAGAAATTTCTGGACAACAATGAAACTCTCTTGTTATGAAAACAATCATATACGGGATATGACTTGTAGTAGGTATTAAAACTCGAGTAGGCATGGGATCCTACCAACCCATGTCCTTTTCCAAAGAATTTGTCAAATATTCCCTACTACTATTTTGAATTTAAAAACTTTACCAAAACATTTTTTAAAAAAAAACTATTTTTGTCCAGCTGAGGGCATTGTAAACTAAAATCTGAATCTACTCGTGTCTATGCTTGGGCGACAGCTGCCTGGAAACCTTCCGCGTCTTGTCTCAAAGCAACAACTAAAAATAAGTTGTTAAAACAAACGAAATAAACTTAAGGCTGAAATACGCAATATCAAATAAGCCCTTGAAATAGAAAAGGGTTAAATATGTGGTCCTATGGATTTTGGGGCGTTACAACTCTACCCTCCTTAAAGAAATTTCGTCCTTGAAATTCACTTACCAAAAAATTCTGGGTAAGACTAAGCATATCAGCTTCTGTTTCCCACGTAGCTTCTCGTTCAGATTAATTGAACCATTGTACCTTAACCATAGGAATACTACGTTTCTCAGCTTTCTAATTTCTCGAAGAAGAATCCTCTCGGGTCTCTCTTCGTAACTTAAATCTGATGCTAGCTGAATAGGTTCATGACTTAATATGTGAGATGGGTTAAGAATATACTTCCTCAAAGCTGATACATGGAATACCCTGTGCACTGCTGACAGCTGCGGGGGCAACTCTAAACGATAGGCTAACGTCCCTACTCTTTCTAAAATCTCATATGGTCCAATATATCTGGGACTCAGCTTACCTTTCTTCCAAAAACGCATAATTCACTTCATTGGAGCAACTCTCAAAAATACGTGGTCGCCGACTACAAAATTCAGCTCCCTTCTCTGGTTGTCTGCGTAACTCTTTTGCCAGCTTTGAGCAGCTTTCATCCGCTCTCTAATCTTCCTAACAACTGATGCTGTTTTCTCCACTACATCTGGTCCTAAACCAGTTCTTTCACCAACTTCGTCCCAATGAAGAGGTGTTCTACATTTACGACCGTACCCAAAGTTCGATGCAGACTTTTCCAAAATGCAGATGTGAACTTGGAATCCTTATCAGACAAAATCGACAATGGAACACCGTGAAGTCTGATGATTTCTTTCACATACAACTCTGCATACCTACTCACGTCGTAGGATGTCTTCACTGTCAGGAAGTGAGAAGATTTCGTAAGTCTATCTACAATAACCCAAATAGAATTATAACCTTGAGCAGTTCGAGGCAAACCAGTCACAAAATCCATGGCAATATATTCCCACTTACACTCTGGAATGGACAATGGCTTCAACAACCCAGCTGGTCTTTGGTTTTTAGCCTTCACCAGCTGACAAGTTAAACATTCCGAGACAAATATGTCAATGTCTTGTTTCATCCCTGGCGACCAGTACAACTGCTGGAGGTCTTTATACATTTTAGTACTCCCTGGGTGTACAGTATAAGGGGCTGTATGAGCTTCTGCCATCAAATCTGATCTCAAGGTGTCCACTTGTGGCACCCAGATTCTTCCGTGAAATCTTATTACTCCACCGTCTGAAAAATAGAGACTACTGCCTCTTTCCCTATCTTGCTTAACCCACTTCTGAAGTTGTTCATCTTTCGGCTGACCTCACGAATTTGGTCCATCAAATCTGATCTCAACAAGAGATTTTCTAAGATTGACTTGCTGCTGCTGGTTACTAATTCTAGTCCCAACTTCTCAATTTCAGCTGCCAAGGGTCTTTGGACAGTGAGGTGTGCTATCCCAACGGACTTCCTACTCAATGCATCAGCAACCACATTAGCTTTTCCTGGGTGATAGCTGATCGTGCAATCATAATCTTTTAACAGCTCCAGTCATCTCCTCTACCTCATATTCAGCTCCTTCTGAGTGAAAAAGTATTTGAGGCTCTTATGATCTGTGAATATCTCACACTTTTCCCCATACAAATAATGTCTCCATATCTTCAAGGCAAACACTACGGCTGCCAGCTCCAAGTCGTGAGTGGGATAGTTTTTCTCATGGTCCTTCAGCTGTTGGGAAGCATAGGATATCACCTTTCGGTCTTGCTCCAATACGGCACCTAAACCCATCTTAGACGCATCTATGTAAATCACAAACTTCCCTTGATCAGACGGCATGGTTAATACTGGTGCTGCTATCAGCGCTTGCTTCAACTTGTCGAAGCTGATTTGGCATTCCGAAGTCCAATCATACTTAACAAGCTTTCTTGTTAACGAGGTCAAAGGGACAGCTATCTTGGAAAATCCTTGAATGAATCGCCTATAGTAGCCGGCTAATCCCAAGAAACTCCTTACCTCTGAAACCGACTTTGGTATTGGCCAGTCACGTACAGCTTCTACTTTGGCTGGGTCTACTTCTAATCCATACTTAGATATAATGTGACCTAAGAATGCTACCTTCTCCAACCAAAAGTCGCATTTACTATACTTAGCGTATAGCTGCTTACTCTTTAGTATTTGAAGCACTGTCCTTAAATGCTCAACATGTTAACCCTTTGTCTTAGAGTATATTAGGATATCATCTATAAACACAACTACGAACTGATCCAAAAAGGGTTGGAAAACTCTATTCATCAGATCCATAAAAGCTGATGGGGAGTTAGTTAAACCAAAAGGCATCACTAAAAATTTCATATTGACCGTAAAGGGTTCTAAAGACTGTCTTATATATATCGGCTGCCTTAATCTTCAGCTGGTGGTAACCCGACCTTAAATCAATCTTAGAAAAGACTGCTGCTCCATTCAATTGGTGAAAAAGATCCTCAATTATAGGAAGGGGATATTTATTCTTAATGGTCAGTTTGTTCAGCTCCCTATAGTCTATACACAGTCTCAAGCTTCCATCCTTCTTCTTGACAAAAAGAACAGGGGCTCCCCAGGGTGAAGTGCTTGGTCTAATAAATCCTTTTTCTAACAGATCCTGTATCTGTTCCTTTAATTCTTTCATTTTTGAGGGAGCTAAATGATAAGGTGTTCTGGATACAGGGGCTGCTCCTAGAACTAATTCGATCGAAAATTCTAATTCTCTATCTGGCGGGAGTCCTTGTATATCTTCTGGGAAAACTTCAGGAAATTCGTTTACCACATCCACGTCTGAAAGTTGGGGCTTGCTAGTGACTGCTAAGGATGAAAGACTTATCATATATCCTACCCATCCTTTCCTTAAACATCTCTGAGCCTTAAGTGCTGATATAAGGCGAGGAATCCTCCACGTCTGATTGGCTTCAAATTGGAACGGGTCTCCTCTAGGCGGGTTAACTGCTACTGCTCGAGTCTTGAAATTAATTACCACTCCATGCTTGGTTAACCAGTCCATCCCCAAAATCATGTCAAACTCAGGCATCGGCAAAACAATCAAATCTGCGAAAATCGAATGCCCTTGGAGCCTAAGTTCTAAATTCCTAAAAATATCATGTGATACTAATTCTTCTCCTGAAGGCACTGTTACACAGAAACCTATAGCTACACGATCAGGTCCAATGGGTAGCTTCCTAGCAAACTTAGTTGCTATAAATGAACGGGTGGCTCCTGAATCTATGAAAGCCACAGAAGGCAAACCAGCTATTAAAATCTCACCCGTAACCACTGTAGAATCTGGATTGTCATGTTCGGTCGTCATCACATATGCCCGGCTGGTCACCAGCTGTCTCGACTTTGGGCAATTCTTCATCATATGCCCTGGTAACACACACTTGTAGAAGACGTTCTGTCCAAGTCTGCACTGACCAGAGTGTGGCTTCTGGCACTTAGGACACACTGGTCTGTTGCTACCAGCTGGAACTGCACTGATCGGTTGGATAGGCAGAGGCTTCTGTTCCAGTAGGGGTTTCTGCTCTTGAGGCCTCTGCTGATTCTTATGCTGCTTCTTGAAAGTCCTTTGATCTTTCTGTTGAGAGGCCTGCCTCTTCTGTTGCCTTTCCTCATCTATATCTTTCCAAACCCTCTCAATTCGCAGGGCCCTATCCACTGCTTCTCTATATGTCTTGGGCACAGATAGCCTAACGTTCATCTTGAACATGGGTTTTAACCCTTCCACGAAGTGGCTCAACTTTTCTGTTGGATCATTTCCAATTAGAGGCACAAAATAGCATCCTCTTTCAAACGTCCGCGCATACTCTTGCACAGTCATGCTTCCTTGTTTCAAAGTCAGAAACTCTCTCTTCAACTCAGACCTCTTGTCTGCTGTGAAGTACTGTTCGTAAAACACTTGCTTGAAATCTGCCCAAGTGAAATTCATTAAATCCACCGATAGCTTAGCTCCTTCCCACCAAATCATGGCGTCATCCGTCAACATATAGATAGCGCACCTTGGCCTATCTAAATCTGTCATCTGGAGGTACTCAAAGATAACTTCCATCGACTTAATCCACCTCTCAGCAACTAAAGGATCAGTAGTACCACTAAACTCTTTCGGCTTTTGTCTTATGAACTTCTCTTGAGGATCATCATTGTTGGGTCCTCGGCTGCTGGATGATTGACCATTACCTCTGCTTGTTTGCTCTACCAGCAACCTTATAAGCTGGGCAATACTAGCGTTACTATCGGGGTTGGATTCTTCTACTGGGATATTTCTTCTTCCTCGACCAGACATCTTAATCTATAGCCCGTAATCCACCACAATGCAATAATCAAAACATGCTAAAGATAAAAACAAATGCTCTGAAACATAAAATAAACTCACAGCGCTGGAGAAACGGTTGACAACTGCTGTTCCAACTGGAAGTGCGTGTGTTTATCTCAGGACCATGCTCTGATACCAAGTTGTGACGTCCCAATCCTCATGGGGTAACGAAAGAATAATAAAAAGAAAACAAGGGATGAATGGGAATTGTTATAAGCTGTATTTCTTATAACTAAATCAAAATTCAAACACAAACATAATATGGCGCCAAGTACTGGAACAGCTGAAACAATTTCTTTAATAACAGATGTTACAAAAGTGCAAAATGCGATATTACAACTTTGCAATTCTATATGAATTCACTATTGTTGTAATAGATCTAATACAGACTTAACAAAAGATCAAAAACAACAACAGAGGCTGCGGAAAACATCGGTCGTAGATAAACACAATCACCACAGCTGGTTCAGTCGCTGCCTCTCGCCTGCCCCGAGCTCTGTCCCACCTGCACCATTTTAAAACTAATGAGCCTAGGGGCTCAGCAAGTAAAATCTGAAGATAACAATTTCGCATAATGCAGGCAGACATCTAAACATATCGTAACTTAACAAAACAGTTTAAAGGAAGTCATTCATCAGCTTTCATAAACTTTCTTTCGTTAAACTTGGAAATGGGGAAGATGACCCAGATCTCATTCTTATTTTCTTGTAATTTATGGCTTAGAAGCTCTCCTTAGGTCCGTGGTGCACCTGATCAAGTGACTACTGATATCAGCCTTAGCATTTAGCTCGTGGTGAAGGGGCAACTGACATCTGGACAGCTGCTCACCCTTCCATGGTGACCGTCTGTTATCTATGCCATAAATCCTTAAATTGAAACGTTCTTCCTTTAAACTCATAGCTGGTTGAAATTTGATTTTGAAATCATCGTTCGGGTTCACAGTGCTTCGAAATTCTTTCTTTAAAACTTCTTTAAAATATTGTCGAGTATCGAGTTCTACTGCTGAGACTTATCGCTAAAAGGAATCAACTGTTACTAAGGGAAACAATGTGATTATAGTAAAACAGACGCAAGGATATTCGATAACATTGAAACAGATGTAGTAAATGAAACGACGTCGTTAGTGTAAGAAAATCAGACGTTGTGTAAACAATCAGTTTTTGGTTCTAAGGAAATCAGCTGCTGGATAAAATCAGCTGTTGGTTCTAAGGAAATCAGCTGCTGGATAAAATCAGTTGTTGGTTCTAAGGAAATCAGCTGTTGGTTCTAAGGAAATCAGCTGTTGGATAAAATCAGCTGTTGGTTCTAAGAAAATCAGCTGCTGGATAAAATCAGCTATTGGTTGTTGACCGTAGTCAACTCAGCTATAAGATAAACAATAATGAAGAACTAACCCAACCCAGACGCAAAACAACTCACGGCTGAACGTAACACTTAGAATTTTCTTAACACAAAGATAACTGCTGAAAAGGGGAGCTACTGAGCATAACTTGGTGTTGTAACATCAAAACGATGGTTGAGCTATCAGCCGTTGCCTATCAAACCAGACTTAACTTCTGATTCGACTAGCAACTTCGATTACGTAGCGTCAAGTTCCGATGCCACCATCCATCGGAAGGAAGATCATTCTTGAACGTACTACTTAAACCCGATTGCTCAACATTTTAAAACAACATTTTCATCTTCTTCATCGAAGCACTCTTTAAAACTTTGTAACAGAAACAAAACTGGAACCCGATCGTCAAAGCACTTCCTAAAACATGCTTAAACATGAACATAACTTATCTTAACATAAACGGGCAACAATCATGCACTGAAGAACAATGTATGCTTTAAATGGCGTAGAAAGAATCAGCCTTTACTTTCCTTAAACCTGCGAAACACAGAAGCAGAGGGTCTCAATAGGAGTTCTCCACAAGAACCACTACGAGCACTTTGAAGTTTTTATATAGAAAGAGAGAAATTTGTGGACAACGATGAAACTCTGTTGTTATGAAAACAATCATATACGGGATATGACTTGTAGTAGGTATTAACACTCGAGTAGGCATGGGATCCTACCAACCCGTGTCCTTTTCCAAAGAATTTGTCAAATATTCCCTACTACTATTTTGAATTTGAAAACTTTACCAAAACATTTTTAAAAAAAAACTATTTTTGTCCAGCTGAGGGCATTTTAAACTAAAATCTGAATCTGCTCGTGTTTATGCTCGGGCGACAGCTGCCTGGAAACCTTCCGCGTCATGTCTCAAAGCAAAAACTGAAAATCAACTGTTAAAACAAACTAAATAAACTTAAGGCTGAAATACGCAATATCAAATAAGCCCTTGAAATAGAAAAGGGTTAAATATGTGGTCCAATGGATTTTGGGGCGTTACACTACTCTTCCAGATCGGAGGCTTGGCTACTATCATATCTTCACCAGGTTTCGCCTCTGTGGGCTGTGTTACGCTAGATTTTACAAAGTTCATTGTTTTAAACTTTGTCTTTTCCAGCATTGGATGCTGCTGGTTTCTGCTGTACCGCCTTCATCGCTATTGTAGCCCAATCCGATTCTGTCACCGGATAGCTTTGTAGCTCCATGCAGTTTGTGTAGTGAGACAGAAGACCTGGTCCAGGAGCTTATTATACCAGCTAATCGTTTGTTCTCATATAGCATCTCTTCTGACCTTCTTCTCTATTCGGAATTCTCAGTTTCAAGCTTACTTAGAGCATCTTGCATGTTACTTGACCCAACCAGGTCAGCGCTTGTTGCATAGCTCTCTTTTTCAGCTTTAATATTTTCGAATGAATGAGAAAGTTTTCTATATTCTAGGACCATTTCATTTAGTGCAGTGAAAAGATCCTCACGTGTAAATTCAGGATTTGAAAAATCAAATACCTCCTCAGTGTCATCGGCCATGAGACACTATACTTCATGTAACGACCCGACTTTTCTTAAAAGGAAATCAAGAAGATTGGGGTTCGAATTGAAAGACCCAAAAATTTCGATCTTAACAAACATAAAGTCGTTACTAACTTTCTGGACTAAATTGCGAATAAACGTAATTCATATCTGTTGAAGGAACTCAGACGTGAAAAATAAAAAGACGCGGAACTATTTCACATCTGATTAACAATACATACGCTAAAATGATAGAAATCTGATGATTCAAAAGAAACTGTATACGTAGTTTAAACATGAAGTCTGTACAGAATTTCAACAAAACAATCGAAACTGGAAATCTGATACTACAAAACTACGACTAGAGTTTCTGTACAACAAAACAAGGTCTGAAAGAAACAATGAAATCTGATGTCCACGATAAACACATCCTTCCTTTCTGATCATATCCCTCCAGCTCTTTACTGCTCATTACCTGCACTCACTGAAAACTAGTGAGCCAAAGGCTCAGCAGGTAAAATCTGGAATAACGAAATCATGCAATAGAACTGAAATCTGAAATTCTAAATACATAACTGAGGTCTGAATACGCTTTAGAATGAACAAGCGCAATAACATAGCAAAGAAATCTGATAGAAACTGAAAACATAAAACATAATCAAATTCTGAAAACATTTTATTTAAACATACTCTAGAGCTGTGACTAAAATCACACTTGCGCTCTTCTTTCTATTTTCTGAAATTATGACAGCACTTTAAACATTTGGTCCAATTCGTTTGATCAAACACCTGATATCAGTCTCTTAGCACTATGGCTCATGGTGAAGGGATATACAGATCCGTCGACCTATACACCTGATCCTTCCTCTATTGAAAGGGCACACGGTTCGTCAACCGCACACTCACCCTTCCTCTGGGGACCCTCTTTGTTATCATAACTTAAAACATTTTCTAAACATCGTTCTGATCTTTATTTTCTTTCTTAAAATCTGTTTTCTTTCTCTCTTGTACGAATTACTGGTTTTTCATTTGTCTAATGATGTTCTGGAACTTCAAGGGATTTCTCTATAAAACTTGCGAAGATGAAAACTGAATAAAAGCTCTCAAATATAATCAATTGAATCAATAATTCTTTTGAATTGAAGAAAAAATGAATAAGGAATCAAATTCTGGAATTTCGTTATCTGTTGAAGAAATGAACAGTAACTATCTGTTGAATAAATGAATAGTAACTATCTGTCGAAGAAATGAACAGTAATATCTGTTGAAGAAATGAACAGTAAGTAACTGTCAATAGACTCTATGGGAAGACACGAACAAAACTGTCAACAGACTCTCTAGGAAGACACGACAAAACTGTCAACAGACTCTCTGGGAAGACACGAACAAAACAGTCAACAGATATCGCTCGGGGAAAACAACGGTTGCTGTCAACAGATATGTCTCTCGGTAACGAAGTAACAGTGGTACATGAACTAATGCAACTGCTGACAACAAAATAATGAAACAGCAGAGAACCAACAGCTGATGAACAAACTAACAGCTGATGAACAATAAACCATGCAATCGCTAAACATGAAATAGTGCGACTGCTGATCACAACTACTTAACGCAAACAATGCGACATCTGAAATCTATACTTGGAATGTTTTCAACAAAGAAATATCTGTCGTGGTATAAGAACCAGATTTCAGACTTAACCAGGTGAATGACGATGGTTTTCCTTTGTCTGAAGAAATCAAAATATCTGAAGAAATCTCTGGAAGTGATCGAATAAGCTACTTGTAAACTACTTCGAAAAGAAAACTTTGGAAAACTCAGGAAACTATTGGACGAACATCAGCAAACCATTTTCTAAAATATTTCTGGATCAAAATAAAGTAATACGCAACTTTCATAAAAACAGAGCATAAACTTTTCTGAACATTTGAAGAACAGCCGAATCCATCTTCCTTTCTTTAAATCTCATATAAACATGCAAACATAACTGAATATATTCTTTCACTGATTGAGAAAGAAACAGAGTTTACTTGCCTGAATTCTTGAACACAACCGCAGTAGAAATCCAGCCAACCACTAACACTCCGATCGTCTCCTTCGAAAAACTTTAAAAGTCTTTTGTTTTGTTTCTTGAGAGAGAGAACCTCTTAAAAGTAATTTTATTTGAAGATAATGATGCATGAAGCAGCTAACATCCTATGTATATATGATTGCCTGAATTCTTGAACACAACCGCAGTAGAAATCCAGCCAACCACTAACACTCCGATCGTCTCCTTCGAAAAACTTTAAAAGTCTTTTGTTTTGTTTCTTGAGAGAGAGAACCTCTTAAAAGTAATTTTATTTGAAGATAATGATGCATGAAGCAGCTAACATCCTATGTATATATGATTTGTAAATGCCTAGAGAAGAAACGCATTTAAATCAATATGCCAAAATCTTCTAAAAGCGTACTCTGTTTTAAAATAAAATGATGCACATGAAAACCGAACGATTTTAGTTAAAACAAAAGGATTCGATCGACTTGCTATAATCGGCAAAACAGCAGCTGCAATTGCATTCTAACATCTGAAATCTATTCAAGCCGAAGGCTGATTAAAATATAAAATCCAACGTCTGAATCTTTAACATAGTGTGACAACTGATATCACGAAAAGCTGAAACTCAACTCAATATGCAATTGAAGCTGAATTAACGTAAACATGAATACTGAAATTTAGCTCTTAAATGATAAAAAGCTAAACAATACATATCTGACATCTGAAACTCGATTAAATCAAGAGTTAAATAGAATAGCATTGTAATTCATCAATCTCATAACTTTCTAATTTGTGGCCTCTAAAATATCTGGGCATTACAATCTACCCCCCTTAAAAGAATTTTGTCCTCGAAATTTCTTACTTGAAGAGATCTGGGTAGCTTTTCTACATATCAGACTCACTTTCCCACATAATTTCTCTTTCAGTGTGATCCACTGCATCTTAATCATAGGGATAGTTCTATTCCTTAACTTACGGTTTTCTCTTGAAAGAATCTTTACTAGAAATTATTCATAAGTTAAGTCTATCGGTACTTAAATAGGTTCCTATCTGAGCATCTAATTCAACTATAAGAGACGCATCGCTGAAATGAAATCAGACGCAACAAAGTGGAACAGTATTTGGAAACAAAACAGATCTTCACTGTTCACCAACATATATATACAAACAGAAGTGACTCTGAAACAGATATGATGGCGTAAGAATATCTGCTACCAGTTGTAACTTAAGGAAACGACGTCGTTAGTTTGAACCAGTCGTAACAATAATCGCTAACAAAGCGACTTGGGAATAAGTGTAAAACGATGTCGTTTGCACAACAAACAGACGTATGAACTATTAGAGTAGATGCCCAACTAGCCAACTAGTGGCGTATGGGTTCTTATTGACTCTTTGTATAACGATATTTATTTATGAAATTCGTATTCTTTTATGGCATTCTTTATTTTCATTATTTTATAATGTTAACAATTGTGTTGGATAAAGAACTAGAATGCACCATAGTGTATGTTAGATGTGATAGTTGATATGATGGCTATCATGAAACACATATAATAGTCACTGTGTATTCTAAACTCATTCCATTGGGCCTTCAAAATGAGGATAAGGCCGCCCGAGCTTGAGACGAGCATCTACGATGTGAAGTACCACGTTTCATTGGTAGGGAACATTGTGATGTTCTGAGCATGCAGATGGATAGTGACCTGGTGATCTATCGAACTACCCTCGTTCGGACTTTCCAAGTGGTGACCATTTTTCGAGTGGATAAGTCCGAGGTATTGGTTGTACTAATTAGCCCTCTTTACTCGAAACGTCATTGAGACTCTACATGATAGGTGCTTCACTTTGACCCGTTTACCGACTTAGTTGGGGTCATCAGGTGGCGGTATTGGGTGAGGTCCCGATGCATGTAGGAGTCGATGATTCGTTGTCGAGGATTCACCGCTCGCCTTTGAGCGTGGATATCCTATGCTATCTGAGGAGATAATAGTGTGATAAATATCTGGCCAGAGTACTAGATGTGTTTTAGGTAAATGGGTTTACCTAGTGACACACGCGATGTCACTATTTGATCTCCAAGATGTATGCATGGTTATTGGATCTCTAGCGACTCTCGATTTACCAATGGTCGTTGATCTGATCGGGATATATGTGTTGAAAGGACCGTACTGTACGCTAACCATGACCGACTTGTTCTTGCAGGCACTATCAGTGATACCTAGGGGATCATGGGGCGATGTTGCTAGGCGCTTTACCATTATCCGATGGGTCAGTCCGAAAATATGTTTTCGGAGTCGCAATTGTTGTGGGCCCACAGCTAGCTGTATCCCTGAACCATTGAGGATCACACAAGTACTGGCTTCTTGATTCCCGCACGGAAATTGAGCTCAATTTGTTGAGCATAGGAGGAGGAAGGATGAAAGTGCGACTTCCTAAAATTCAACATGGGTCAAAATTCAATTTCCCTAAAGTTTGGGCTAGTTTGACTATCCTTGAAACTTGGAGGAGCTAAACTGCAATTTTGGAATAGGTGGTCTGAAAAATTGTTTTCGCATCATAATACTCAGTTTTGTAAACTGTGTAGATCGGTCCGATCTGATCGTCGATCGGGATTATGATGGAGCCACGGCGATGTACTTGAACCGAAGTTCATATGAACCTGGGCCCGCCCCAGGCCCATTGGGCCGGTCCAAGCCCATCACATGTTTATTAATTCTTGACCTAGGGCTACATTGTCTAAACAACAACTCTCACAAAACCCTAGACTATAGCCTCCGCCCCCCTCTCCTCTTCCTCCCTCTCGGCCGTCGCCCCTCACGTGCCGCCCGTCGTGCGCCGCCGCCGCCGCTTGTCATGGTTGGACTTGTTCCGTCCACCTCGACGAGGAGATTCCGTCCGTGAAAGATTCATCACGTTTTCTAGTGCAGACTGATGAAGAATTCATGATTTCAGTCGTGGACCAGATTAGGAGAACGACAACCGCCAACCGTTGAAGTGCCAATTCCCTCGTGAAATTGGTCGGAGCCAGGCGCCTAGACGCTAGCAAGGTACCAAATCTAAACACCCTATGGATGTTTTATTGTTGATTTATGTTATGTATTGACTGTTTCCGGTGCAAATTTAAATGTAAATATTGTTGATATCAATTTCAAAGTGGGTCTGGTTTATGGCCCGTTCCCACCCCTTTAAAATTGTATCCCTACTTGTCATGGCTATTTAAATGTAAATATTAGACTTAGTGAGAGGACTTTTTGAAGATGGTGGAGATGATGATCAAAGATATTGAAGACCGAAGATTTGTAAAACTGGAAGCTAATGTAATAGGATTTCATTTGCATACTGCATTTCACCTAGGACTGGACCTAGATCCGTGCTTGGCAACCACGGATCGCATAGCTGTCGCTTATCGATCATCCCAATTGTATATGCGATATATATATCTGCTGAATCCACGTTTTAAATTTGATTTAAAATTATTGAGACCAAATTTCAAAATTAAAATCCCTCATTTTAAATTTGATTTAAAATTTATATCAAGATTAAAAGTTTATTCGATCAACTAAGGGAATTTAAATATTGTTTAAAATTTTCTACCTTCCATCAACAATGGGTGTACGTCGATGCTACCCGTATACATGTCCCGACTCATATTATTGAGGGGGTTATGTATGCCGGAAAACTGTACACGCATTGACACTTGCGGGGAGTCGGTTGGAACTCCCTTTAACGTTGGCTCATATTATTGGGGACGTTAAGGGGACCGTCCATCACGACTCAACATTGATGGGTCATCTTGACACGTGATAGTAATCGGCGTCATATTATTGGGCCCTTACTGGACGTGAGGTAAATACATGGAGGTTGCACCTGTTGCAATTGGACTCTACCTTTTGAGGGTCATGGTTGGCTGATATTATTCGGGACCATGATTTCTTGATTGGACTCTCTGTACCCACTAAGGAAACTTGCTTTCTCGATTTCATTAGAGGATGGTGAAATCGTTAAAATAGTGGGAGGGTAATTCATAAAACTAAATGACCTTGTTTTATGTCTTAGCGTTATTCATATATAGTTAGTAATGCATGTCTGTTTTTCTTTTCAGTATAAACTGCTTCCTGCCGATGCCAGTCCTGAGGAGCTGGCAAAGATGGAAAAATGGTGGGACGACGAGCTTAAGGCACGGTGCTATGTGATAGCATCGATGTCAAATGAAATGCAGCGGCGTTTTGAGAAGACGGTGTATGCTGCTGACATACACCTTCATCTCAAGAAGCTGTATGGGGAGAAATCTCGGACTGATAGGTTCACTACTGTCAAGGAGCTCATGACGATCCGCATGCGCGATGGCACTTCGGTCCGCGAGCATGGGGTTCGTATGATTGGGCTCATTGAGAAGCTAGTGGGCCTTGATATCATACTTCCACATGAACTGTCTGTGGATCTGCTTCTCCTCTCCCTCCCTGCTGTATTCGACCCCTTTGTGGTCAACTTTAACATGAACAAGCTGAAATCCACCCTTGAAGAGGTGGTGAACATGCTTGTCGTGTTCGAGGGGACCATAAAGAAGGACAAGCCCGTCCTCCTTACGGGCTCTTCTTCCTCTGCAAAGAAGGGACCCAAACGCAAGGGCAAGAAGCGTTCTGCCCGTGAAAAGGAGGAAAAGCCCGCCAAGAAGCCAAAGGCAAGGACTTCAAAGCCAAATAAATCTGAGGATGTTTGCCACCACTGACACAAGCCTGGGCACTGGAGGAGGAACTGCAAGGAGTACCTCGAGCAGTTGCGAACTGCGAAAGGTATATTCCATATTGAATAAATATGTCTCTTAATTCGACTTCTTGGGTACTTGATACCGGATGTGGATCTCATATCTGCAATGATTTGCAGGTAATGACAAGAAGCCGGCGTCTTAGAGAGGGTGAGACCCACTTGAGGCTTGGCAACGGAGCAAGGGTTGCTGTTGTAGCTATAGGAGATGTTTATTTATTTCTGTCTTCAAATTTTAAGTTGTTATTGAGAAACGTTTTATTTGTTCCCGAATTAATAAAGAACATTATTTCTGTTTCTATGCTTGATAGTGATGGATATTCTTGTCATTTTGCCAATTCGATTTGCAATATATACAAGAATGAATGTTTGACTGGAATTGGGGAACGCGAAAACGATCTGTACACCTTAAAATTAAAAGAAGTTCCAACTCGCGATGTGGAAACACATACAACAACTATTAAAAGAAAAATCGATAGCTTGCACCCGGCACAACTTTGGCACGCTAGGCTAGGTCATGTTTCCTTGAATAGGATGAAAAAGTTGGTTAGGAGTGGCATGTTTGATATTTCTGACATTAACTCCCTACCGACTTGTGAGTCTTGTCTCAAGGGAAAAATGACTAAACAACCCTTCACGGGCAAGCCTGAACGTGCTCAAGGCCTATTGGATTTTATCCACACTGATGTGTGTGTCCCACTTAGCATTGGTACTAAGTACGGTCACACATACTTCATCACCTTTACTGATGATCACTCTAGGTATGGGTACTTGTACTTAACGATTCACAAGTCTGAATCCTTTGAAAAATTCAAAGAATTCCAGGCTGACGTAGAAAATAAGTTGGGGAAAAGTATTAAAACACTTCGATCCGATCGAGGTGGAGAATACTTGAGTGCTGAATTTAAAGACTATCTTAAAGAGAATGGGATTCTCTCACAGTGGACCCCTCCGGACACACCACAACTCAATGGTGTAGCGGAGCGTCGTAATCGAACCTTGATGGACATGGTTTGATCTATGATGAGCTTCACTGAGCTTCCTACCTCGTTTTGGGGCTATGCGCTCGAAACGGCGGTAATGTTGTTGAAAAATGTCCACACCAAGGCGGTGGATAAGACTCCATATGAGATATGGATCGGCAAGCCACCCAAATACTCATACATGAGGATTTGGGGATGTCCTGCTTACGTAAAGCAGACAGTGGGAGATAAGATGGATAATAGATCCATCTTATGTTACTTCATTGGGTATCCAAAGAATTCTATTAGATTCTGCTTCTACTATCCCAATGAAACAAAAGTGTTTGTTTCTAAAAATGCCACCTTTCTGGAAAGGGAGTTTCATCTTGATAGAAAAGTCAAGATAGTAGAACTCGAAGAGGTTCGAGAACCATCTGAAGTACCAAGTGAATCTCCCGCACCACAAGAGCCAATAGCAAAAATGGTCGCACCTAGGAGATCTGAAAGGGTTCCTAGGGCTCCTGTTAGATATGGTTTCCTCCTTGAAGATGATCAAAGTGATCAAACTATTGGATGTGATCCAAGAACTTTCAAGGAGGCAATTTCCTATGCTGATTCTAATTTGTCACTTGAAGCAATGCAATCTGAGATTGACTCGATGCATTCAAACCAAGTTTGGACTCTTGTTAATCCTCCCGAAGGAATAGTTCCTATTGGGTGTAAATGAATATACAAGAGAAAACTTGGGCCTGATGGAAAGGTACTGACCTACAAGGCACGACTGGTCGCGAAAGGTTACACTCAAAGGCAAGGTGTTGACTATGATGAAACCTTTTCAACAGTCGCAATGTTCAAGTCAATTAGAATCCTACTAGCCATAGCCGCATGGTACGACTATGAGATATTGCAAATGGATGTGAAAACTGTGTTCCTTAATGGAAACATTAAGGAAGAGATCTATATGACGCAGCCTGAGGGTTTCACATCTGTAGGAAGTGAGCATAAAGTATGCAAACTTCAGAGATCGATCTACGGTCTCAAACAACCATCGAGAAGTTGGGACCTGAGATTTGATGAAACAATTAAGGAATTTGGTTTCATCAAGAATCCCGAGGAGCCATGTGTATATAAGAAGGTAGTTAAAAATGCTGTGACATTCCTTGTACTTTATGTTGATGATATTCTACTCATTGGGAATGATGTAGGAATGTTGCAGTCAACTAAGTGTGGTTGTCTAGTAGATTCTCAATGAAAGACATGGGTGAAGCATCCTACATTCTAGGAATACAGATCTATAGAGATAGATCGAAAAGGATGCTCGGACTCACCCAAGCCACCTACATCGATACCATACTTAAGAGGTTCTCTATGGAAGAGTCGAAGAGAGGACACCTACCTATGTGCCACGGGGTCACTCTATATAAGTCTATGTGTCCATAGACTGATGAGGATATAGATAGTATGACACGTGTGCCATATGCCTCGGCAATAGGTAGTATTATGTATGGCATGATCTCAACTAGACCGGATGTCGCATATGCTCTGAGTGTCACGAGCCGCTACCAAGCCAACCCCGGCCAAATTCATTGGAAGGCTGTGAAAGATATTCTTCAGTACTTACGAAGGACTAAGAATATGTTCATGGTCTATGAAGGTGGTGAACTGAAATTGGAAGGCTACACTGATTCTAGCTTCCAATGTGATGTGGATGATTCGAAGTCAACCTCTAGATTTGTACTCATGCTCAATGGTGGTGCTGTCTCTTGGAATAGTTCCAAGCAAGACACCATCGCGGATTCAACCACTGAGACTGAGTATATCGCAGCATCAGCTGCTGCGAAAGAGGCGGTTTGGATAAGGAATTTCGTCCAAGAGTTGGGCGTAATCCCTGAAGGAGTTGGTCTAGTCCCGGTGTACTGCGACAACACGGATGCCGTTGCGCAAGCAAAGGAGCCTAGGTCTCACCAAAGATCCAAACATATACTGAGGAAATACCACATAATCTGGGATATTGTGGAAAGAGGTGACATAGCAGTCGAGAGAGTCGCCTCTGCAGACAACATTGCTGATCCACTTACGAAGCCCTTGCCAGGACCGTTGTTTGAAAAACATCACGAAACAATGGGACTGCGTCTGTTGAGTAGTTGGCTTTAGGGCAAGGGGAGATTGTTAGAGTAGATGCCCAACTAGCCAACTAGTGGCGTGTGGGTTCTTATTGACTCTTTGTATAACGATCTTTATTTATGAAATTTGTATTCTTTTATGGAATTCTTTATCTTTATTATTTTATAATGTTAACAATTGTGTTGGATAAATACCTAGAATGCACCATAGTGTATGTTATATGTGATAGTGGATATGATGGCTATCATGAAACATATCTAATAGTCACTGTGTATTCTAAACTCGTTCTTAGTCGATTGGACCGTCAAAATGAGGATAAGGCCGCCCGAGCTTGAGACTAGCATCTGCGATGTGAAGTACCACGTTTCATTGGTAGGGAATAGGTGCCTCACTTTGACCCGTTTACCTACTCAGTTGGGGTCATTAGGTGGCGGGATTGGGTGAGGTCCTGATGCATGTAGGACTCGATGCTTCGTTGTCGAGGATTCACCTCTCGCCTTTGTGCGTGGATATCCTATGCTATCTGAGGAGATAATAGTGTGATAAATCTCTGGCCAGAGTACTAGATGTGTTTTAGGTAAATGGGTTTACCTAGTAACACACGCGATGTCACTATTTGATCTCCATGATGTATGCATGCTTATTGGATATCTAGAGACTCTCGATTTACCAATGATCGTTGATCTGATCGGGATATATGTGTTGAAAGGACCGTACTTGTACGCTAACCATGACCGACTGGTTCTTGCAGGCACTATAAGTGATACCTAGGGGATCATGGGGCGATGTTGCTAGGCGCTTTACCATGATCCGATGGGTCAGTCCGAAAATGTGTTTTCGGAGTCGCAATTGTTTTGCGCCCACGGCTAGCTGTATCCCTGAACCATTGACGGTCACACAAGTACTGGCTTCTCGATTCCCGCACGGAAATTGAGTTCAATTTGTTGAGCATAGGAGGAGGAAGGATGGAAGTGCGACTTCCTAAAATTCAACAGGGGTCAAAATGCAATTTCCCTAAAGTTTGGGCTAGTTTAACTATCCTTGAAACTTGGAGGGGCTAAACTGCAATTTTTTAATAGGTGGTCTGAAAAATTGTTTTCGCATCATAATACTCAGTTTTGTAAACTGTGTAGATCGGTCCGATCTGATCTTTGATAGGGATTATGATGGAGCCACGGCAATGTACTTGAACCGAATGTTCATATGGACCTTGGCCCGCCCCAGGCCCATTTGGCCGGTCCAAGCCCATCACATGTCTAACCTAGGGCTACATTGTCTAAACAACAACTCTCACAAAACCCTAGACTATAGCCACCGCCCCCCTCTCCTCTTCCTCCCTCTCGGCCGTCGCCCCTCACGCGCCGCCCGTCGTGCGCCGCCGCCGCTGTGTGCCGCCGCCGCTGTGTGCCGCCGCTTGTCATGGTTGGACCTATTCCGACCACCTCGACGAGGAGATTCCATCCGTGAAAGATTCGTCACGTTTTCTAGTGTAGACTGACGAAGGAGTCGTGATTTCAGTCGTGGACCGGATTAGGAGAACGACAACCGCAAACCGTTGAAATGCCAATTTCCTCGTGAAATTGGTCGGAGCCAGGAGCCTAGACGCCAGCAAGGTACCAAATCTAAACACCCTATGGATGTTTATTGTTGATTTATGCTATGTATTGACCGTTTTCGATGCAAATTTTTAAATCTTCCGCTGCGCCCTGGGAACGGGATCCTGATCCGCCGCTGCGCCAACATGAACAGTGCAACTGCTGTCTACGAAACTGATGCAACAGCTGATGACTTACGAATGAAACAGCTGAAATGTAACTTCTGAATTTAAATATGAAATTCAATCGCTGCCTAGGAAACGAAATCTGAATAAGAACTTGGTGTTGCAACATCAAACGACAGCTACGCTATCAGCAGTTTTCTATCAAACCAGAATTTATACTGATTCGACTAACAACTACCGATTACATAGCGTCAAGTTCCGATATTACCATCCACCGAAAGATGAACAATCATAAACATACGGGAATCAAACTTGAACTCCTCATGGCGAAGCACTGGGTCTGACGAAACTCTTGCCTAACAATTCCTGGAACTGATATTTTAATCCTTTCATTTTTCTTAGGGGTAATCTTTACAGAGGCTTAAAAATTGGAACAGCTTCTGATACCAAATCAATAGTAAACTCTAACTCAAAGGGATATGAACACAGTAGTCTACTTCTATCTCTCCTAGGTTAACTATCAATTTATTAACAAACCTATCTGATACAAAAAAATAAGTTGTACCAGAATCTAACAATGCTATTGTAAACATATTGGCAACAAAATCTTACCCGTCGCTGCCAAGGTATCTGCTGGAGTTTTATTCAGCTGTCATTATATAAGCTCTACTAGTGATAAGGGGTCGCTTCTGGGAATAATCTCTAGACATGTGGCATGGCTTTCCACAGGTATAACACACCTTCTGGCCAAAAAGACACTGGCATTTATGGTTTTTCTTACAAATTGGACATGGAGGCCTAATCCCTGAATTAGGGACAGCAGAGATAGGCTGAACAACTAATCGTCCTTTAACTTGAGACTCCTGCTGGTTATTATTCGGTTTCTTATTTTGCCTACGGTCTGTCTGTTGAAAAGCTTGTCTTTTCAACTATATCTCTTCTTCAATTGCTTTCCAGTCTTGTTCTGCCCGTAGGGACTTATTCACAGCTGATCTATAATCTACGGGTTCTGCCAATCTAACATCATGCCTAATCATCGGCTTCAACCCATCAACAAAATCACCGTAAAGTATTGTTCATAGAACACTCTCTTAAATTCTTCCCAAGTAAGAATTTCCAAGTCTACTATTAACTTGTCTCCTTCCCACCATATCATGGCATCTCCTCTCAGCATGTAAATCGCACACCGAGGCCATTCTAGTTCGGTCAGTTGCAAATAGTCAAAAATCACCTCTATGGATTTGATCCAGCTTTCTGCTATAAGAGGATCAGTAGTGCCAGAAAATTCCTGAGGTCTCTGTCTTCTAAACCTCTCCTGTGGATTTTCACGACTAACTATTCTTCCTGAGGTTTGACCATTCCCATTAGTGGTTTTGGTCAACTAAGCGCTCTAACAGCTGAGCCATGGTATTGAGAACGGGGTTCATTCCGTCAGATTCGCTATCTCCTTCTGTAAAACTTCTTCTTCCTCTACCTCTTTCTGACATATCTGTAAGGGTAGCCCAAATCCACCACAATTCTATATGAGATATTACTTTATGCTAGAACATAAATTAAAACTCACAAATTTAGAAGCGACTGGAGAGATCTGCTTAGACTGGAAGTGTGTTTATCTCAATGACCATGCTCTGATACCAACTGTAACGACCCGACTTTTCTTAAAAGGAAATCAAGAAGATTGGGGTTCGAATTGAAAGACCCAAAATTTTCGATCTTAACAAACATAAAGTCGTTACTAACTTTCTGGACTAAATTGCGAATAAACACAATTCATATCTGTTGAAGGAACTCAGACGTGAAAAATAAAAAGACGCGGAACTATTTCACATCTGATTAAAAATACATACGCTAAAATGATAGAAATCTGATTATTCAAAAGAAACTGTATACATAGTTTAAACATGAAGTCTGTACAAAGTTTCGACAAAACAATCGAAACTAGAAATCTGATACTACAAAACTAAGACTAGAGTTTCTGTACAACAAAACAAGGTCTGAAAGAAACAATGAAATCTGATGTCCACGATAAACACATCCTTCCTTTCTGATCATCTCCCTCCAGATCCTTACTGCTCGTTACCTGCACTCAATGAAAACTAGTGAGCCAAAGGCTCAGCAGGTAAAATCTGTAATAACGAAATCATGCAATAGAATTGAACTCTGAAATTATAAATACATAACTGAGGTCTGAATACGCTTTAGAATGAACAAGCGCAATAACATAGCTAAGAAATCTAATAGAAACTAAAAGCATAAAACATAATCAAATTCTGAAAACATTTTCTTTAAAAATACTCTAGAGCTGTGATTAAAATCACACTTGCGCTCTTCTTTCTATTTTCTGAAATTATGACAACACTTTAAACATTTGGTCCAATTCGTTTGATCAAACACCTGATATCAGTCTCTTAGCACTATGGCTCATGGTGAAGGGATATACAGATGCGTCGACCTATACACCTGATCCTTCCTCTGTTGAAAGGGCACACGATTCGTCAACCGCGCACTCACCCTTCCTCTGGGGACCCTCTTTGTTGTCATAACTTAAAATATTTTCTAAAATATCGTTCTGCTCTTTCTTTTCTTTCTTAAAATCTGTTTTCTTTCTCTCTTGTACGAATTACTAGTTTTTCATTTGTCTAATGATGTTCTGGAACTTCAAGGGATTTCTCTGTAAAACTTGCGAAGATGAAAACTGAATAAAAGCTCTCAAATCTAATCAATTGAATCAAATAATTCTTTCGAATTGAAGCGGAAATGAATAAGGAATCAAATTCTGGAATTTCGTTATCTGTTGAAGAAATGAACAGTAACTATCTGTTGAATAAATGAACAGTCTATCTGTTGAAGAAATGAACAGTAACTATCTGTTGAATAAATGAACAGTCTATCTGTTGAAGAAATGAACAGTAACTATCTGTTGAAGAAATGAACAGTAATATCTGTTGAAGAAATGAACAGTAAGTAACTGTCAACAGACTCTCTGGGAAGACACGAACAAAACTGTCAACAGACTCTCTGGGAAGACACGAACAAAACTGTCAACGGACTCTCTGGGAAGACACGAACAAAACTGTCAACAGATATCGCTCGGGGAAAACAACGGTTGCTGTCAACAGATATGTCTCTGGATAACGAAGTAACAGTGGTACATGAACTAATGCAACTGCTGACAACAAAATAATGCAACTGCTGAGAACCAACAGCTGATGAACAAACTAACAGCTGATGAACAATAAACCATGCAACCGCTGAACATGAAATAGTGCGACTGCTGATCGCAACTACTGAACGCAAACAATGCGACTGCTGAAATCTATTCTTAGAATATTTTCAACAAATAAATAAAAGTCGTGGTATAAGAACCAGATTTCAGACTTAACCAGGTGAATGACGATGGTTTTACTTTTTCTGAAGAAATCAAAATATCTGAAGAAATTTCTGGAAGTGATCGAATAAGCTACTTGTAAACTACTTCAAAAAGAAATCTTTGAAAAACTCAGGAAACTATTGGACGAACATCATCAAACCATTTTCTAAAACATTTCTGGATCAAAATACAGTAAAACGCAACTTTCACAAAAACAGAGCATAAACTTTTTTGAACTTTTGAATAACAGCCCAAGCCATCTTCCTTTCTTTAAAATCTCATATAAACATGCAAACAGAACTGAATATATGCTTTCACTGAGTGAGCAAGAAACAGAGTTTACTTGCATGAATTTTTGAACACAACCGCAGTAGAATCCATCCAACCATTAACACTCCGATCGTCTCCTTCGAAAAACTTTAAAAGTCTTTTGTTTGGTTTCTTGAGAGAGAGCACCGCTTAAAGTAATTTGATTTGAAGATAATGATGCATGAAGCAGCTAACATCCTATATATATATGATTTGTAAATGCCTAGAGAAGAAACGCATTTAAATCAATATGCCAAAATCTTCTAAAAGCGTACTCTATTTTAAAATAAAATGATGCACATGGAAACCAAACGATTTTAGTTAAAACAAAAGGATTCGATCGACTTGCTATAATCGGCTAAACAGCTGCTGCAGTCACATTCTAACATCTTAAATCTATTGAAGCCGAAGGCTGATTAAAATTCAAAATCCAACGTCTGAATCTTTAACATAGTGTGACAAATGATATCAAGAAAAGCTGAAACTCAACTCAATATGCAATTGAAGCTGAATTTACGTAAACATGAAATCTGAGATTTAGCTCTTAAATGATAAAAAGCTAAACAATACATATTTGAAATCTGAAACTCGATTAAATCAAGAGTTAAATAGATTAGCATTGTAATCTCTCAATCTCATAACTTTCTAATTTGTGGCCTCTAAAATATCTGGACATTACACTTCATCCTCACTTTCGCCTGATGAGGAGGCTCCGGAGGTGGATTCTTCTGAATCTGAATCAGCCCAAGCATTTTTGTTCTCCTCAGCCATCATGGCTTTCTCTATTCTCCCTTTTTGATAAATCTTTTTCTCCTTCTTTTCTTTATTAGCGCTGCGATCTGGTCGCTTCTTGTCATCCCTTCTTGGCTTCCTGCAATCAATCATGAAAGGACCAGGCCTGCCATAGTTATAACATTTGTCGTCAGAAGGAGTATTGAAATTTTTCTTGGGAGAATTAAAATAAAAGGGTTGAGTATTCTGCTTTCGCATGAATTTTTCGAATTTTCTTATGAAGAAGGCCATCGCATCCTTGCTCATTTATTCTGCTGATCTACTACTGGTGGAACGTGGGCTTTGTTCTGGTACTGTGGCGGCGAGAGCTCTGGTTGGTTGAGACGTAGATCGTTCAGCTTCTGCTCTCGTTTTCAGTTCGAACTCGTATGCCTTTAGGTTGGCAAACAAGTCATGTAGCTCCAACTTATGCAATTATTTTGACTCTTGCATGCCCATAGTTTTCACATCCCACTCTTTGAGAAGTGCTCGCATCACTTTTAGAGCCATCTCCTTGTTGCTTTACGTCTTCTTTAGTGTGCCATCTCAATCACCAGAGAACTAAACCTTTCATCAAATTCGGCCATGGTCTCCTCAGGCTTCATATTGATAAGCTCGAATTTTTGTAGAGCCACGGTCAGCTTGTTTTCCTTTGTCTCTTCGTTCCCCTCGCATATCTAGGTCAATTTCTCCCAGATTTCCTTTGCAGTTGTGAAGGTCTGGATCTTGCTAAATATATTATTGTCTAGCGTCTTGTAGATTATGTCCTTAGAGACATTGTCCAGATTTGCTTTCTTTTTGTCTTCGGAGGTCGACTCCGGTCTGGGTTTCTCAGTACATTGGGGAGCACCATCAGCCATTACTACATCAGTATTTACTTTTAGTATTTGCATTGGTCTGTTGGTAATCACGAACCACATGTCGTCATCTTGTGCTGCTAGGTGTGCCTGCATCCAGATATTCCAGACATCATATTCCTCCTTAGAGAACATAGGAATTTTAGTGTGAGAAATTGACATATTTAATAAGTAACCATGAATAAATTGTGCAGGCACTTAGAAACCTGCTTTGATACCACTTGTTAGGATTGAAAAGCAAGCTCGGGAGTTCAGAGGGGGGGTGAATGAACTCCTTTGCTGCTTTTTCTTTGAAAATTGTTTCGAAAGATTTTATAGCTTTTATGCCAACTTCTAGCCGAGTTACCAGCTAGGAAGTTTCTCAGAGTCTACTGTTGTCTCGTGTAATAAAATGATTTTTATGCGGAATGAACACGATTCAATCAGTTGAACAATTTAATCATGTGCGTGAATGTAAAAGTTGTTGTTAGGATAGATTTTAGAAGTTTTGGTGATGAAAACATGACGAGTAATGAAATTCGTAAAATAGATTAATCGAACCAAAGTTACAATATCTAGACGAGACTTACTACGTTGGATGAAAACCAGATCGGAGCAGAGCCAAGCTGGTAAAGGAAAAACCAGCTCAGCGCGTTTGGTCAACCCTAAGGAGTGACGACTTAGTATAGACTACCTGGACACTGGGATTTACAGGAACCAGCTCAGGATTTTGAACCAGCTGAATGCTAAGACAATGCAGGAAATTCAGAAACCAGAACGGGAAAACCAACTTGGTACAGGACAACGTAAACCAGCTGAGTATACAACGACATAGCAAATTGAATTGTGGAATGTTTCAAGCTACGTACAGTCTGAAACAAGACATTTGTCATCTCTGCAGTAATTGTATTCGATGGAACTACTCTAAGCTCAAACCAGATACACAGAGATATGGTATAAACTGAAGACGGCATAGAGTTTCTAAAAAGGGCAATTCATCATCATCGTTCAAGAATTTAAAGCGTCGTAGGAAATTCACTTTCGATGCATTCAACGTGTCTACTGGTATATTACCGTTGCATCCACAGAGTATATATAGAAGATTAAAGCAGCTGTGAATGGGGACGCACACAAGAGATTATTCAACATACGAGAAAACCAGTTCTTCACAGAAGCAGAGTTCATCTTAAACCAGCTTGCACAGGTGACACACACACAAATTGTCTATTTCCTTTTCTATGTCACAGACTCTTCTATTTTACACACTCTGTAGTATTGAGCTATTATTGTAAAGCATAAACAGAGAGTGTCAAAGTTCTAGAGTAGCATAACCAGCTTAAGAGCTGAAAATATTGTATTACGAACCATATCGCGGGTCTGTGGTTCGTTTGTGGTTGCTAGGAGTTCTCTTGGCTGCTGGTTGCGGGAGTGGGTTTGTACAAAGAGTTGTATAAATCAAATTCTTCTAATGTAAACCTTTCGATCGAGGAAGAAGGGGAGGTGTAGGAGAATTTGCTCCAAACTTCCAGAAACAAATCTCTCATATCTACAAATTTACACTAACGCACCTGATTCAATTGTTCATCTGATTGAATCGTGTTCATTCCGCATAAAAATAATTTCATTACATGAGACAACAGAAGACGTTGAGAACATTCCTAGCTAGTAACTCGACTGGAAGTTGGCTTCGAAGCTGTAATATTTTTTCGAAACAATTTTCAAATCAAAAATCAGCAAATGGAGTTCATTCACCCCCCTCTGAACTCCCTAGCTCTGTTTTCGATCCTAACAAGTGGTATCAGAGAGGGTTTCTCAGTGCCTGAACAATTTATTCATTGTTACTAATTAAATATGTCGACTTCTCATACTAAAATTCCTATGTTCTCTAAGGAGGAATAAGATGTCTGGAAGATCCGGATGCAGGCGTACCTAGCAGCACAAGATGATGACATGTGGTTCCTGATTACCAACGGACCAAAAATATTGAAATTAAACACTGCTGTGGCAATAGCTGATGGTGCACCTCAATGGATTGAGAAACCCATACAGGAGTGGACGCCATAAGATATAAATAAGGCAAATCTGGATAATTTTGCGAAGGATATACTCTACAAGACTCTAGAAAACAACATGTTTAGCAAAATACATACTTGCACAAACGCTAAGGAGATCTGGGAAAAGTTGAGATATGCGAAGGGAATGAGAAAACGAAAGAAAATAAACTGACCATGGCTCTACATAAATTTAAGCTTATCAAGATGAAGCCTGAGGATACTATGGTCGAATTTGACGAAAGGTTTAGTTCTCTGGTGATTGAGCTGTCCAGACTAAACAAGACATATAGCAACAGAGAGCTGGCTCTAAAAGTGATGCGAGCACTTCCCAAAGAGTGGGACGTGAAAACAATGTCCATGCGAGAGTCCAAAGACTTGAATAAGTTGGAGCTGTATGACTTGTTTGCCAATCTGAAGGCATACAAGTTCAAACTAGAAACGAGAGCAAAAGCTGAGCCATCTACATCACAACCAACCTGAGCTCTCACCGCCACGATACCAGAACAAGGCCCATGTTCCACAAGTAGCAGATCAGCAGAAGAATTAAACAAGGATGCGATGGCCTTGTTCATAAGAAAATTCGGAAAATTCATGCGGAAGCAGAATACTCAACCCTTCTTTTAATTATCCCAAGAAAAATTTCAATACTCGTTTTGACGATAAATGTTATAACTGTGGCAGGTCTGGTCACTTCATGATTTATTGCAGGAAGCCAAGAAGTGATGACAAAAAGCGACCAGATCGCAGTGCTAGCAAGGACAAAAAGGAGAAGAATTTATACCGGAAAGGAGAACAGAGAAATCCATGGTGGGTGAGGAGAACAAAGTGCTTGGGCTGATTCCGATCCAGAAGATTCCAGCTCCGGAACCTCCTCATCAAGCAAAAGTGAAGATGAAGTACAGTGTCTCATGGCCGATGACACTGAGGAGGTATTCGATTTTTCTAATCCTGAATTTACATGAGAGGACCATGTTAATGCTCTTAATGAAATGGTCCTCGAATACAAGAAGCTTTCTCAATCATTCGAGGAAGTTAAAGCTGAAAAGGAGAGCGATGTAACGAGCGCTGAGCTGGTTGGCTCAAGTAATATGCAAGCTGCTCTAAGTAAGCTTGAAACTGAGAACGCCGAATTGAGAGGTGGAACGGAGGAGATGCTCTATGAGAACCAGCAACTGTCTGGTATAGTAAGCTCCTGGACCATGTCTTCTGCATCACTAAACAAACTGCATGGAGCTACAAAGATATCTGTTGATAGAACCGGATTGGGCTACAATAGCAATGAAGGCAGTACATCAGAAACCAGCAGCACTCCAAGGCTGGAAATGACAAAGTTTAAAACAATGAACTTACAGCCCACAGAGGCGCAATCTGGTGAAGATATGATAGTACCCAAGCCTCCGATCTTGAAGAGCAGACATTGTGGGCTGGGATACTCTCCTCCTAAGAAGGCTCGGGAGAGCTGGTTAAACAAAAGCATAACACAGAGAGTACAAGCCTCAATATCTTTGGTTCAGATCGAATGGCCCATATTCTACTTCTCATGTCCCATCTAGATCAAAGAATACACACTGGGCACACAAATACTTTGACGCACACACCGGTAAATGGATAAAGCTTATTCAAGTGTGGGTCCCAAAAGGTCTAAACAAACCTAGACCCAAATGAATCAAAGGGTACCAAATTCCTTTTCTCATGTAACTACAGGTACAACAGGTATCCATACTGGAGCACACAACATGGTATCTGGATAGTGTATGTGCAAGGCACATGACTGGAGATGCTGAACTGCTCTCAGACATAAAATCTTGCTATGAACCTAAGATCACCTTTGGTGACAACTCAAACGGTAACACCGTGGGTAAGGGTAAGCTTATATCAACAATGTTCTTCTTGTTCAGAACCTGTTCTATAATTTGATAACCAAAAGTCAATTGTGCGATAGTAATTATTCTGTCAAATTTCAGAAACACACATGCACTGTTCTTAATTCTGAGTGTCTGACTGTATTAGTTGGTTATCGATCTGGTAACACATACAAAGTTGATTGGTCAGATCAACCGCATAAAGACCAAACTTTCCTAGTAGCTGATGTTAGAGTAGATGCCCAACTAGCCAACTTGTGGCATGTGGGTTTTCATTGACTCTTGTACAAACGATCTTTATATATGATATTCGCATTCTTTTATATGGCATTCTTTACTTTCATTATGTGTGTAATGATTTACAATTGTGTTGAGTAAAGACCTAGAATACACTAAAGCGTATGTTAGATGTGATAGTGGGTATGACGGCTATCATGAAACACATCTAATAGTCGCTGTGTATTCTAAACATGTTCCTAGTCGATTGGGCCGTCAAAATGAGGATAAGGCCGCCCGAGTTCGAGACTAGTATCTGCTAAATCAGCCGCCACCCTCACACTCCTCTCTCGACCACGCCGCCGCCGCCGCCCAACTTCGCCGGAATTTCGTTCCGGCCTAGTTTTTCGTGGAGAATCCGATCGTGCTGATCTCGTCAGGACTTCTAGTGCAGTCTGACGAAGGAGTCTCGAATCTGGTCGTGGACCGGATTGACGAATCTACCGCAATCAACCGAGAAGCGCCGGGTTCTTGAAACACCGGTTGGAGCCAGGCACAAGTGCCAGACAGGTGACCTGCTAAACACCCTATGTATGTTGATATGTAGATCTGTTTTGATAATTCGTATTGATCGCATCCCGGTAAAAATTTTTGTTCTTCCGCTGCCTGCCGGGGTGCGGATCCGGACCAATCCCAACAGCTGACTCTTCGAAAAGTTGGTTGTGGCATCAGCGGATGAATCATTTGAATTTCAAAACCATTTCCAATTTAAGTAAGCATGAGCTAGTTGATGGTTTTCCAAAATTAAAATTTTCAAAGGATAATATCTGCTCTGCCTGTCAGCTGGGTAAACATATCAAATCCACTTTCAAAACTAAAGGTAGTACCAAAACCTCTCGTAAGCTGGATCTTCTGCATATGGATATTTTTGGTCAAATACCCGTAACCAGCTCAGGGGGAATGAAATATACCCACGTTGTGGTAGATGATTTTTCAAATTTTATTTGGGTATTATTTTTGAAATCAAAACATCAAACTGTCGACCAGCTGAGCTTTTAAAAAGTATTCAAAATGAGCAATCTTGTAATGTCAATTGGATTAGGAATGATAGAGGAACAGAGTTTTTAAATTTTAAAATCTCCTCCTATCTGGATGAAATTGGTATCAAGCATGAGTTATCTGCAGCAAGAACACCTCAGCAAAATGGGTTGGCCGAGCGTCGAAACCGAACTTTAAAAAGAATATGCCACAACAATGATTGGTGACTCTAGTATTTCAAATAAATTTTGGGTTGAAGCAGTCAATACAGCATGCTATACTAGAAACAGATATATGATAAACAAGCGACATGGAGTCACTCCATATGAGATCTAGAATGGCAAGAAACCTGATATCTCATATTTCAGGGTGTTTGGATACAAGTGTTTCATCCACATCAATGGAAAAAATGTATTTACGAGCCTTTGATATACGATCTTATGCAGGTGTTTTCCTGGGATACGCAGCGGTTAGCAGAGCATATAGAGTTTTCAACAATAGGACGCTAACAGTAGAAGAATCGGCACATGTGGTGTTCGATGAAACCAGCTTTCGATCATCATCAGCTTCGAAGTAAAATGATCTATGAACTCGTTTGGAATCCATCTATATGGATGAATCAAGCGATGAAGAGGAGTAACTTAGATGGCAAGCTGATAACCAGCACGATTTGGACAGACCAATTACCAACGCTGATATTCCAGCTGTAGAGCAAGCTGATCCAGATCGTGATCCAGCTGGCAAAGTACATGCCCGAGCTGATGAACATATAATAATAAGTTGTACGTCCAGTAGTGATATCCAAGAATATCCAGCAAGGACATAGGGGGAACAACACAAACCGTCTACCTCTTTTAGACCAGGTCTTCGGTGGAATAAAAATCATCCACCCGAGATGGTCATCAGTAATTGCACCTGTTAGGACACGAGGCCAGATTTCAAACGAATACTTCAATTCTGCTTTCGTATCACATATAGAACTTAAACCCAAGCTGGATAGACACTATGCAAGAGGAAATAAATCAATTCGATCGTGGTAAAGTTTGGCATCTAGTTCCCAGACCGGATAATCAAAACGTCATAGCTACAAAATGGGTATTTAGGAACAAGCTTGATGAACAGGGCAACGTAGTTTGAAATAAAGCTATGCTGGTTGCGCAAGGATATAGATAAGAAGAAGGAATAGATTCTGAATAATCATTCACACCAGTGGCAAGATTAGAATCCATTAGATTCTTCCTTGCATATGCATCATTCAAGAATTTTAATGTTTATCAGATGGATGTTAAGAGTGCATTATTGAATGGCAGCCTGAATGAGTAGAGTGTATGTCACAAAACCTCCTGGCTTCATAGATCATACCAGACCAGATTATGTATACAAGCTTCACAGTCTGAAACCAGCTCCGAGAGCTTGGTATGATACTCTGTCCAAGTTTATTATAGACCATGATTTTATTATTGGATATGTGGACAAGACACTATTCAAATTCGTAAAGAATGATCGTATCCTGCTCGTACAAATCTATGTTGATGACATTATATTTGGATCAACTAACCAAAAGCTTTGCGATAAATTCTCCAAGTTGATGTAGGAAAAATTTGAAATGAGTATGATGGGGGAGTTGACATTTTTCCTAGGATTGAAAGTTAGACAGCTTGAGGATTGGATTATCATCAATCATGCTAAGTATACCAAGGAACTCCTGAAAAAGTTTGTTATGGAAAATTGTTCTTCAACCGTCACTCCAATGAGCTCCTCCATAAAACTAGACAAATATGAAGTTGGAGCTGCCGTTGAGGTAACCATGTATCGTGGGATGATTGATTCGCTATTATACCTCACAGCAAGCAGACCAAATATAATGTTCTCGGTCTTTATGTGTGCTAGGTTCCAATCCGACCAAAAAAGTCGTACTACATGGCTGTTAAACATATTGTCAAATATTTAAAAGGCACACAGAACGTGGGTCTTTGGTATCCCAAAGACTCCAGCTTGAATTTAATTTGTTACAGTGATGCAGACTATGTAGGGTGTAATATTGATCGCCGAAGCACAATCGGAACTTGTCAATTTCTGGGTGATAGGCTTATTTCATGGTTTATCAAGAAACAGAAATCAATTGCTACATCCACCGTTGAGGCAGAGTACCTTGCAGCTGGAAGTTGTTGCTCACAAATGCTATGGATTCAACAACAATTTCGGGACTACGGCATAGATGCACAAGAAGCCCCCATTTTCTGTGATAACACAAGTGAGATTGCGATCAATCAGAACCCAGTACTGCATTCCAGAACAAAGCACATTGACATAAGACACCATTCATTCGAGACCATGTACTTAAGAAGAAACTTTGGGTAGAGCGTGTGCAAATAGATCAGAAAGTAGTTGACATCTTCACCAAGCCTCTGCCGGACGCTAAGTTCTCTTACTTTGGAACCATCTTAGGTCTCCTTGATATGTCATGATTATGTTCTGCATGCACAAATTCAGGGGGAACAATATGAGTCAAACAGACAACCCAAAAGTCTTCTGAGTATTCTCGAGTTGGCATGTGGTCTGGAACAGCTCGGGACACATACAGTATGATGTTATCATGGGGATTGCCTCATTTTTTTTTGTGCTGGTATATGAAAGTGAACGACAGAGATTGGTTTAGCGTTTAAAACTCATTTTAAATCGGACGATCATCCTTCCGGAATTTCAAAAGATTTTGAATGTAATGATGACACGTGTCCAGAAAAACCCTTCTCTCTCCTCGCTCAAACAAAAAAACCACTCCACTCTCATTTTTGTCTTACGCTTTCAAATTCTTGCGCATTTTAGCAATTTTGCAATTAGTTTACTTACATACTCTGTGCTTTCTCAGAATCCTCAATATTTTACTATCCGAAATGGCCTCTAATTTGTTTGTAAATGCTCTAAAGGTGGAATTCCAGTCTGTGCATGTTATGGAGCACACTGAAATGAGTCTCATGTTAAAATCCATGGTGGACACCGGACTTGAAGGCTTCTTGACAGCCACTGGATCAGTGTACGAAGATGCTGTGGTGGAGTTCTTCGCGAATGCTAAGGTTATAACAGGGACTGTGGTCAGTTTCATCACAAACAAGAAACTGGTGTTGACAAAGGAGGTTTTCGCTGAATCTTTTGGACTACCCACTGAGGGGATGACAAGCGCTCTCAAATTTCCAAAGGAAATGATGGACGAAATGAGAATTTGATTTTCTGCCTTTGATGTGAGGAATCAGATTTTAGATTAGTGATTATTGAATTGATTTGGAATTAGTAGCGTTAATTTTGGGGGTTTTGCGAAATGAATCTGATTCTAGTAGAATTCAGCAGTTGCGTGAGTTGATGAAGTCTGTTTTCAGCTGTAGGTGGCATAGGAGTAATACGCTGTCGTTTTGTAGAACCAGACGTAACGCTAATATGAGGACATCAGTTTGTAGCGCATTTCATATTTCTACTGTGTCGTTTTGTAGAACCAGACGTAACGCTAATATGAGGACATCAGTTTGTAGCGCATTTCATATTTCTACTGTAGCGAGTGAGTGATGCGTCGTCGTTTCGCTTTTCAGTAGTTGCGTTTGAAGAGGTATCTGCTGGCAGCAAGTGCGCGAGCGCGAGATTTAATGAAACGCGACACGTGTTGGTCAATATTTTGGTGTTGGCTGCTGAATTGTAGCGCTATCAGCTGTTGAGTTGTGAGGAATTGTCCCAGCCGAATGATCAGCTGCTGGTTTGAGGAACCAATCGTGGGAGCAACGCGACGTCGTTTTGATAAGTTGAAATGAAGGATTTTGGATGTAACGCTTTGTGACCAGCTCTTGGCAGCAATGATGACGTGTCCTGTAAGTCGTCGTTTTGAGTTGATTAGCGCGACCAGCTGCTGGTTGTTTTGCAAGGAATCTGTTGTCAGCTGCTGGAGTGATGCGGTGTCGTTTTTATTAGTTGATGCGGCATTGTTTTGATGTTCTTTTGGGAATACAACGTCTGATGGTTGCTGCTGTTTTCGATGACAGGAATAGCTGATATCTGTTGTGAGAAACCGCTGGTGTCTGTTGTAAGATACCTACTGTTTCAATGTCTGCTGATTTTGGTGAGCAGCAGCTGGTGGATTGAGAGATATATAGATAAGCGTTGATCGACACTTAGTATTATTCTGAACCCGATATTTCTTATCTCCAATTTCAAACCCTCGATAGCTACTGTTCACCCGAACGTTTCTTCCCTAGATTTCTGTTGATTCCAGCCTTCGTTTTTGACGGTTTCGGTGGCCCTGAACTCCTTGAGAGTTACTCTTTCGATTGTTGCCCAGTTGAGGCTGTAGAAGGACTTTGGAGAGGAGCGCAAAGTTGCTGGTTTCTTCTTACAGTGGAACTTGTTAGTTCTTCAGTTAGTTTCAGCTTCTGGATTTGAGGATTCTAGGTGCATACTGCCGTGAATTTCCATAGCAGGAGGAAGCTGACTTGCTTCAGTTGTGTTGCCGTGCCTTGATAAATCTGTTGAGGTAGAAATCAGTAGTTGGAGGTACGAATTGAGCGACCTTTACAGCTTTGAGCTTGGACATGGCTATATTTCATGTTGTGAAATCTGCCTGCATTGATGGATGCATTTACGTTGAACAGACTGATGATTTATGTGATTTTATGTTCTGTTTCACGTATGAATTATTGTATGCATTGATATTGATTATTGAATTGGCATTCATGCATACATATTGAGCCTGGTTGACAGATTGATTGATGACCTGATTTAGAGCCACGTTGTGACTAGGGCGACTGATGTGTGGTGCCTGAAAAGTCCAACGCTATCATCGGAGTGGTGAGCGACTGACTTATCGTTTCGGAATACCACCGAGCTGTGATGGGCTGACGGGCCTGGAATATCACGGACAGATGATTTACCCTCGGTTGATTTTTACTGTGTGGGTATAGAGGCTCGACCGATTTTATTGCCAGTTGATATGCTAGTCTAGCTATCCGATCTTTGATAGCCCTCATGCATTTCATAGCATAGATTTATAGCATGTGCATAATTAGCTGTTTGATAGCTCTTCGTACTGAGGCTTGACCTCGTATTTGTTTTCCTGCTTTTGTGTTGTTTGGGTCTATGTTACCCATTTGCAGGATCTTCAGGTAACCAAGCTGGACAGAGTGGAGCGCCAGCTGGTCGATACCCGTTTCCTTGAGTCCCAGTCTATTTTTATTATGTATTGAACCAGGGGATGCCCTGCTTCTTTATGTATTTTGATGATCGTTGATGATTGAGATTTGATGTTACCTGTTTTGTTTGAGTTTGAGTTAACTCGTATTTTGTGTATTGATACTCTGAATGTATGTTTTTGAGTCCAGGCCCATTTTATTTCGAAAAATTTTTAAACCCTATTTTTACGCTTCCGTGATTATGTGCTTATTTGTACTGTAATCTTGTGTGATTAGCACGGGGCCTGACATTTGAGGTGCCATTCCGAGCATCAATCAAGAAACGAGAAATGAAGATAGCATGATAGGATCAATGGAATCGAAAATATAGTTAAAATAAGGGGTGTTGAATGAACTCCTTCGATTTTTAATTTTCGAAACCTTAAAACCGTTTTTACAAGCCTCACTTAACTCAAATCTGAGTGCCTAGATCTGGGGATCTCAGTCCAAATCTGTTTTCTCGGTTAACAAGTATTGTGCGGAAAGAAACCAATTAAACAGTGAACAATTAACAATAAATACGATGCAAGTAAGTAAAATATAGAGTTGAGAGTTTGTTTGTGGAAGTTCGATCTGAAGATCCTACGTCTCCCCTTCTTCCTTTTCAGGAAGGTTCCACTAGAAGATTTGATGTGTACAGCTTCTGTAGACACCCGATCACTCAAGACACGCTACAATGAACTCCTAGTAACCACAATCTACATAGATGCCACTGCTGATTACAATCAAATGATATTTTTCGAACTGCTTCAGAGAGCACGTTCGTTACAAACTCTAATCTGATTTTACAAGTAATGCGATACAATAGAGTTCTGTAAATATTCTGGTTTCTTTATAATGAAACTTGTTTACAAATGTAAACCAGAAGATATATCGAAGGTATTTCTAATATGAACTGAACGAGAGTGTTCTTCGAGATGTTCAAGACTGGGACTCAAAATATTTTGCGAGAGTGCGTTTTTGAAAAATCGCAGAGAGCATGAGAGAGTAAAACTTCCGAGAACGTCCTCGTTTGAAATCTTCAGTTTTTTATACATCTCCATCCTCAACGGTCATAAATGAGCCAGTAGACACAAACCTTGTTTGCATATCTTCATCGTATCAACGCATTAAATGTTCCATTAATGCTATGCAAAGGTCTGTCTAAAGTTGTCAGAGTTTTTGACTTTAATACCCAAAATAGGTAAACATCGAATAGACCAACTCTGCGTCCTGCAAAGTATTCTCCAAATAGCTCTGAACTGAGTCTCTTTCATCCACTTTGTGTAACAGGCTTTATACGATGGATCTCGATCGTTGAATCATTTGGAATAACTTTCTGATGAAATCTGAAGCTCAAATCTGTTTCGACACTGAGATCTGAAATCTGCTATCAAATATATAAGCTTCACTTTTCTTTTTCTATAGCGTATCTTCCCCCTCTTACTGATTCATAACTGTATAACTGTCAGATCTGAGTTCTCTCCTTTATGAGTCTTTCTCCTTTACTTTAACAATATATTCAGATCTGAACACCCTTTTTTTCTCTTTAACTATACAATGGTCAAATCTGAAATCTCTCTTCTTTACACGTAATGTCAGCTCTTATCTCTATTTGTTGGGGATCGATTTAACCCTCTATCTATGTGCAATGACCAGTTATCGATCAAAAACCAATTTTTATAGGGTGTAACCATATCGAATAACAAGACGTGGGATTAGCCAGAAATTGAAACCGGGTTCGCAATAAGCAAGCTGGTTTCAGCTGGATGTTCAAACCATCCCGATATTATGCGAGCGTTAAACATGTTGGTTCCAACTGGAAGCAGAGACAATCTCGACACACGGCCGAACGATCTGGTTAACTTGACTTGAGCTGCAATAGCTCAGTGTTCTTGAATACTTTGTGCACCGAGATACAGATTGAGTAATGTATGTAAAACATGCGGAAATAACTCAAACTGTACTCTAACGTTCGAAGGCCAAATAAACAGTTTTATGCGTATAAACAAATGTGTTATGCGTGAATATGAAAATACTGAAAGCTATAAAGAAAATACGCTGAATTTGTTTATGGAAGTTCAGAGCTAACTCTCCTACGTCTCCCCTTCTTCCGCAACGAGAAGGATCCACTAGAAGACATTGATTACAACGACCCTCGCTGCAACCCACTCCTACGACCCGTAGCCGCAAGAACTCCTAGCAACACCACTGCGCACCAGCCCGCAAGCTGTGTGACTAACAACCCTTCTTTTACGCCTCAGTGAGAAAGGCGGAACTTCTTTAACGTCTCAGTACGAAAGACTACACACACTTTTTTAACGTATCAATGAGAAAGACAACATAAACTTGTTTAACGTCTCAGTGTGAAAGACAAATAGACTTGTTTAAAGCCTCTGTCCAAAGACTACAATGGAAGTCGTTTGATTTTATTCAATCAACTATTCTGTTAAGCTCTCAGCTCTCATATGTGAGTGAATCTGTGTGTGAGAAATATACAGTGTATCCTCTCTCAAATGTATTCTCACACCCTGGGAAGTGCTCCTATACGAGCTGGTTTTTCATTGTCTTCCCATGTTCAGTGTTGTGCTATCTTCTGATGTTTACATTTTGGTTTGGACAACACTGTTACGACTTCGCTCTTCTCAGCTCTACTTCAATCAGTTGATTGTTCTCTGTTTTATAGCCTTGCGCAGAAATTTGCCCATTGGACACAAAGTAGTAGACGTTGATAGGTCTTCTGACACTGTTGTACTTTGCCTCCTTTGTCAATAAATGCGTCGCTGGATTTTCTGCACTTTAATCACGTGAGCACTGTTCTGAGAAGACAATACAAGCAAGTCGATTTGAATACTAAATAATGTTTGTCGTATAGCATTGTATTCAAATCTCCTTGCTCGTAGATTTGATAGCATCTGTCATGTCATCTGAGCTGGTTTGACCTTAACCATCTTTCCAGCTTGTTCATCAATCTGATCTACATCGAGCTGGTCTTGTTCGAGCTGGTTGCTTCTTCAAAGATCTCTTCTTCTCCTCTCGTTTGCAACCGCTCTGAGCAACTTTTCTAATTTGCTCTTGTCAGCTGATCTTCTCTTGAGCTGACCTTCATCATCTTCAGAGCTATGAAATCTTCTATAACGCTTTGCTCCTCAAGATTCTTTCCAGCTGGTTTGTCCTTAACCAGCTGGTTTTCAATCTTCTTCCTTTATCTGAGCAGATTCTTCATTTGAGCTGTTCCCCAAGCTGATTTTCTTAGGTGAACCATCTTGGCTATGAAGACTACTCGAGTGCCCCACAAGCATGCAGATTCTTCCTCGTCCAAGGTGGGCACTTCGAGCAAGTCTCTCTTCTCGTTGAAACAGCTCTAAATTCCTTGCTGACCTTCCAGCTGGTCATTTGGCTGGTCGTTCAGTGAGGTATACCGTATTCCGTTGGTGATCGTATCTGCACTCGATCACTGCGCTTGTACCTGTCTTCGCACTCAATCACTTCTCTTGTGCGCTGCACTTGATCTGCACTTCGAGCAACTCTGCGCTTCAATCACTGCACTTCAATCTGCCCTTGATTTAGCTCTAAATTCCTTGCTGACCTTCCAGCTGGTCATTTGGCTGGTCGTTCAGTGAGGTATACCGTATTCCGTTGGTGATCGTATCTGCACTCGATCACTGCGCTTGTACCTGTCTTCGCACTCAATCACTTCTCTTGTGCGCTGCACTTGATCTGCACTTCGAGCAACTCTGCGCTTCAATCACTGCACTTCAATCTGCCCTTGATTCTGCACTTGAACTGCTCTTCTCTTTTACCAATCTGGTTGACCAGCTTGAAGTCTTCACAGACCTGGTAAATGCAGTGTTGTTCCAGCTCGGACATCCCCTTACTATACCAGCAAAGATATCTTCAACTTGACCAGCTTGGGCGTCCCCTCACAGTTCCAGTTAGATATCTCCCTGTTTCTTCGATCAAGTGCAATGTACACATCACAAAAGCCGTTAGTACGATAAAAGCAGATTTTGTGTGAATCAAAACTTAGATTCTGATCTGTAAGAACGGATATCAGAGCGTAACTGTTTAAAAATATTTTTTGAAGAAAATGCACTATTCAAGAACAACCTGCTCTGATACCACTTGTTAGGATCGAATTATGGACCCTCTATTAATGTGCAATTACTAGTTATTCGATCAAAAACCAGTGCTAGAGTGTGTAACCAGATCGAATGACAAGGCGCAGGATTCAGCCAGAAGTTGAAACCGTGTTGGCAAAGATCAGGCTGGTTTCAGCTTGAATTAAAATCAGCCCATTACAAGGCGAGCGCTAAACTTGCTGATTCCAGTCAGAAGTCTAGAACCAGCTCGACACATTGGTCGAACGATCTGGTTAACTTAGCTTGAGCTGTAATAGCTCAGTGTTCTTGAATACTTTGTGCACCGAGATACAGATTGAGTAATGTAGATAAAACATGCGGAAATAACTCAAACTATACTCTGTCGTTCGAAGATCAATTAAACAGTTATAAATGCGTAAGCACATATGAGATGCATATGAAAGTACTAAAAATAGTAAAGAAGATACGTTGATTTGTTTCTGGAAGTTCGGAGCTCAATCTCCTACATCTCCCCTTCTTCCGCCACGGGAAGGATCCACTAGAAGACTTTGATTACAACGACCCTCGTTGCAACCCACTCTCTACGACAAGCAGCCGCAAGAACTCTTAGCTTCTACCTTTTCACACCAGCCCGCATACTGTGTGACTAACTTCACTTCTTTTACTCCTCAGTGAGAAATGCTACAAGGACTTGTTTAACGTCTTTGTACAAAGACTACACACACTTCTTTAACGTCTCAGTGCGAAAGACAAACAGACTTGTTTAACGTCTTTTTCCAAAGACTACAATGGAGAGTATTGAATCACATTCACTCTAATCTGTTTCGCTCATCTCTCGAATATGAGTGAATGTGTGTGTGTGAGATTTACAGTGTAAGCACAATCTCTAAATGAATTAAATCACACACACTCTGGGAAGTGCTCCTGGTTTGAGCTGGTTTTCTGCTATCTCCCCAGATCAAGTGTTGTGCGTCTTCAGGTGTTTTCTTTTTGGATTTGCACAACACACTCTCACAGTTTTGCGCATCTCTGAAATCTGTTTCATTGTGCCTGTTTATAAAGCCGCTGCTTGGATATATCCGTTGGACACAAAGATGTAGTCGTTCTGAAAAGTCTTCTGCCGCATGTGTACTTTGTGTCCTTTGGCATTTAATGCATTGCAGGATTTATTTGACTTGAGCTCTGTTCATAGACTATTCTGCAGCCTTTCGATAACTTCGAACTCTGTCTGCTTGTACCTGATGTGGACAAGAGGTAGCAGATCAGCTCAAAATGAGACCAATTCCTTATCATTTGCAAAGAAATCTTTAGTGTTACTTCAAAATATTTTCAAGAGAAGTTCGTGCGTTGCTTAAGGAAAAGATTCTGCAGGAACTAGCTACCGTTGCAAAGATTCGTTTAAGGCAAGTAAAAGTTGATTCTTGACTCACCATTTAAAGCATATATTGATGTTTTCTGAGTCTTTTTGCCTATATGTTACAGTATTTTTAAAGTTCATGTTTAAAATGATTTATACATGAAGAGGAAAGAAAGAGGGGAAAATAATGTTTTGATGCGCTTTTCTTGCGACAGGTTGATGCGCTAACGACGTCGTTTCATTTAATACGTTTGTTTTTAGTAAAAAGACCTTGCAGTTGGTTTCTTTTAGCACAACCCGTGAACAGTAGAAATCTGTTTTGTTTCATAGTACTGTTCCATTTTGTTGAGACTGGTTCCTGTCTTGCGACTGGTTCCTATTCATTGCGACTGGTTTCTCTTACGACTGGTTTCATTTCAATAATATGTTTCCAAAAGCTGATTTCGATACTCAGTAAAATTTTAAAGTGGAAGCAAGAGTTTTAAATGATGGAACCGGAGGATTTTAAGAAGGAAAGCTTAAAGAGAAGGAGGTTAAAGGAACAAAAGTTTATTTTGAGATTTATGGCGAAGATAACAGACGGTCATAAAGGGTGAGGTGAGCAGCTATCAGTTGCCCTCCCATATAGAGAAGGGTGAGCAGTCGTCTATATGTCGGTTGCCCTTTCGCAAAGATGCCAAAGGCTAAGGCTGATATCAGTAGTCACTTGATCAGGTGCACCACGGACCTAAGGAGAGATTCTGAGCCATAAATCTAAGGAAAATGATATCGATGTTGAGATCTGGGCTATTATCCCCTGTCTCCAAGTTCATGAAAGAAAGAATGAATATTTATGAAATGTTTACGAAAGAAAAAGATATTGTTCATTGATGTTCCTTTAACTTAGATATTTTATTGATCAGAAGTCCACCTGCGTTTATTTGAACTTGTTATTATTCAGGTTTTACTTGCTGAGCCCCTAGGCTCATTAGCTTTTAAAAATGGTGCAGGTGCGACAGCTGGAGAGCGAACAGAAGGTGAAAATTGAATCAGCTACTGGGTGGTGTTTGTTTGTCAAAGGCCATCGTTTTCCCTGTCATAGTTGATGTTGTTTTGTTTTAGAATGTACTATATTAAATCAGTTGCAACAGTTGTACATTTATATAGAATATCAGCTATTGTAAATCACAATTGCAATTTATAATAAAGTCTGTTTTTCCGCAAATGTTTCCAGTAGTTGGCGAGAAATTGAGTGTCTGTTAGATTTATCTTCGTGTTTTCCGTTTCTTCTTAAAGTTATAAGAAATACGGCTTATAACAAATTGTCTTTCATCCCTTTTTTTTATTCGAAAATTTTTTATTTACCCCAATTCGTGATTCCCGTGGGTTCGGGCGTCACACTACACTTCAATTCTGATCTTTATTCTGCGCTTGAACTGCTCTTTAGACTCTGCGCTTGATCTCCGTGCTGCTCCAACATCCAGCTGATGAACCAGCTTGATGTTCCCTGCACCTCTGGAAGTAAACTACCGAACCAGTTTGGGCGTCCCCTTACTGTTCCAGCTTGATATATTCGACCAGTCCAGCTCAGGCGTCCCTTCACTGTCCTAGCTTGGATATCTTCAAGTCTACTCCAGTCTAAGCAAGCTGCGCATGTCAAGTAGAGCATTAGTACAATAGAAGCAGATTTTGTGTGAATCAAAACTTAGATTATGATCTGTAAACACAGATCCAACAATCTCCCCCTTTTTGATTAACACAAAATCTGGATAAACATATGCATGTATGTTTTTGCTCAAAAATACTTCTCCCCCTTTTTGTGGGAATAAAAAAGAGTTAGAAACCTTGTCTCCCCCTTAACAAAACTCCCCCTCAACAAAACATGTGGTAATTTTATTTTTGAAATACAATGATTTTATGCATGGGAAGACAGTTTGTCGAAAGCTTTGTGTATGCATGAATTTTGAAAAGTCTATGCCACTTAAAAATTCTCATACACATGGATCCAAAGAGCATCAAGAAGCATTCCTCCACCTATCCATATGCCGAGGTTTGAAAACTTTAAAATTTGTTGCACAGACAGGCTTAAGAACGGATATCAGAGCGTAAACTGTTTAAAAAAAATTTTCGAAGAAAATGCACTATTCAAGAACAACCTGCTCTGATACCACTTGTTAGGATCGAATTATGGACCCTCTATTAATGTGAAATGACTAGTTATTCGATCAAAAACCAGTGCTAGAGTGTTTAACCAGATCGAATGACAAGGCGCAGGATTCAGCCAGAAGTTGAAACCGTGTTCGCAAAGATCAGGATGGTTTCAGCTTGAATTAAAATCAGCCCATTACAAGGCGAGCGCTAAACATGCTGATCCCAGTCAGAAGACTAGAACCAGCTCGACACATGTGTCGAATGATTTGGTTAACTTAGCTTGAGCTGTAATAGCTCATTGTTCTTGAATACTTCGTGCATCGAGATAAATATTGTGTAATGTGGATAAAACTTGCGGAAATAACTCAAACTATACTCTATCATTCGAAGCTCAATTAAACAGTTATAAACGCGTAAGCACATATGAGATGCGTACGCAAGTACTGAAAATAGTAAAGAAGATACGCTGATTTGTTTCTGAAAGTTCGGAGCTCAATCTCCTACATCTCCCCTTCTTCCGCAACGGGAAGGATCCACTAGAAGACTTTTATTACAACGACCCTCGTTGCAACCCACTCTCTACTACCAGCAGCCGCAAGAACTCCTACCTTCTACCTTTGCACACCAGCCCCGCTATCAGGCCCGTGCTAATCTCACAAGATTATAGCACAATTAAGCACATAATCACGGAAGCGTAAAACAAGGCTTAAAATTTTTTTCGAAATAATATGGGCCTGAACTCAAAACATACATTCAAAATATCAATACTCAAAATACGTGTTGACTCAAACTCATATAAAACAGGTAACGACAAATCTCAATTCAAATACAGATCCCCAATACATAAAAACATGGGGCATCCCCCGGTTCAATACATAATATAAGTAGACTGGGACTCAAGGAAACGGGGATCGACCAGCTGGCTCTCCACTCTGTCCAGCTTGGTTACCTGAAGATCCTACAAATGGGTAACACAGACCCAAACAGCACAAAAGTAGGAAAAGAAATACGAGGTCAAGCCTCAGTACGAAGAGCTATCAAAACAGCTAATCATGCAACATGCTATAATCAATGCTATGAAATGCATAAGGGCTATCAAGGATCGGATAGCTAGACCAGTGTATCAACTGGCAAATCATCTCAGTTAGCCTCTATCCCCGCACGGTGTATCAACCGGGGAAATCATCGGTTCGTGATCTTCAGAGCCCGTCAGCCCATCACAGCTCGGTGGTAGACACTCGAATCCGGTAGTCACCACACCGATGATAGCGTTGGACTTTTCATGCACGACTCATCAGTCGGCCAGTCACAACGTGGCTTTCAATCAGGTCATCAATCAATCTGTCAACAAGCTCAAGATGTATGCATGGATGCCATTCATAAATCAATACTCGATGCATACAATTACAGTACGTGAAACAGAACATAAATCAATCAACAAAACACATTCTGCTCACGCAATTACTGTAACGCCCCAAAATCCATAGGACCACATTTATGCATTTCATAAATCATATGGGCCACTTTGGCGATTTTTAATTATCATGTATCTGCTGAATTGCTTATTTCAGCAGGCAAGATTGCGCTGCAGCTTATTTCAGCAGGTAGCTCCAAGCAGCACTGCACGAGTTGATTTATAAATTGGTTGGAAAATGTTTTAAGGAGGTCAAATGATTTCTGAACAGATACAAGACCTGTTGGAGAAGGGATTTATTCGGCCCAGTACTTCGCCATGGGGAGCTCCTGTTTTGTTTGTTAGGAAGAAGGATGGGAGTATGAGATTATGTATAGATTATCGCGAGTTAAATAAGCTGACAATTAAGAATAAGTATCCATTACCTAGGATAGAAGATCTTTTTGACCAATTAAGAGGGTCAGTAGTGTTTTCTAAGATCGACTTGAGGTCTGGGTATCACCAATTGAAGATTAAGGCTGCTGATGTTTATAAGACAGCTTTTAGAACTAGGTATGGCCATTATGAATTTTTGGTTATGCCTTTTGGACTTACAAATGCTCCGTCTGTTTTTATGGATTTAATGAATAGAGTCTTTCAACCATACTTAGATCAGTTTGTAGTGGTTTTCATTGATGATATCTTAGTCTATTCTAAGACTCAGCAGGAGCATGTTCAGCATTTAAGAATTGTGCTCCAGATTTTGAAAGACAAGCGGTTGTTTGCTAAATTCAGCAAATGTGATTTTTGGATGGAGAAAGTATCATTTCTAGGCCATATAATCTCTAAAGATGGAATAGAGGTCGACCCTGCTAAGGTGGAAGCGGTTCGCGACTGGCCAGCACCAAAGAATGTCACAGAGATAAGGAGTTTCTTGGGTTTAGCTGGATATTATCGGCGATTTATCCAAGGATTTTCCAAGATTGCTGTTCCTCTAACTATGCTTACTAGGAAGCAAGTGAAGTATAATTGGACAGAAGAGTGCCAAACCAGCTTTGACAAATTGAAACATGCGCTGATTGAAGCACCTGTGCTGACAATGCCAACTGATGAAGGAAAGTTTGTAATATATACTGATGCGTCTAAGTTGGGACTAGGAGCTGTGTTGATGCAAGAGCGTAAAGTTATTTCATACGCGTCTAGGCAGCTGAAAGAACATGAGAAGAATTATCCAACGCATGACTTGGAGTTAGCAGCTGTTGTCTTTGCTCTTAAGATATGGAGACATTACCTTTATGGGGAGAAGTGTGAGATATTCACAGATCACAAAAGCTTGAAGTACTTCTTCACCCAGAAAGAACTGAATATGAGGCAGAGGCGATGGTTGGAGTTAGTTAAAGATTATGATTGTACTATCAGCTATCATCCAGGAAAAGCAAACGTAGTAGCTGATGCTCTTAGCAGGAAATCAGCAGGATTAGCACAAGTAACTGTTCAGCAGCCGTTGGTAAAAGAAATCGAAAGGTTTGGACTCGAAGTAGTGTCCAGCAGTAGTAGTAATATGATTTTAGCAGACCTCTCTGTTAGATCAAATTTGTTAAATCAAATTCGAGAGGGTCAGCAGCAGGACCAGCAGTTGAAGAAATGGGTCCAGCAAGATAAGGAAAGAGGCAATAGTTTATATTTTACAGAGGATGGAATCGTGAGGTATTTGGGCAGAGTTTGGGTACCTCAAGTGAATGATTTAAGAGCTGAACTCTTGAAAGAAGCTCATACAGCTCCATATTCAGTACATCCAGGAAGCACGAAAATGTATAAGGACCTCCAGCAGTTGTATTGGTGGCCAGGAATGAAGAAGGATGTTGCTAAATTTGTAGCTGAATGTTTGACATGTCAGCTGGTGAAGGCTGAACATCAGCGACCAGCAGGATTGTTGAAACCACTGTCGATTCCCGAATGGAAGTGGGAATGCATAGCGATGGATTTTGTGACGGGTTTACCAAGAACAGTTCAAGGATATAACTCTATTTGGGTTATAATTGATAGGCTCACTAAGTCTGCTCATTTCTTACCAGTTAAAACGACTTATGAGGTGAGCAGGTATGCTGAATTGTATGTAAAAGAAATAGTGAGGCTACATGGTGTTCCAATCTCCATTGTATCAGATAGGGATCCCAAGTTTACATCAGCTTTTTGGAAAAGTCTACATAAAGCTATGGGTACAAAGTTGACATTCAGCACGGCGTTTCACCCGCAAACGGATGGACAATCGGAAAGGGTGATTCAAATTTTAGAAGACTTGCTCAGAGCATGCATTGTGGATTTTTCAGCAGGATGGGATGTAAGTCCAGATTTATGAAGAGAAACCAGAAAGAATTCTCCTCCGAGAGATTAGAAGATTAAGAAACCGTAGCATTCCTATGGTTTGGTTATGTTTATGAATGTTTTTCTCTCTGTTGTAATATCAGATTTGATGATTTGTGTAATCAGCAGTGCTAGTTAGATCAGTATAAAGTCTGGTTTAATAGGCAACTGCTGGTAGCGCGATCGTTGTTTTGATGTTACAAGCGTTTTTCATAAAATTCAGCAGATGCACTGTTCATCAGCAGATGCGTCTTTCTTTATTTGGTATCAGCAGTTGCTTTCCTTTGATAAGGAATCAGCAGCTGCATTGTGATCTTAAATTCAGCAGTTGCTTTAAAGTACTGTTCATTCCAAATGGTACTATTCATTCATATAATCGTGTTAGCACTTTCCTTGCGACTGATTGATGTGCTAACGACGTCGTTCCATTTAGTCATACAAATATCAGCAGGTAGTTTTGTATTTCGTCTGCTGATCGTTCTAACGACACCGTTTCATTTAATACAAAGATCAGCAGGTAGTTTTGTGTTCGTCTGCTGATCACTTTAACGACATCGTTTCACTTTATACAAAGATCAGCAGATAGTCTTGGATTCATCTGCTGATCACCCTAACGACACCGTTTTATTTAATACAAAGATCAGCAGGTAATTTGTGTTCGTCTGCTGATTTCCCCAACGACATCGTTTCATAAGGAATACAGCTTATAACAAATTATCTTTTAGCCCTTCTTTTATTCGAAAATTTTGTTTACCCCATTTCTCGTGGCCCCCTTGGGTTTGGGTGTCACAATTACAATCATCAAAATCAACCAGATTTCACAGCCTGACATATACGCATGCTCAAGCATCAAAGCTGTCAAGAGTTGCTCCAATTCGTACCTTCAACAACTGATTTCTACCTCAACAGATTCACAAGGCACGGCACAACCAATTGAATCAAGTCAGCCTTCTCCTGCTACGGCAATCACGGTAGAGACTCCCTGGAATTCGAATCTGTACCAGGTATCTAACAATCAGTTAAATTTGAACTCAACATCTAATGTTCTAAGGTCCAGTAGCATATTTCAACTACCGAATCCTACAGAGTACTTCTCAACTCTTAAACGAGGCTTAAACATGGCAAGGAATCACTTACCCAAAAGCGCACAACACTCAAAGAACGCTCTGCCAGATTTCTCCAGAAATCTTCGCACACCAGCAGCTTCACGCTCTATTCCACAAGTCGTTCTACAGTCTCTAATGGGTAACAATCGGAAAAGCAAGCCTCAGGGAGTTCAGCGCCACCCAAACCATCGAAATCAAAGGCTAGAATCGACAGAAATCTTAGAAGAAATTGTCGGTTGAACAGTGTTCTAGGGTTAGAGGCAAAGGTCGACAATCGGGAGAAATTTCTCTAAGTATGGAATCTGATAAAATGATCGAAGGCCAAAGCTTCTAATATACACGCGAGAAATCTGTTCAAATAACCACCGACAGAAACAGATTCCACAACTTCTGAACGCAAGCACTAAACAACGACCAATCCCCTAAAATAACCCGCAGCTGCCGACAGCAACGGGAACAGTACGTAGCTGATGAAGAAATGTCCACCGACCAAACAGTACAATTACTAATAACAGATTCTTCAACAGTGCGAAGCTCACGGCAGCAATCACAACGCAACACAACGAGTGCTAATCAAAACGGCATCACTTTGGACACATCAGCAAATCTGATCAAAGCGCTACGCTACAACAGAGCCAAAACGACGTCGCGCAACCTATGTCATCATATTTGATGAACTAAACGCCCACAACAGCGATCGCTAGCGCGAAACCAAAACGACGTCGCCTCCACTAATATAAACCATGGCGTTTTGCACCCGCTACAGGAACTTGCTGTCAACAGATATCACTATGCGTTACCACAGCGAAACGACGACGCATCACCTCTCTCGCTACAGTAACTATCTGAAAATGCACAACAACTGGTTTCACGGAACGACAACGTTTTAACGCCCACAACAGCGATCGCTAGCGCGAAACCAAAACGACGTCGCCTCCACTAATATAAACCATGGCGTTTTGCACCCGCTACAGGAACTTGCTGTCAACAGATATCACTATGCGTTACCACAGCGAAACGACGACGCATCACCTCTCTCGCTACAGTAACTATCTGAAATGCACAACAACTGGTTTCACGGAACGACAACGTTTTTACTTCAAAATTCCAGGGAACCAGATTTCACCAAAATTTGAAATTACAAAATCTGAAAATTCTAAATTCGAATTTCTCAATCCTCACCTTGTCCCCACTTTAAGAGATTTCGTCCTCGAAATCAAAGGTAAACTCATGGAAAAATTCAATCAATTCATCACAACAATCGAATACAAAGCAGAAATTCGTCTGATACAAGTCCAAGAGTTCAAGATAACTGGACAAATAACAACCAGCAACTAGGAAAAACACACCCAGAAACCGAAATCTAATACAACATCTACTCAAACAGATGCGGCCACTCACGCTGCATCTTTTCTTCTGGTTCCCAAGTTGCTTCTTCTCTGTCATGCTTGCTCCATTGGACCATCACCAACGGAACTAATTTATTCCTCAACTGCTTCTCCTTCCTATCCAGAATCTGGACTGGATATTCGACATAACTCAAGGCAGAATCCAGCTCAACTTCGTCGGTTCTCAAAACATGGGACGGATCTGGCTCATATTTTCTCAACATTGAGACATGAAAAACGTCATGTATCGCTGCTAACTCATCGGGCAGCCTCAATCAATAAGCCAACTGTCGATCCTCTCAGTAATCTCAAAGGGACCAACGAATCTAGGAGCTAATTTTCCTTTGAATCTAAATCTCATAACGCTCTTGAAAGGAGAAACTTTGAGAAATACTCGATCGCCAACCTCAAACTCTAACGGTCGACGTCTTCGGTTAGCATAGATAGTAAATCTATCTTGTGCAGCCTTCATTCTACTTCGAATCAAATCAATCTGATCTTTCATATGCTGCAAAAACTCAGGGGTAGAAAGCTGTCTCTAACCAACTTCTTCCCAACAAATCTGAGATCTGCATTTTCGACCATACAACGCCTCAAAAGGAGCCATCCCGATAGTCACCTGGTAGCTGTAATTATACGAAAACTCAACCAACGACAAAGAATCCTGCCAGCCACCACTAAAATCCATCACAACTGAACGCAACATATCCTCTAAGGTCTGAATGGTCCGCTCAGACTGACCATCTGTCTGTGGGTGATAGGTTGTACTCATAGCCAATCTCGAACCCAGCGCTGCTTGCAGACTCTTCCAAAAACGAGAAGTGAATCAGGCACTCCATGCAATCTAACCACATGGTCGATATACAGCTTCGCCTTTTTCTTCTTCGAACATCTCACGTCATAGGGAATGAAATGGCCGACTTGGAAAGTCTATCAATCATCACCCAAATCGCATCACATCCCCTAATTGATCGAGGTAGATGAGTCACAAAATCCATGGAGATGTGCTCCAAATTCCATTGGGGCACCTCCAAACTCTGTAGAAATCCACCAGGTCTCATCCTCTCAGTCTTGACCTGCTGGAAATTCAAACATCTAGCAAAAAAACCAGAAATGTCGCTCTTCATGCCTTCCCACCAGTAGTGATATTTCAAGGCATGGTACATCTTTCTATCGCCCGGATGCACACTGTACTGACTATAATGTGCTTCATTCATAATGGTCTCTTTCAAATCGATCAAGTTCGGAACCACTAATCTTCCTCGATATCTCAGACTCCCATCAGACGAAACAGAGAAATCATCAGACTGACCACTTCGGGCTTTAATCTTCAACTCATGAACATATGGATTAGTCCTCTGCGCCTCCCTGATGTCACACACAATCTGCGATTCTACTTGAATCAAAGAAACCATAAAGTACTGATCACCCGGCTGGAAACGCCAACCAGAAGTACTCAACTGCTCGTAGACTTTAGAGACACTCAAAGACGAAAGCATCGCAGGCTGGGTCTTCCTACTCAAAGCATCTGCTACTGAGTTCATCCGCCCAGGCTGATACTGAATCTCATATTTAAAGTCCTTGAGAAATTCCATCCATCGTCGTTCCCTTATATTCAGATCTGACTGCGTGAAGATATATTTCAGGCTCTTGTGGTCGGTGTACACCAAATTCTTCACCATACAGATATGTCGCCAAATCTTCAAGGCAAACACTATCGCAGCCAACTCCAAATCATGAACAGGGTACCTCGTCTCGTGAGGCTTCAACTTTCGAGATGCATAGGCAATCACGTACGCGTTCTGCATCAAAACACATCCCAAACCATTGAGAGAAGCGTCGGAGCACACAACAATCCTCCGGATCCAGACGGTAGAGCCAAAACAGGAGCAGTAGTCAACTTCTCCTTCAACGTCTGAAAGCTGAACTCGCACTCGTCAGTCCAAACAAACTTCTTATCCTTCTGACAGGGTACCTCGTCTCGTGAGGCTTCAACTTTCGAGATGCATAGGCAATCACGTACGCGTTCTGCATCAAAACACATCCCAAACCATTGAGAGAAGCGTCGGAGCACACAACAATCCTCCGGATCCAGACGGTAGAGCCAAAACAGGAGCAGTAGTCAACTTCTCCTTCAACGTCTGAAAGCTGAACTCGCACTCGTCAGTCCAAACAAACTTCTTATCCTTCTGAGTCAACTGAGTCAAAGGCCTGGCTATAGAAGAAAACTTCTCAATAAAACGCCTGTAATAGCCAGCCAATCCTAAAAAGCTACGAATCTTGGAAACGTTCCTAGGTCTCTCCCAGTTAAGAACTTCTTCGACCTTACTCGGATCCACCGAAATCCCTTGCGCCGAAATCACATGACCCAAAAAGATAATCCGATCAAGCCAAAATTCACACTTGCTGAACTTGGCATACAACTGCGAGTCTCTCAATCTCTGCAACACCAGTCTCAGATGCTCCTTATGCTCTCTCAAGCTCCTCAAATACACTAGGATGTCATCTATGAAGACGATCATGAACCGATCGATGTACTCGCTAACGACGCGATTCATCAAATCCATGAAAACAGTTGGGGCATTCGTCAACCCAAACGTCATGACCAGAAACTCATAATGCCCATATCGAGTCCGAAATTCTGTCTTCGCCACGTCAGCGTCTCTAATCCACAACTGGTGATAACCAGAGTGCAAATCAATCTTCGAGTAAACGACCGATCCCTGCAACTGATCGAACAAGTCATCAATCCTCGGCAAAGGATACTTGTTCTTCACCGTCGCTTTATTCAACTGTCGGAAATCCACGCACATCCTCATAGACCCATCCTTCTTCTTCACAAAAAGAATCGGAGCTCCCCAAGGCGACATACTCGGTCTGATGAAGCCCTTCTCCAAGAGATCTCTCAACTGATCCTTCAGCTCTTTCAACTCTTCCGGTGCCAACAGGTAAGGAGCTCTAGAAACCGGGGCGGTACCGGGCACCAACTCGATGCTGAAGGCGATCTCACGTCTCGGAGGGAATCCAGGAATCTCATCTGGAAACTCTCGGACGATCGGAATTTCGCTCGGGAGCGTAAAACATGGCTTAATGGGTAACAATTAAGCACATAATCACGGAAGCGCAAAACATGGCTTAAAAATTTTTTCGAAATAATATGGCCTGAACTCAAAACATACATTCAAAATTTCAATACTCAAAATACATGTTGACTCAAACTCATATAAAACAGGTAACGACAAATCTCAATTCAAATACAGATCCCCAATACATAAAAACATGGGGCATCCCCCGGTTCAATACATAATATAAGTAGACTGGGACTCAAGGAAACGAGGATCGACCAGCTGGCTCTCCACTTTGTCCATCTTGGTTACCTGAATATCCTGCAAATGGGTAACACAGACCCAAACAACACAAAAGTAGGAAAAGAAATACGAGGTCAAGCCTCAGTACGAAGAGCTATCAAAATAGCTAATCATGCAACATGCTATAATCAATGCTATGAAATGCATGAGGGCTATCAAGGATCAGATAGCTAGACCAGTGTATCAACTGGCAAATCATCTCAGTCAGCCTCTATACCCGCACGGTGTATCAACCGGGGAAATCATCGGTCCGTGATATTTAGAGCCCGTCAGCCCATCACAGCTCGGTGGTAGACACTCGAATCCGGTAGTCACCACTCCGATGATAGCGTTGGACTTTTCAGTCACGACTCATCAGTCGGCCAGTCACAACGTGGCTTTCAATCAGGTCATCAATCAATCTGTCAACAAGCTCAAGATGTATGCATGGATGCCATTCATAAATCAATACTCGATGCATACAATTCACAGTACGCGAAACAGAACATAAATCAATCAACAAAACACATTCTGCTCACGCAATTACAATCATCAAAATCAACCAGATTTCACAGCCTGAAATATACGCATGCTCAAGCATCAAAGCTGTCCAGAGTTGCTCCAATTCGTACCTTCAACAACTGATTTCTACCTCAACAGATTCACAAGGCACGGCACAACCAATTGAATCAAGTCAGCCTTCTCCTGCTACGGCAATCACATTAGAGACTCCCTGGAATTCGAATCTGTACCAGGTATCTAACAATCAGTTAAATTTGAACTCAACATCTAATGTTCTAAGGTCCAGTAGCATATTTCAACTATCGAATCCAACAGAGTACTTCTCAACTCTTAAACGAGGCTTAAACTTGGCAAGGAATCACTTACCCAAAAGCGCACAACACTCAAAGAACGCTCTGCCAGATTTCTCCAGAAATCTTCGCACACCAGCAGCTTCACGCTCTATTCCACAAGTCGTTCTACAGTCTCTAATGGGTAACAATCGGAAAAGCAAGCCTCAGGGAGTTCAGCGCCACCCAAACCATCGAAATCAAAGGCTAGAATCGAAAGAAATCTAGGAAGAAATGTTCGGTTGAACAGTGTTCTAGGGTTAGAGACAAAGGTCGACAATCGGGAGAAATTTCTCTAAGTATGGAATCTGATAAAATGATCGAAGGTCAAAGCTTCTAATATACACGCGAGAAATCTGTTAAAATAACCACCGACAGAAACAGATTCCACAACTTCTGAACGCAAGCACTAAACATCGACCAATCCCCTAAAATAACCCGCAGCTGCCGACAGCAACGGGAACAGTACGTAGCTGATGAAGAAATGTCCACCGACCAAACAGTACAATTACTAATAACAGATTCTTCAACAGTGCGAAGCTCACGGCAGCAATCACAACGCAACACAACGAGTGCTAATCAAAACGGCATCGCTTCGGACACATCAGCAAATCTGATAAAAGCGCTATGCTACAACAGATCCATACAGAGCCAAAACAATGTCGCGCAACCTACGTCATCATATCTGATGAACTAAACGCCCACAACAACGATCGCTAGCGTGAAACCAAAACGACGTCACCTCCACTAATATAAACGATGGCGTTTTGCACCCGCTACAGGAACTTGCTGTCAACAGATATCACTATGCGTTACCATAGCGAAACGACGACGCATCACCTCTCTCGCTACGGTAACTATCTAAAATGCGCAACAACTGGTTTCACGGAACGACAGCGGTTTTACTTCAAAATGCCAGGGAACCAGATTTCACAAAAATTTGAAATTCAAAAATCTGAAAATTCTAAATTCGAATTTCTCAATCCTCAGACCCGCATACTGTGTGACTAACTTTACTTTTTTACGCCTCAGTGAGAAAGGCTACAAGGACTTGCTTAATGTCTTTGTCCAAAGACTACACACACTTCTTTAACGTCTCAGTGCGAATTACAAACAGACTTGTTTAACGTCTTTGTCCAAAGACTACAATGTAGAGTATTGATTCACATTCACTCTAATCTGTTTCGCTCATCTCTCGAATATGAGTGAATGTGTGTGTGTGAGATTTACAGTGTAAGCACAATCTCTAACTGAAATATATCTCACACACTCTGGGAAGTGCTCCTGGTTTGAGCTGGTTTTCTGCTATCTCCCCAGATCAAGTGTTGTGCGTCTTCCAGTGTTTTCTTTTTGGATTTGCACAACACACTCTCACTGTTTTGCGCATCTCTGCAATCTGTTTCATTGCACCTGTTTATAAAGCCGCTGGTTGAATATATCCGTTGGACACAAAGATGTAGCCGTTCTGAAAAGTCTTCTGCCGCATGTGTACTTTGTGTCCTTTGGCATTTAATTCATTGCAGGCTTTATTTGACTTGAGCTCTGTTCATCGGTGATTCGGCAGCCTTTCGCTAACTTCGAAATCTGTCTGCTTGTACCTGCTGTGGACAGCAGGCGTTTATTTGACTTGAGCTCTGTTCATCGGTGATTCGGCAGCCTTTCGCTAACTTCGAAATCTGTCTGCTTGTACCTGCTGTGGACAAGACGTAGCAGATTAGTTTGAACCAATTGAGTTGGTCTTCGTAAGATTGTTCAAACTGCTTTGTTTGACCAGATTGATTTGTCTGGTTTCTCAGGTCGTTTCTCTGTCCACCTGGTTTCTTCATCAGCTTTTGCAGAGCTCTCTCCTTATCCTCACCAGCTTTTCTGTTCTAATTTTTGAACTGATCTTCTGGAGCAACTTCTGCATCTGCGCCTCTTTTTGTCTGCAGCTGAGCTTGTGTTGTTCTTTCCTGCTCCTCGAGCTGCTTTGAGGCTCCAGCTTTTCTCTATTCCCAGCCGGTCGCCAACCAGCTGGTTGATATATCTGTGAGATCAAGCTTCTCACAGATATCATACGACGATCTGGTTTTTCTGCTCTCAGCTGGTCTCCTTATCTTCAAGCTGGTTTGTCCTTAACCAGCTGGGCTCTATTCTTCTCTTCACGAGCCCCAGTTTTGCTTGCTTGTCCACTTGATCCATTAGGACACCTCCTCCAAATAGTCCGCAAGAAAACTGTTAAGCAGTTCTGATTCAGTCTACCCAAGGACTGAAATCCCTCTGATGAACTACTTATTTCCGTGTTCCCTCTGATGAACGACTTATTTCCGTGTTCAATGATCAATCGTGCACTTTATCACTGCTCTTGTATACGTCTTTTCACTCAATCACTGCTCTTGTACACCGCACTTGATCTGCGCTTGAGCTATTGTGCACTTGACCATTCTGCGCTTGGACTCTGCACTTCAATTCTGATCTTGATTCTGCGCTTGAACTGCTCTTCAGACTCTTCGCTTGATCTTCGTGCTGCTCCAAAATCCAGCTGATAAACCAACTTGATGTTCCCTGCACTTCTGGAAGTAAACTACCGAACCAGTTTGGGTGTCCCCTTACTGTTCCAGCTTGATATCTTCGACCAGTCTAGCTCAGGCGTCCCTTCACTGTCCTAGCTTGGATATTTTCACGTCTACTCCAGTCTAAGCAAGATGCACATGTCAAGTAGAGCATTAGTACAATAGAAGCAGATTTTGTGTGAATCAAAACTTAGATTCTGATCTGTAAACACAGATCCAACACATTCAAAATATTCTCATGCTTATGCCAAAGCTGTTTAAAAAGCTTAAATCCGTACCTTCCTTAGTAGCTAATACCTCAACAGATCTTACGAAGACAGAGCAACAACAACCCGCTCAGGTTTACTGTCCCAGCAGCTCTGTACGAGCTCAACAAAATCTGCTTAAAAGTTCAAATCTGTCAAAGCATCTATAAATCAGCTCATATCAAAGCTTGTACTGCTTATAGCCTAAAGTCGTGTAGCCAAAAACAGCTACCTCAACTTTACAGAGCACTATCCAGCTCTAAATCAAAGCTTAAAACAAGATGAAATCACTTACTCGAAAGCTCTAAAGAACAGAAGGACTGCTTTCCAGGATTCACGATGATATCGAACACTGCAACTACTTCGCCCTCCCTCAACATGTCGATCTAAAGCTCCAAAATTGTATCAATCAAAAGCCCTAAGAGATACGAACCCAGCTCCACCAACCTTGCTCCAAACGATGGCGTAAATCGATGGCAATCTCAAGAAATAGGGTTCGAATGAACAGTAAGGGTTCACGAAGCTCTCGGGAAAAAGATAAGAAATATTGGGTTTGAAATCGACTAAGTGTTGCTCGACACTTATATTTAAATCTCTCAGTCAAAGTTACAATTCAATCACTCAAATCTGGAAGCTACCTCAGATCTGGGCGCCATCTCAAATCGTAGCGCTAACTCAGATCTAACTCTGCTACGCTATCCTCTTGCGCCATCACCAAACGACGTCACGTTGAAGTCTCGCTCCAACAAACAGATCTCGCGACTAAGGCCCGCTCGCTCATCCAGATTTGGTCAAATCTGAAATCATTAAACCGCCGCTGTCTACAACAACTCACAAACTGGACCGATCCACACAGTACCGTTGACCATCTGCTCACTCGCTCTGAACAGATTTCACTCAACCAACATCAAATCTTGTATGCGCTAAATGACGTCACATCTATACATCTCTACTAGCAACAACACAACTTAAAACTACATCGCATCGCATCCCTCTCAGGGCAAACCGCTCATACCCACTCAAGACAGATCTGGACACCCAGATCTCACTTGAATCTGAAGACAACGAACCGGTCTAATCAAACCGATCCTCACAGTGCTTCTAATTCATTCACACGAGATATTCTCCAAATCTGATATCTTCCTGAACCAAACACAATGCTATACCAAATTAAATCATTCCCGAATATGATCTATCCACAATCGCTTAAGCCAACCTGATATGTTCTACATCAAATCTGACTGTCTCCAACAGAAACACCAAATCCTTCAAATCTGAAAACCCGATGATCAACATCTCCCTTGGTTAATCCTTGTCCAGATCTGATATTTTCGTTAATCACCAATTAATAATTTTCTGGTCCTCACACTACTAGTATTTATGGTATGCCTTTATATGCTTAGTTAGACCGCGGAGCAACCCATTAGTTATATCATAACCTTTTGTTAAGAAACTACCCATGTGACCTGGATGATTATCCGTAGGGTATTGTGAGACTGTGTCATCAGAAGACAGACTTGTATCCAATAGTATGTTTCATAGAATAGAGCTTAGTCTCCAAGGATTTAGTGTCTACTGACCTCATCGTATCATCCATTCTTAATTTTGAATTAATTTTGGGAATTGTAATGGTTATCTAAGTATGGAAGAGTTATTGATTGTAAACTAAGGATAGTAGAAGTTAAACAACCCCGAGATAATCAGTTTCTGTTTGAAGCTAACTAGATTAGGGGAGTCCCTTGTATGATTTTAGCTCTGAAAGCCTATGCTGTTGAGAAAAGGATGTCTGGGATGTTTTTTGGCTAACGTTTTGTCCATAATTGATGATGAGAAACGTAAGATGATGAATGTGGTAGTAGCGGATGCCTTTATCAAAGTTGTTCCAGGTGACATTTTAGATCAGGATATTGAGATTAGGATCGAGCTGGTACCCGGTGCAGCCCCTAATACCTGACATTACAAAGCACCCAAGCTGTTTTTTAAGAAGAAGGATGAAATCTTGAGGTTGTGTATAGACTACAGAGAGTTAGTTAAGATGACAGTCAGGAAGAGTAGCCCCTTCTGAGAATCGAAGACCTATTGATCAACTTCAGGGAAGCAATCGAGTTCTCTAAGATTGGTCTCTGATCTGAATACCACCAACTGAAGATTAAAGGAGCGGATATTTACATGGCTACCTTCAGAACAAATTAGGGTCAGTAGAATTTTAGTTATACAATTTGGATTGACGATTGCACTTTTAGCGTTCATGGATTAGGAGCAGAGTGTTCTGACCTTTTCTTGACCAGTTTGTATAAGTGTTTATAGGTGAAATTTCGATCTACTCGACCTTTTCTTGATCAGTTTGTATAAGTGTTTATAGGTGAAATTTCGATCTAATCTAAGAACAGAAAAGAGCCCTCGAATCAGCTTAGGACGGTGTTGCAACTTTGTAGGATAGGCAAATTTGTGTTGAGTCCAGTAAGTGTGAACCCTTGTTAGGGAAGGTTACATTTATAGGTCGCTTAAATTTTAATGATGGACATTGCGGTAGGTTTTCCCAGAACTCCTCACGGTTTCAACTCGATCTAGGTCTGGATATAGTTGAGGAGACAGCTGAAGCCATCATGAAGGTACGTGATCGGATGAGGATGGCTCAGAGTAGATAAAAGAGCTATGCTGTTAAGTGTCATAGTGAGCTGAGTCCCAGATCCATCGGCCTCTTTGAGATCTTAGGTAGAGTGGAGACGTTAGCCTATATATTAGCACTACCTCCTCTATTATCTGCAGTACTCAATGTATTCAACGTATAAGCCCTTAGGAAGTACGTTCCAAGTCCCTCACGCATTTTGAGCTATGAAACCATTCAGCTCGAGCCTGATCTGAGTTTTGGCAAAAAGCCAGTGAGAGTTCCCCCTTAGTGAAGACATAAGACTGAGGAATCGGTTCATTCCAATGGTCAAGGTTCAATGGTCTAATCACTTAGAACATAGAGCGACCGGGGAGACTGAAGCAGACATGAGTAGTAGTTACCCTGAGCTGTTTAGGTAAGTTAAATTTCGAGGAAGAAATTTTTTTAAGGTGGGTAGAGTTGCAACGTCCAGAAATCCATAAATCCACAATGACAAAACTTAATCTTTGAAGGGTTTAATTTGCTAATTTCAGTATCCTTCTTCAGCTTCAATTTAGTGAGTCAGCTTTCATCTGAGCTTAATTTCAGATTAGACCAGGAACCGGTTCGCAGGAATTGCCTGTCGAGTTCTAACAAGCACGGTTTGAGCTTTTAAAATGTTTTAAAATGTTTTGTTTTAAAAAAATAATATATTAAACAGATTGATTTTGGTTTGGTGTAAGCATAAGATAATAAATTCGATTGTTCCACAACGCACGCCCTGCGTACAGTTTTAAACCTACTACACTTTTTTCATTATTAGAGCTCCTTTAAGGCAGTGGAGTGCTCTTATAAACTGCAAACAAACCAAAGAGTTTCTTTAAAGTTTTCAAAAGATTTTCGATCGTGCTTCTGGGCGATTCATGGTCGGAACTATTCTCTGCAACTTGTCGTTCAGCTTTGAGGAAAGTAAACTCTTTTCCTTGCTGCTTCTGTGAAAGAATATTATTTTTCGCTTTTATCTGCGTGTTCTTTTCTCTCTGTTGCGTTCTGTTTCAGAGCTTTGAGTAATTTTTAAAGGTTTTCAAATGATGTTAAGATCTGTACGCTTTCAGCGATTTCAAAAATTGTTTTGAATTTCCCGAATGTTTTACAGTTGAGTTTCTAAGAGAGTTGGATATGTCTTTCTTTTTAAAATGTCTGGGTTGTACGTATGTAGCTTCAGAGAATAAGTTGCGATGAATGGTTAAGGATGAGGTTCTGAGCTGACAGGCGGAGCTGGTTTGGTTAGGGTGCCGTTCTGGTATCTGATAAGCTTAGATAACTGGTTCGGACTTCTCCAAGCTGTTTCCAGTACTCGTGTTGGATAGCTAAGGATGAGGTTCTGAGCTGATAGGCAAGTTTGTCAAATTGGAACACTGCTCTGATCCGATAAACTTAGCTAATCTGTTTGAACTTCTCCAAGTTGTTTTCAAGGAACAGCTAAGGACGAGGTTCGGAGCAGATAGACAAATCCGGTCTAGTTAGAACTTTGTTCTGACCTGATAAGCTTAGCTAGTCTATTAAAATTTCTTCTAATCTGATTCCATTGTTCAGCCCGCTCCCTTGCTGATTCCTTGGTTCAGCCCGCTTTCAATCTGGTTTCATTGTTTAGCCCCCTCGCGATGTGGTTTTTCCCTCCGAGCTGCTTAAAGCACGCAACCTGGTCTTTTTACCCTAACCTAAGTTGACCTCGGTTGACTATCTTATTTTAGTCCAATTATTCTAAGTTGTGTTGACTTTCCCTGAGTTGACCAGCCAGTCGTAAGCTGTTTCTTCAACTAGAGAATTTTTACACCCGTAAGTTGTTTTCTTCACCCAGAGATATTTTCTTCACCTAGATTTGTTTACACCTGTGAGTTATTTCCTTCACCAGAGCTATTTTATTGTCCAAGCTGTTTTTACGCTCGTAATCTATGTTGTTGCTCACTCATAGCTGAATTTACGCCCATGATCAGTTTTCTATCCTGCGCTGATTTTCCATTCTTAACCAGCACGCACTCGTGCTGCTTCACTCCGAGATGGTCCAACTTAGACCCGCTCTGGACTGGTACAATGATTTCGAGTTAAATCTTCATTTCTTTAGCGTCGATTCGAATGTGTAACTCCAATCCATTTGTAGTTATATTCTTTTCGAGAGATATTTCATCATTTAAGAGCTCTGGTGTTTGGTATTCACTTTCATAACCTGAGTTGATGTAAGTTTCTATCCGAGCTGATCCTATAAATCCTATAGATGTGTTCTGTCGTACACTCAGCAGTCATTTCAAATAAAAATACAGTTTTGTAGCAATGAACCACTTGCGTACTGTCTGTTACTTCAAATGTTTTAATGGTATATGGCAAAGTTTTGAAAGAGAGATCATAGATGTTTTCACTGTCATGTTGTTTAAAGTTTAAAGGAAGTAGATTTCAAATTTAAATGATTTATGGCAAAGATATCCGACGGTCAGTAGAGGGAGGGTGAGGACGTTGGTTGACGGATCGGTTTGCCCCTCAATAGGAAGGACAAGGATCTTAGTTGAAGAACTAAATGCCCCCTTCAAATCAGGGTAAGGGACCAGGATTATGGTTGACAAACTATAATCCTTTCTCAGCATAGTTTGAGATTTATTCCCCAGAGCCTGTATAGGGATAAGCTTGATCAAGTGAACTGGCCTATGGAGATTTCGTGCTTTCAGTTTAAAGTAAAAGCTATTTTCCATGCCTGCTTGTGATATCCCTAGATTTACGTGCTGAGCCCCTAGGCTCACTAGCTTTCATGGTTGCAGGTGAGGTTATTCCTTGAGAGCTACACGAGTTGGAGCAGATCAAGAAGTTTTTTATCGAAAGACCAGCGTTTCCTGTGCTGCTCAGGCCGCATTCTTTTGTGAACAAAATTTGTATCTAACTATTCCATTTTTGAGGTGTTCTAAACTGATACAGCCCGCGAGCTGCTTTGTGTTGAGTGTTTAAATTACTTCAATCACTGTTCTCCCTACCCATGTTTGATCATCTCACGAAATGTCACCAGTTCTCGCGTTGCAATTCCCAATCTGTTTAGCTACGCATGAGCTGAATTGTTCCCTTATCGCACAACCATACCTGAACATTGATTTCTTTTCAATTTCAAAATTTGAAAAAGTTTTGCGTTTTTCTATGAGGTTCCAAGTTTGTTTTGAAAGAAATGGTGGAGTAGGGCGCCAGAAAAAGCAATAGCCCTATCACTCTGCATCAATATGGCACTCAGGCCCAGCTTAGACGCATCAGTGTAGATCACAAAATCCCCTTGCACCGATGGCATATATAAGAAAGGAGTTGATATGAGAGCTTTCTTTAAAGTGTCAAAACATTGCTGAAAATCTGTGCTTCATAAATACTTGTAGGTAAAGCCCTTGATGAACTTCCGATAATCCTGCCAACCCTAGAAAATTGCAGATCTCGGACGCATTATTCGTACTGCCAATCCTCTAACTACCTCTAATTTATAAGGATCGACTTCCACCCCTCTGCAAGAAATAATGTGACTAAGGAATGTCCCTCTCTCCAACCAGAATTTTCACTTACTGAATTTCGCATATAGCTTCCACTGCCAAAATGGTCCGCAGATGCTGAATGTGCCCCCTTGCTCCTCGAATAAATAAGTATGTCATCAATGAAGACGTTGAAAAACTGATCAAGACACAGCTGAAATACTCGGTTCATAAGATACATGAAGACCACTGGAGCATTAGTCAATCCGAAGGGCATCACCAAGAACTCGTAATGGACATAGCAGGTCCTGAAAGCCGTCTTATACACATCAGAAAATCTCACTCTCAATTGGTGGTATCCAGATCAAAGATCTATCTTTGATAAAATCGAAGCTTCCAGCAATTGGTCGAACAGATCCTCCACTCGAGGAAACGGATACTTATTCTTGACAGTTACTGCATTCCATTCCCTGTAATCAATGCAGAGACGCACAACACTATCCTTATTCTTCACAAACAGAACAAGTGCACCCCACAGGGACACGCTCGAGCAAATAAACCTCTTATCCAACAACTCCTAGATCTTCTCCTTCAGCTCCTTCATCTCGAAAGGATCAAGACGATACGATTCCTTGTAGATTGGCACAGTACATGGCAGCAACTCGATAGGAAACTCCACCACTCGCTCCGGTGGAACTCCTGCAATATCCTCCGGAAAGACAAAATCATACTCTCTGATAATCTCCACATCCGAAAGTGATGGACCCTCCGGTAGTGCAGTCGTCGTAATGCTAGCTAAAAACGACGAGCAGCCAATGTAAATAAGCTTCCTCGCCCGTAAGAAGGATATAATTCGAGGCTTCCTCATGCCTCGTGCTGTCGTGAAAACAAAAGATTCTCCTCCAGGGGATCTAAGCCACACCGCACGGCCTTGGAAGTAAATTACTTCGTGAAATCCTTACAAAAAATCCATCCTAAGAATGATATCGAACTTTGACATAGGAAATACGATCAAATCTGCAATACGGTACAACCCTACAGCATCATCTCAAGATTCCAAACGAATCTGGTTGTACGCAACTCCTGTCCAGATGGAATCATCACTAATAAATGATCTGTCAAACTCTCCCTATCAATACTCATTCGTAGCAAGAACTTCCAAAAAATGAAGGAGTGTCTCGCCTTTGAATTTCACTGGTAGATACTCTCAATACTACCCTTCCTGTGATAGATATTACACATGCACAAAAAATAATCTTAATATTCATAAACCACTCTCGAACCATATCCATGAAATATCACGGGTCTAATATCTCAGATTCTCAAAATTTGAAATTTAATGCATAAGGTTACCTATGATCAGTGTGGTGTCCGGGTCAGCCTCCTTTGCCTGCATCACATACACTCTCCCTGCCGTAGACAGCTTCAACTGCGGGCACTGGAAAGATAGGTGGCCTGATTGGTAGCACTTGAAACAGACTCCAACTCCCAATAGGCACTACCCAGTATGCTGCCATCTACAAGACTGGCAGGTGGTTTCTCCGTTTGGAACCCAGGCTTTGGATCCTGATGACTCTATGGCCTCCATGAAGGTGCGGGCTTTGTCGCTGGCCTCATTGACCGCAATGATTCTAACCATTATCAAATGCATATAGAAAGATCTTATTAAATAAATTCATACTGGCCCTACCCTTGCGGTCTCGGTGTCCTGGCAAATGGCCTCTTGGCCTACAACTGCTATTGTGTCTGAAGCTGGAACGGCCTCTTACTCTGTGTCTCGATCCATATGTCTTTCAGCGTCTGCTCTTACCTGAAGGCCCTATTCAGCTGCAGCATAGTCCAAAGAATCAGCCATCAATACATCCCCGTGAATAGTGGGGATCAGACCATCCAGGAAGTGCTGACTTCTCCGTGGTGGGGTTATCAACAATGAGGGGTGAGAAACGGCAGCCCGTATCAAACTCTTGACATATTCAGCCACTGACATATCTCCCTGTCGGAGACTCTTAAAATCCTGCTTCATCATGTCTTGGAGATCGGGAGTGAAATACTTATCATAGAACAGCTTCTTGAATCCTACCCAATCCAGCATCTCCATATTCACAGTCTTTTCTACTCCTTCCCACCAAAGAGCATTACTCCTTTAACTGGAAGATGGCACAACTAACACTGGAAGTATCCTCTAGTCTTATATAATGGAAAATTGTCTCCAAGGATCTTACCCATTTCCCAGCAGCAAATACATCAGTGCGCCAAAACATTCGCCACTTAATCTCAGCATTCCTCAAATAAAATGATACAGATATACAGTATCATGATATAAACATATTATTATTTTGAGATAATAAACGTCAAATAATGGTGGGTGAAACTAAAATCTAATGCAGTCAAAACTAAGACCTAAAGACTTCAAGGCGCGACTCCTTGAGTTTCCTGCAGTCAGCTGTGGTAACAACCCAAACCAAGACCTTTCTCTGATACCAACTTGAAACAACCTCAAAATTTTCTTGTTGTAAAAATAATTACACAACTTTTTTCAATATAATACAGGTATGTAAAAATTCCAGATGAGGAACCACTAACCTCTCTTGGAATCTCAAACATCCATCAGAAGCAATAGTATGGTCTGCCTGACCTATCTGGGACTTTTATTTCTGCTCAAGAACATACGGACAGTCCTCTGTGCTAATTTAATGTCGTATACGAAATTTGGTTAGAACTGGATGGAAGAAACGATAAAATAATTTTCAACTAACTGAAATCGTCACCCTGAAGTTCCCAAATGCTCATGGACTTTAGAAATATTCAAAGATTTCATTATCGTATTTCGTGCTTTTGTACGAAGGGCATCCAAAACAAGTTTTACCCACCCTTGCTGATGTTGAATGTCACAATCAAAGTCCTTGAGTAACTCCATCCACAGATGCTGCCTCATGTTCATATGGGACTGCTTGAATATATACTGCAGGCTTTGATGGTCGTTGTACACTACAAAACTGCTCGCTATAAAAATAATGGCGCCAAATCTTTAATGAAAAAACAATGGCAGAGAACTCAAAATCATGAACTGGGTAGCCAATCTCATGCGGTTTTAACTGCGAGAGGAATAAGAAATCACTCGTCCATTCTATACCAAAAGACATCCTGGTCCTTTCAACGAAGCATCAGATCACACCACAAAACCACCCAAATCGGCAGACAACGCCGACACTTGAGTTGTATTCAACTTTTCCTTCAGCAACAGGGAACTTGACTCACAATCCTCTATCCACAAAAGTATTCCTTATGTGTCATTGAGTCTTAGGCCAGGAAATCATCGATAAAGTGTCGATAATAGCCAACCAACCCAAAGAAACTGCGAATCTTGGGGACATTATTGGGTCGCGCCCATGAAACACCCTCAAAATTTTCTTTTTTTAAAAAATAATTAACGCAAATTGTTTTCAATATAATACGAGTATGTACAAGTTCCAGGAATTTAAAATATGTTAGTCGTATTCGGAATATTTTTAATCCCTAAATGACATAAATCACCAACTGAATTTAAAAATCCTAACTCAAAAGAGTAGCTCAACACTGCTAGCATAAATCATAATCATGCATAAATAAAACATTCGTTCAAAGTTTTTTTTTGCAGAAAAAAGCGAGGTCGCTGGATTGTGTGTCGCGCTGGACTGCTATTCGCTCAAAGGTTCTGTCCCTCGATCTCAGTCTCTGTGACATCTGCATCAATCAAACGTAATTTCTCTCAAATAATTTTTTTTCTTCAAATTCATGCACGTGTAATAAACTCGTTATAGTATTTTCTTGTGAAATCTTTTTCCCTACCGTGGTCTCTCAACCTCAAGTCGCTTGATCAAGCTAAATAAAAACAATAGTACTAGGCTAGAAAGGCATCCTAATACTTTTCTGAAATTCAGTCCTGTCAAGTGTAAGGCACTCCGGTACTTTTCCAAAACCCATTACGCGTCAGTTTGATATGTCCAGACGGATCACTCCCAAAAGTTGTCATATTTAACCATAGCCAAGTCCCATCATTCGAAATATTTTTGCCCGCCTCAAATCTCAAAACATTCTCTTGCCTCACAAACCTCGAATTGTTCTCATATCAAATTGTCCATAAAAGTTTACAAATCATTAAAAGTTGGCAAAATTGCTAAAGCATCATAATATAAGCTTAGAAAAATCATCGGAATAAACATTTCATGACAATAGGTTGTCCCTAGGACAAAATATAAACGACTTGAAAAATTTTTCCCCCATGAGACGCAGTTTGAGCGAGTAGAAACGTAAAATTTATAAACAATCCATTTCTCGACCAAATCACTATCCTTCTGGAACCACGTGACCTTAACTTGATAGAATAGCTTCTTGTACCAACTAGACTCGACCATGATACCCGACACGTCAAACCCGACGTCGGCAAGGGAAGTTTAAAGCTATTTTCAAAGTTAGTAATTTAAGAGGGACTAGGGAATTCAAACGTCTAGGGAATTCCATTCCCTATACTTAAATTCCCTAGTCTGAACTGTGAATTCAGACGTCTACTCCACACTGGCCACAAAGCACAGCTACCTCCACCACAACTATCGGAACTAAAAAAACTATAACTTGAACTCTCTTGAATTTATTCCCTCTGGGCTTGAATCCTTGATGAGTAGAATGCTGAGTCATGTGAATACGCTGAAAAGAATACATCCTCTAAGTCACGGGGCGGAATCTCTGAGCACCCTGCGGATAAATCTGAGACTACATGTTCAACAATCCCTCCTCAATATCAATTGCCCTGTTCACCGCATAAGCATATGTGGCTGGTGCACTAGACAAAACCAAGGGGAAGAGACTGGCCACAAGCCCTCCAAGTACTTGTTCCGCTTTTCCCTCTCCTGACTAGCGATATGAGGGACATAGAGAGTAGGGAAGAACCCGTGTCATTTGTTCAGATCTAGATCAAGAAAGAGCTAACAGTGTTATTTGTTCATAAGAGATTAGAGCTAATTTGAGTAAGGAAAACTCAGTTATAGGAGTATGATGTAGCAAATTATCTCAGTCGAGAGCTGCCACCACCTTGAGAGCTCGGGACGTTCGTCGTCGGGATTGATATCAATTGGATGGTGGTTCTTTGGGATTCCTACAGCAATAGATCCAAGTCAGAGGGCGCCAGAAGTATGTCCGGTTAATCCCCTCCAATGCTTAAGTCAAGCAGGATGCGAGAGAAAAAAGAGAGAAAGATAATATGTGCTAAGAGCAAATGAATGCAAGAATGTGTGTGTGTACAATGAGGGGGCGTACCTGGTATTTATAGAGGGTCTAGGCAGTGGAGATGAGCATATCCCAACAAATATTTGCCTAGATTGAGGAGTATCTTGAGTGAGATACTCTCCACGATACTCAACAATCTTGTCTCTCAAATAAGTAAAGGCGTATATGGGTTGGATTCTTGGAGGTAGGGACTTCTACTCGGGAAGCCTCCCCGATTAGGGTGTAAGTCCTCGAGTAAATCTCAGAAGGAATGGGGAGAGATCGGGCTTCGGGTTATGCTGCTCGGCTCTCGGGTCCCGAGGTGGTCATGGGGGGCATCAGGAGTATCCCTCTCCGTGAGTGCTAGACGAAGAATTGAAGTATAGGATTGTGCATAATTGAGGTTGGGACCCAAGCTGGAATTTATGAATTGGAGGAAAACCATGATCCTCGTGATTTCGTACCTCACCCATTGATAAAAAACACGTGGACGGTCAGGGCATGGTCGGGTTTGTGCTTTTGAAGAAGACCACGATCTGCGTGATGATGCATCTCAGTCGTTGATAAGATATGTGCGGACAGTCCGGATGGGATGATCCCGACAACCGAGGCAACGGTTGGAGTTCCCCATGTGATCTGGGCCATTGATGAGCGTGAGATCAGGCTGTCGTGATTATTCTCGAGTTCTTATATATACTTGTAGGTCTCGATTCATTTTTCACTTTCACCGTTTACTGCTTCGAAACTCTGCCAAAACTCTATCTTTCTCCCGAGCTCTCGAGCTGTTCTCAATTTTCTAACTCTCTTCTCAGTAAGTTTCATCTCTTTTTAAGATGTCTAACCCTAGCGATAGCATGGTATGTAGCACGACCGAGTCGGTCGATAGCGTTCTTGTAAGTCCAGAATTAGGGAACCCATGCTGCCCAACCAGGCTGAGCTGGGTTCCTTGAGCCAGCCTTGGTATGAGGAGAAAGACTCCACCCTTAAGTTGTCGGACATTCCCCTGATCATGGAGAAAGGGGGAATGGTAGATAAGTTTGAGGTAGTTATTCCTTGCCCCGAGGAGAGAGCCCATCGTCCTCCACTCATCTTCCTCTCCTTCTACATCAACCAACTGGAGATGGGACTCTGGTTTCCTATCCCGAGGTTCATCACCTCCCTATGCCAGCACATCCGGGTTATCCCAAGCCAGCTAGCCCCCAACTCGTACCGCTTCCTCCTTTCCTTGGATGTCCTCCTCATCTACTTCGATATACCCCTGATCTCGTACGCCCTGATTCAACTGATTCAGATTAAGAGGCTGGGGCCAGGAAATTATGTCTCCCCCAAGGGAGATCACACGTTCATTTGGGGGAATCCAAGCTCTCATAAGGGATGAATGAGCCGGTTCTTTTAATTAAGCGGGTCGGGAGGAAGAGGAATCCTTGGAGGTGTGATATTTCATGGAGAGATAATGCGTATACCTTCACACCATCGACACCAAGCGCTCCCCCAACATGATCTCCTTCCTTGCCGCTATGCACGAGAAGTTCTACAGTGCTCCCGAGCTGGTTAGTGAGGACATCCTGTGACACATTGGGTTCAGCAGGAAAGGGGTCCGGCTGGTAAGTGACTAGGCATCACCGCCCCTTGCCTTAGCCATGTCATCCTATGTTGTATCCGAGCTTGTGTTGTTTTCGACTTGATTTCTAACTCGCTTCATTCTTTGTAGTTGAACGGATGGGCAAGGCAGCGCTGCTAAAGGCCCTGAAGGAGCGTCATGAGGAGGGTTCCTCGAGGGTGTCCGAGCCCCCGGTGAAGGTCGTGAAGAAGAGGAAGGCCCCAGAATCTGCTGAGAAGTAGGCTTGGCGACAGAAGAAGAAGGGGGCCTCCTCTTCACAGGTGCAGCCCACCCCTGCAGCCGAGAAGCTTCGGGCGCCGATGCCCCCAGCCCCTACTAAGGAGACGCGCCCCGTCTCGATGCCTCCCGGCCTGACGCAAGAGGAGCACCCAGCCTTGACGCCTCCCCCTGTGCGTACCAGGGAAATTCCCGAGGTCCCCCTCTTCTGAGGTGGGACCGAGGATGGAAACGGGTCCGGGCAGTGCCTCCACCCTAAATATTTACGAAAAATCTTTGTTGGTCTCCCCCTCTGGATCCGTGGCGACGGGACTCCTCTACAACATGATCACGAACAGGGATGTTACTCGGGTGCGGAATGCCTCCGACTGCGAGGCTGTAGTCTTATTCATGGCCCAATTTGGAGGTATTTTCCATAGCTGCCCTAGATCTCATCCGAGCTCGGAGGAGGCGACCCTGCCAGCCAGATTTTGACGAGATGCTCGAGCATCATACCGAGATGGAAATGCAGCTCACAGAGCTGGAGAGAATAAGGGCCCAGGAACACAGGGCAACGGAGGACGAGAAGGAGGCGCTGGAGGCCCTGGGGAAGCAGCTGGCAGCTGAGAAGGCGGCTCCGGTCACCGAGAAGAAGGCTCTGGCCGTCGAGGGGCAATAGGGGCCGAGCTCGAGGCTCTGACTGCTAAGAAAACTGCAGTAGAGGTCAAGCTTGATGATACCAAGGCCCGAGCTACTGGGGATATCGAGCGCTTGAAGGGCAAGGCCGCCAATGCCTGGGGTCTCGTAAAGGAGGATTTCTTGAAGTCCTCTGATTTTGATAATTTGTGCGCGAAGAGGTCCTTGGCATACTTTGAGTGTGGCTTCAAGAGCGGGGTAGCTCTGTTCCGAGCTAACGGATATCCTGAGGAGGAGCACCCGGCTTCATTCCTTAGTGTGACTCAGGCCTTAGAAGAGCTGTCGGATGACGATGAGGAAGTCGATGAAGGAGCTGATGAAGGCGCCTCGAGATACGAGGCCACTCCCCCGAACTCCCCCAACTTTGATTGTACTTAAATTACCCAATATACTGTAACTTTCGATGCTTTAATGAAATTTCAGTTTTGTCTCCTTTCTTTTCTCCCGAGCTCCCAGTTTATTAAGTCAATAACTTAAGCACTAAGTGGGGTAGCCCAAGAATAAAAATCACATAAGCAAATAAGAAAGGGGATAACCTGAGCAACCAAGATAAATGATCACTTATAACTGAGACCGAAGCGGGGTAACCCGAGGAATCTCCACTCTAAATGAGCACACGTAACGGAACCAAGGCTACCCGAACTGCACAAGCTCTTGACTTGGTTAGTCTCTCGCTCATGAGAAGTTTTGACTTCCACCTGTGGAGATGTCCGAATAGGCTCGGTGTTTGGAAAACAAATTGCAAATTTTTGAAATTCCTCCATTCTTGGTCAAGTTTGGTGATCCAAAGCCGGTGGTGCCCTGATCTCGCGTCTACAACGTTGGTAACTCGCAAATCTCTTCTCCAACAAAACCAGGCATGTGATATCTTTTCGTTTTCTCTCCATTTAAATAATATTAAACTTTTTTAATGAAATCATTAATTGTTTGTGTTCTATTCAGATCTATGCATCTTTAATTGAGATCCATGCATATCACACGAAGTTTCGCTACGTTTCTAATTGTTGCATGAATTTTCTTCGGCTAAGGGGCTGCTCTTGGGGGTTGTGGCTCGAGTCTAGGTGGTCCATGGGGATCCTAGGATGGTCTAGAAACGTGCAAGGTTGGGAGTCGATGGCTGGTTAGTGGCAAAACCACGGCTGGATCAAGAACTAGACAAGGGTGGCGCATCGCCTTGCGCCGTGCGCATGTTGCGTGTTACCAGCCCTCGTGCGGGAGTTGTAGTCCGTGGTTGGGGCCATGGTTTGTCCCATTGGAACCGGACAGACCTGGGGGATGTCCAGCTGGTGGGGCTCCGGCCAGTGGTGGCCGGATCAGGGAGAACAAAGTTGTTGTTTGGTCGCTGCTCGGGCGCGGCGCTAGGGTGGCGGCGTGGGCTAGGTCTCCTTTGCTTGGGCCGGCCGGTGTAAGTGAATCGGTTGATTCGGTTGGACCGGATTGGTACTTCGAGTCTCGAGTCAAATGTTTTAAAGTCAATCAAAGTTATTTTAATTATGGACCTATTATTTTTAATTCTAAGTCAATGGTCCAATTTTAAATAAACTATCCAGATATTTTAAAATTGAGTCAAACTTTTAAAATAATTAAAGTTATGCTTATTTTTAAGTTTTTAGTCAAAATTGGGGACTTTGGAATTTTATTGGAGTCAAAATTGATTTTTGGGATTTTGAATTGGTTAAAATCGATCTTTTGGTCAAAATAGACTTTTGGGTCAAAATTGATTTAAATTGATTTTAAAAGTCAAAAATTGATTTTAATAAGTCAAAATTGATTTTAAGAAATCAAAATTTATTTTAATTAGTCAAAATTAGCATTGATTTCTAAAGTAAAAATATAATTTTAATAGGCAAAACTTTAAAGAGGGTGAACATTCGTTTCATCGACTAAGTTAAGAGTGGTGTTTAGTCTAGAAATAGTGGGCCAGACTCTTGAACCAAACCTTGACCGAAGTAGAAAAATATAGAAGCCCGTAAATGTATAATTAATCATATATGTAGTATGCTATGTACGTAAATGTTTTAAATAAAAGAATTAATTATACATTAACGGTCTAAGTTTTTAAACTTGCATAATTTTTACGAAATGCATGCATCATGAATGATTTGTGACAACTTATGATGAATGTATGATGAGCTTATGGATCCATGTGTGATATCATGGTGAAGTGGCAGCTTATGGATCCATGTGTCGATATCATGGTGAAGTGGCAACATAGAGGTGTGACATATAGGGATCCCGGCTCGAGGTCGGGTGAACCATACCGCCACGTACGTTGGTTTATAGATTGATCAATCGACTATGGTCACACTTAGGATACGACTCATATCTTTTTCATGTTACGTTATGACATGCCTTATATGTTATATGATATGTTATGATATGGAATGTATGAAGCAATGTTTTAAGATCATGCACGCATTCATGTTTTTAACGTTATTTTATTACAAGTATGTTCTTGCATGCGATTCTATTTGTATGTACTTTGTTATGATATAGGATAGAGCATGATGATCCTCTAGGCTCACTAGGTTTAAATGGTGCAGGTGATGATCCTGCTGAGTTTAAACCGACTAGCGATGAGGACATCTGAGTGCCTGTTGCAGCAGTACCCCTTGACCGCAGCGATGTTATTTTTGAGATGATACAATTAGATGTTGGTTTTAAACATGTTTAATTTCATTATTTTTACTCAGATGATTATTATTCCGTTTGGATGTTTTAACGTTTTTAAATATTTTCCTTTATTATGTTTGAAGTAATGGGAGTAAAAATGATTTAGAAATTTTCTAAAAGGAAACGAGCCACACTTTAAGTGTATGTATTCCGCACATGTTTTAAAGAAAAAAAAATCCAAGTCTGTTTCGTTTCACACGTTAATCTAAGTGCATGACTAAGCATCTATTTAAAACTCTAAGGCAAAAACTCAGGCAGGACTAAAACATGCAGCATGCGAACATAAACATAAATAATAAAACAGTAAAACACACAGACTGGTAGTGCGACTTCCGAGCTCCACGCAGCAGGCTAGTACTCCACCAGAACCACCGCTCTGATATCAACTAAAACGAACCAGACTCTAGAAATTTTTTTTCTAAACATATGCGGAATACATAAACTCGAAGTATGTCTCGTTCCTTTTTAAAACATTTCTAAATTATTTGCTCAACAATACTTGAAACATAAATAACGAAATATTTAAAAACCTTGAAACATCCATACGGTATAAAAATCAACATAGTAAAATATGAAAGTAGAACATGTTTAAAACCAACATTTGAAAAATGTATCATAACAGAACTGAAACATAAAGGCAGTCACGGGGTACTGCTGCGGCAGGCGCTCAGAGGTCCTCACCACCAGTCGTGGTAAACTCAGCAGGATCATCACCTGCACCATTTAAACCTAGTGAGCCTAGAGGCTCAGCATGCTCTATCTTGCATCATAAAAAAGTACATACTAATAAAATCGCATGCAAGCACATACCTGTAATAAAATAACGATAAAACATGAATGCGTGCATGATCTTAAAATATTGCTTCATACATTTCATATCGTAACATAACATATAACATATATAAGGCATGGCATAGCATAACATGAAAAACATATGAGTCGTATCCTGAAGTGTGACCATAGTCGATTGATCAATATATAAACAACGTACACCGCGGTGTGGCTCACCCGACCTCGAGTCGGGATCCCTATATGTCACACATCTATGCTCCCTCTTTACCATGATATCAACACATGGATCCATAAGCTCGTATACATTAACAGAAGTTCAACGGGCCCGGTATCCCGCATCCTCTCATCATAAGTTGTCACAAGTCATTCAATCCCTCGGGGTTTGTCTTTTAAAAGAACATGCCTTGACATTCAGAAAACATTCATGATGCATACATTTCGGCAAATTATGCAAGTTTAAAAGATTAGCCCGTTAATGTATATTTAATCCTTTCCTTTAAAACATTTACGTGCATAGCATACTAAATATATGATTAAATATACATTCACGGGCTTTTGCATTTTTTAATTCGGTCAAGAACTGATTCAGGAGCCCGGCCACTACTTCTAGACTAAACATCAATCTTAACTTACTCAATGACTCGAATGGTCACCCTTTAAAATCTTGACTAATTTCAAAATCAATTTTGACTTAAAAATCAAAAGGATAATTTTGACTAGTTTCAAAATTAATTTATGCTTAAAATCAATTTAATCAATTTTGACTTTTAAAAAGGATAACTTAATCAATTTTGACCCAAATGACCAATTTTGATCAAATGACCAATTTTGATCAAATGACCAATTTTGACCCGGTTAGATCCCATGGTAAATTTTGACTCAATTAAAAATCCATAGACTCCAATTTTGACTTAAAAACTTAAAATAACCATCAAACCAATTAAATTAAAAGTTTGACTCAAATAAAACCTTTGATCATTTTCTTTAAAATTGTACCTTTGACTTAAAATTAAAATAACCGGTCCATAATCAAAATAACTCGGACCAACTTGAAAACATTTTGACTCGACACATGACGAACCGACCCGGTCCAACCGAACCAGCCAAACCGGTCCAATTAAATAACCGGTCCATAATCAAAATAACTCGGACCAACTTGAAAACATTTTGACTCGACACATGACGAACCGACCCGGTCCAACCGAACCAGCCAAACCGGTCCAATTGAGTCGGCAGGTCGAAGGCATAAAATTAAACCTTTAAAATTTCTAATTTACTCCATCCTGTGCTAAAAATTCAAACATTTAAAATTTGAATAAATAAAGACCCATGACCAATATTTTACTTTAAAATTTGATAAAAGTATTAGGCCCATAAATAAAAGGATTTTCACTTTAAAACTTTGACTTTAAAATATTCGGCCAAATACGCTAAAATTGCCAAAAATCCCAAAAATCAAATAAATTATAAAATGCTGGAAAACATCTTAAAATATGTTTAAAAAATCAAATAAAATCATCCACGAACTTTAGCAAACTATAAGACTCGAAATTTTAATTTTCACAAAACTGACCCGACGAGGCTCATTTCGAGCGACAAAACGATAAAAATCATTAAAACTTCATTTATTAACCAAATCACTCCCTATTTCGACCCACATCACCATAACTCAATATAATAGTCATTGGAACAATCTAAAGTCAAAAAATATTAAATATGTAACCCAACCGATGCCCTCAAGCCCACTGCTCGTGCGTAGACTGCAACAAGGACACGTTCTAGCCATAAAATTCATAACTAATTCGTTCCTTGACCAAATTACTTCCCGTTTGGACCTAAGTGACTCTAACTCAATGAGATATCTTATGAAATCAATCTTGACCACGCAGACTCTATTGATCGATGTACCCGACCACGACAACTCTACTATCGCACACGGACGACAAGCGAGGACACATGCTGATAATTCATTCCTTGACCAAATCGCTTACCGTTTGGACCTACATGATCCTAACTCGATGGAATAACTACCAGAACCACCCTTGAACCAAAATATATCCCCATGAACCGCTCATGACAGAAGCATCACAAGAAACGAATGAAACACGTGTTGAAAATCATGATTCATGCATGGATCTCAAACATTATGCATGGATCTAATCAAATCACATACAAATCATGCATTGAATATTAAAAACAGTTTACTATGGCTTAAATGGTGAGAAAAGAAATCGATATTACATGTCTGGTTTGGTTGGAGTAGAGATCTGCGAGTTACCAACGTTGTAGACGTGAGATTGGGGCACGACCGGCTTTGGTCACCAAACTTCACCAACTATGGAGGAAATTCGAAAATTAGAGCTTGAGTGGAAGGGAGGGGATGGCTGCTAGAGGTTTGGAGGCTAGGTTTAGTGATAATTTTGAGTTATGAAAGAATAGAATGTGACACAAATGACCCCTATTTATTTAATTAAGAAACGGGAAGAAAAATGACATGCTTGCCCCTCTAATTAATTGAAAAGATAATTAAAACTCATAACATGGCTTTAAAGATTAAATATTTTCGATATCAAGGCCTCCTCATATTTTAAAACACCTTAAAACTCAATATGCCAGCTCGTATAGGCGAAAAAAGGGTTCCCCTCCAAAATAATCATGAAAATAAAACTCATAACATGGCTTTAAAGATTAAATATTTTCGATATCAAGGCCTCCTCATATTTTAAAACACCTTAAAACTCAATATGCCAGCTCGTATAGGCGAAAAAAGGGTTCCCCTCCAAAATAATCATGAAAACTCAAATTTTCAGAAATTGTTGCTCAAAATAATATAATTTCCTTCTTAAAACCTAATAACTTAAAAATCTCAAATTATTTTCATTCTGGTCGACCCCAATCTCATCCACGCGTCCGTAACTCAAACAGGCTGAAAAACAAGTCATGCATAACATGCAACATAAAAATCATAAACAAATCACATAAAATGGCATGTAATCATCTAAAATTATTTTTCCCCTATTCATGCACTCATTCTCACGTACTCTGGATTTCGGGGCATTACAGAAGCTAACCTCAGCGCCAGTGTTGGATTTGCCTTCAGGTTCAGGAGGTTTTGTGGTGTGTTCCGATGCTTCGCTTAATGGATTGGGTTGTGTTTTGATGCAGAATGGTCAACTCATTGCATATGCCTCTCATCAGTTGAAACCAAATGAGACTCGATACCCCGTTCATGATTTGGAGTTGGAAGCAGTTGTCTTTTCTTTGAAACTTTGGCGCCACTATCTGTATGACGAACAGTTTGTGGTGTACACGATCACAAGAGTTTTCAGTATCTTTTTTCCCTGTCAGATTTGAGCATGAGACAGCGTAGATGAATGGAGCTGCTTAAGGAGTTTGATTGTGAAATTCAATATCAGCCTAGAAAGGTGAATTTATTTGCTGATGCTTTTAGCAGGAAAGCTCAATTGTCTATGCTTGCTTCATTGCAGACTTCGAAGGTTCATGAGCATCTAAGCACTACTGGTTGGCGTTTTTACCCAGGTGTTGATATGTTGTGGTGTCTTCTTTTCAAGTTGAGCCACATATTGTTTCAAGTATTAGAACAGCTCAGAGAACAGATCCATCTATCCATGAATTGAAGCTAAAGGTTAGAGCTGGACAGTTGAAAGATTATTCTGTCATCTGATGGTTTTTTGAGATTTCGTGGCAGGTTGGTAGTGTCAGACCCTGTGCGCTAATGTAACGCCCCAGATTTAACGACTACCCCCACTGTACCAACACTGATCTTTTCAGCGTGTTTTGTCCTCACTCCCACGCACCCTGAGAAACTTCCCAGAGGGTCACCCATCCCAAAATTGGTGATGAGCTCCCGAAAAGAAGATGCACCTTGTTGGTATGAGTAGTATCAATTAAATCTGATAAGCCTTCCTCAACTAACATCCATTACATCTATAACTTCGCAGTCTCGTAATCTCTCTCATTCCGGTGTGGGATCGGTTCATTCATGTGCCCCTTCGCCTCTAGAAGCCTGCCAGGAGCCGCTCATTGTCCGTGCAACCTCTGGCACCGGCGATCACTTCCCGCCCTCTTTTGAGCCCCGGACCTCATATGGCCACCAGCTTCCGCTTGGTTTGTCCCCGAACCACACCGTACTAATAGAGGTCGGCTCTGATACCAACTGTAACGCCACAGATTCAACGACTGCCCCCATTGTACCAACACTGATCTTTTCAGCGTGTTTTGTCCTCACTCGCACGCACCCTGAGAAACTTCCCAGAGGGTCGCCCATCCCAAAATTGTCCCAAGTCAAGCACGCTTAACTTTGGAGTTCTTAAGTGATGAGCTCTCGAAAAGAAGATGCACCTTGTTGGTATGAGTAGTAATTAAATCTGATAAGCCTTCATCAACTAACCTCCATTACATCTATAACTTCCCAGTCTCGTAATCCTTCTCATTCCGGTGTGGGATCGGTTCATTCATGTGCCCCTTCGCCTCTAGAAGCCTGCCAGGAGCCGCTCATTGTCCGTGCAACCTCTGGCACCGGCGATCACTCCCCGGCTTCTTTTGAGCCCCGGACCTCACATCTAATACATCAATTAGTCTCAAATATGCGGAAGCATCATAAAAATATGGGCTAAAAATATTCAATAATGGGCCTGATCCAATATCATTTAATACATTCATACTTAAAATAAGAGTTTATTTCAAAACTCAACCAACAACATTCAATAACACAACAACTGATCCCCAACATAACTAAAGGCACAGGACATTCCCTGGCTCAATATAAATATCAATACAACTGGGACTCAAATAAAAAAGGGATCGACCAGCTGAAGCTCCACTCTGTCCAGCCTGGTTACCTGAAGAACCTGCCAAAGCCAATACAGACCAAGGAAGCCCAAAAAAGGGAAAAATATCAGTACGCAAAGTACAATAAAAGCATCTATCATATCAGACAATGCAATATCTTCAATCGTGCAATGCATGAAAAGGGATACCAAGAATCATCGGTAGGCAAACATAGCACAACGACTCAGCTGTGTAGATCTCATCAATCATCATCATCTTGTGATCTTCAGGTACGAGGACTCAGCCGATCATCACAAGGTATAGTGGTATTCAGGCACAACAACTCAGCTGGCCACCACATCAAAGCAACGTTGGACCTTTCAGGCACGACGACTCGGCCGGCCGATCACAACGTGTAAAGGGACTCAGCATCCAAAATAATCAGGTTCAATATGTATGCGTGAATGCACAGCAGACTCATGCTTAATTCAATGCACAAAGATCACACGCACACAACACAGACAAGAGCACATAATCATTCAGCAATCCATACAATTCACAGCAACTAAATCACGAAGGAAATATCCCAAAGCTGATAGCAAAGCTGCTAAAATCTAGCTCAATTCGTACTTCAAACCTCAACAGATCTTACAACAACAAGGGAGCAGCAACCAACTCAAGTCTATTGCCTTAGCAGCTCCACGGAAACTCAGCATCATGTTGGCGCAGCGGCGGATCCGGATCTCGCTCCAGGGGCGCAGCGGAAGAATTAAAAATTTAGGAGCCCAGGAACGGTCAATACACCTATATAATAATTCAAACATTCATAGGATGTTTAGAATATACCTGTCTGGCAACTAGGCGCCTGGATCCGACTATTTCTCAAATGGAAATAACACTTCTTTTGTTGCTCCTAATCAGGTCCACGACCGGTTTCCAATTACTTCGTTGGAATGCACTAAAATCCCAACGAATATTTCGCGAGCAGAACCTCCTCGCCAGGACGATCGCAGCGAAGTGCGACGGCGACGGCGGCTGCGGCGGGAAGAGGTAGAGGAGGAGAGGGGGAGAATTTTCTGAATAGATTTGTGTTGTGCTTTTTCTTTCTCCCTTCATGCCATATTTGTAGATTGAGGGAAAGAGTTTGAGGTAAACAAAACTGTGAACATTCGTTTCAAGTACAACTGTGAACATTCGTTTCAACTCGAACTGTGAACATTCGGTTCAACTCAAACTGTGAACATTCGGTTCAACTCCCTCCATTGTGGTCTCATCATAATCCCGATCGATGATCATATATCATCGATGTGCTTTGTTTGCAAAACTGATCATTATGATGTAAAATCAAATTTTCGGACCACAAAATCTATATATGACAGGTTTTACTCTCATTAGCTAATTATGGAAGTCCTACTCCCTTAGCTACTTTTGGGAAGTCATACTCTCAACCTTCCTCCTACTATACTCAATACTTTGAGTACCATATCCTTGTCTGCACGGTAATTGGTAAACCAGTACACTGTGTGACCCTCAATGGTTCAGGGATACAGCTAGCAGTGGGCTCACAACTCATTGTGAATCAGAAAACACATTTTTCTGATCTACCCATTGGACCATGGTAAAGTGCCTAGAAACATCGCCCCAAGATCCCCTAGGTATCACTGATAGTGCCTGCAGGAACCAGTCGGTCATGGTTAGCGTATAGTTCGGTCCTTTCAACTCATATATTCCGATCGAATCCACGATCATTGGTAAATCGAGAGTCGTTAGAGATTCGATAGCCATGCATACATCTTGGAGATCAGAATAGCGAAAACACATTTTTCTGATCTACCCATTGGACCATGGTAAAGTGCCTAGAAACATCGCCCCAAGATCCCCTAGGTATCACTGATAGTGCCTGCAGGAACCAGTCGGTCATGGTTAGCGTATAGTTCGGTCCTTTCAACTCATATATTCCGATCGAATCCACGATCATTGGTAAATCGAGAGTCGTTAGAGATTCGATAGCCATGCATACATCTTGGAGATCAGAATAGCGACATCGCGAGTGCTACCAGGTAAACTCATTTACAATGAAGCACAAGAGTACTCTGGCCAGAGATTTGTCACACTATTATCTCCTCAGATAGCATAGGATAACCACGCACTAGGGCGAGCGGTGAATCCTCGACAACAAGGCATCGACTCCCACATGCTTCGTGACCTCACCCAATCTTGACACCTGATGTTCACGGGGTCGGTAAATGAGTCAAAGTGAGGCGAATAATCATGTAGAGTCTCAATGATGTTTGGAGTTGTAAGGACTAAGCCATACAACCAAGACCTCGGACTCTCCACTCGACAAATGGTAACCACTTGGATATTCCGAATGAGGGTAGCTCGATAGTTTGCCAGGCAAACCATACATCTGCATGATCAGAACATCACAATGTTCCCTACCAATGAAACGTGGTACTTCACATCGCAGATGCTAGTCTCAAACTCGAGCGGCCTTATCCTCATTTTGACGGTCCACTCGACTAGGAACAAGTTCAGAATACACAGTGACTATTTGATGTGTTTCATGATAGCCATCATATCCACTATCACATCTAACATACACTATGGTGCATTCTAGGTCTTTATCTAACATGATTGTTAACATTATAAAATAATGATGATAAAGAATGCCATATATAAAATATGAATTTCATAAACAAATATTTGTTTACACAAAGAGTCATCAAAAGCCCACACGCCACAAGTTGGCTATTTGGGCATCTACTCTAACAATCTCTCACTTTCCCTAAAGCCAACTACTCATACTGCGTAGTTCCATTGCTTTGCGATGTTGTTCAAACAATGGTCGTGGCAAGGGCTTCGTAAGTGGATCAGCAATGTTGTCTGTAGAGGAGACTCTCACAACTACTATGTCACCTCTAGCCACAATATCCCAGATTATGTGGTATTTCCTCAGTATATGTTTGGATCTTTGATGAGACCTAGGTTCCTTTGCTTGCCCAACGGTACCTGTGTTGTCACAGTACACCGGGACTGGACCAATTCCTTCAGGGATTACGCCCAACTCTTGGACGAAATTCCTTATCCAAACTGTCTCTTTAGCAGCAGTTGATGCTGCGATGTACTCAGCCTTAGTGGTGTCTTGTTTGGAACTCTTCCAAGAGACAACACCACCATTGAGCATGAATACAAATCCAGAGGTCGACTTCGAATCGTCCACATCGCATTGGAAGCTACAATCAGTATAGACTTCCAATTTTAGTTTCACCACCCCCCGTAGACCATGAACATATTCTTAGTCTTCGTAAGTGCTTAAGAATATCTTTCACGGCCTTCCAATGCATTTGGCCGGGAAGTGACCCCGTGGCACATAGGCAGGTGTCCTCTCTTGGACTCTTCCATTGACAACCGCTTAAGTATGGTATCGATGTAGGTCGCTTGGGTGAGTCTGAGCATCCTTTTTGATCTATCTCTATAGATATGTATTCCTAGAATATAGGATGATTCACCCATGTCTTTCACCGAGAATCTACTAGAAAAACATACTTTAGTTGACTGCATTCCTACGTCATTCCCAATTATTAGATTCATCAACATAAATTACAACGAATGTCACCACATTTTTACCTACCTTCTTATACACACATGGCTCCTCGGGATTCTTGATGAAACCAAATTCTTTAATTGTTTCATCAAATCTCAGGTTCCAACTTCTCGATACTTGTTTGAGACCGTAGATCGATCTCTGAAGTTTGCATACTTTATGCTCACATCCCACAGATATGAAACCCTCAGGCTGCGTCATATAGATCTCTTCCTTAATGTTTCCATTAAGGAACGCAGTTTTCACATCCATTTGCAATATCTCATAGTCGTACCATGCGGCTATGGCTAGTAGAATTCTAATTGACTTGAAAATTGCAACTGGTGAAAAAGTTTCATCATAGTCAACACCTTGTCTTTGAGTGTAACCTTTCGCGACCAGTCATGCCTTGTAGGTCAGTACTTTACCATCATGCCCGAGTTTTCTCTTGTATATCCATTTACACCCAATATGAACTATTCCTTCGGGAGGATTCACAAGAGTCCAAACTTGGTTTCAATGCATTGAGTCAATCTCAGATCGCATTGCTTCAAGCCACAAATTAGAATCGGCACCGGAAATTGCCTCCATGAAGGTTCTTGGATCACATCCAACAGTTTGATCACTTTGATCACCTTCAAGAAGGAAACCATATCTAACAGAAGCCCTAGGAACCCTTTCAGATCTCCTAGGTGTGTCCATATCGAGGATTGGCTCTTGAGATGCGGGAGATTCACTTGGTACTTCAGTTGGTTCTCGAACCTCTTCAAGTTCTACTATCTTGCCTTTTCTATCAAGTAGAAATTCCATTTCCAAAAAGGTGGCATTTCTAGAAACAAACACTTTTGTTTCATTGGGATAGTAGAAGCAGTATCCAATAGAATTCTTTTGATACCCAATGAAGTAGCATAAGATGGATCTATTATCCAGATTATCTCCCACTGTCTGCTTCACGTAAGCAGGACATCCCCAAATCCTCAAGTATGAGTACTTGGGCGGCTTGCCCATCCATATCTCATATGGAGTTTTATCCACTGCCTTGGTGTGGACATTGTTCAACAACATTACGGCCATTTCGAGCGCATAGCCCCAAAACAAAGCAGGAAGTTCAGTGAAACTCATCATAGATCGAACCATGTCCATCAAGGTTCGATTAAAACGCTCCGCTACACCGTTGAGCTGTGGTGTGGCCGGAGGGGTCCACTGTGAGAGAATACCATTCTCTTTAAGATAGTCTTGAAATTCGACACACAAGTATTCTCCACCTCGGTTGGATCGAAGTGTTTTAATACTTTTTCCCAATTGATTTTCTAGTTTCATTGGTAGGGAACATTGTGATGTTCTGAGCATGCAGATAGATAGTCACCTGGTGATCTATCGAACTACCCTCGTTCGGACTTTCCAAGTGGTTACCATTTGTCGAGTGGATAACTCCGAGGTCTTGGTTGTACTGATTAGTCCTCACGACTCGAAACTTCATTGAGACTCTACATGATAGGCGTCTCACTTTGACCCGTTTGCCGACTCACTTGAGGTCATAAGGCGTCGGGATTGGGTGAGACCCCGATGCATGTAGGAGTCGATGCATCGTTTTCGAGGATTCACCGCTCGCAGACATGCGTGGATATCCTATGCTATCTGAGGGGATAATAGTGTATAAATCTCTGGCCAGAGTACTAGAAGTGTTTTAGGTAAATGTGTTTACCTAGTTACACCGTGATGTCACTATTCGATCTCCAATATGTATGCATAGCTATCGGATCTTTAGTGACTCTCGATTTACTAATGGTCGTTGATCTGATCGGGATATATGGATTGAAAGGACCGTACTGTACGCTAACCACGACCAACTGGTTCTTTCAGGCACTATCAGTGATACCTAGGGGATCATGGGGCGATGTTGCTAGACGCTCTTACCATGATACGATGGGCAAGTCCGGAATTGTTATTCCGGAGCCGCAATGGTTGTGGGCCCACGACTAGCTGTATCCCTGAACCATTGAGGGTCACATAAGTACTGGATTCGAGATTCCCGTACGGATACTCAGCTCAATGTGTTGAGCATGAGAAGAGGATTTTGGGGAGTGCGACTTCCTAAAAAGTCAACAGGGGTCAAACCGGGGTTTCCCGCTGTTGAGGGGCAAAACGGTCATTTTGCACTGGGGTTATGAAAAATGGTTTTTCAGATTATAGTTATCATTTTTGGAAACTGAGTCGATCTGTCCGATCTGATCGACGATCGGAGTTACGATGAAGTCTCGATGATGGAGATTAACTGAATGTTCATACGTTGGACCCGGGCCCGTTGGGCCGGTCCAAGTCCAACACTAATATCTATTTAATATAGATTAGACTTCATAATACACAACACACTTAAGCTAACCCTAAACCTAGTGCTAAGTAGCCACCCCTCCTCTCCTCATAAAACCCGCCGCCGCCGCCGCCTCTTCTTCGCCGGAAAATTGTTTCCGGCCAATTCGACGAGGAGAATCCGTCCGTGCAGATCTCGTCACGCCTTCTAGTGCAGGGTGACGAAGGAGTCTCGTATCCGGTCGTGGACCTGATTTGCGTTATCTACCGCAGTCTACCGTGAAGTGCCGTTTTCTTTACGAAACCGGTCGGAGCCAGGCACAAGTGCCAGCAAGGTAGTGTTTTGAACACCCTATGAATGACATTAATTGTTAATTGTTTTATCGTATTGATCGTCTCCCGGCATCTATTCTCTTCTCCGCTGCCTAGCCGGGGGGGGGCGCGATCCGGATCCCAAAAGTGGTATCAGAGCCCAGGTTTTCGGATCTGATCAATGCATATTGCCTGAATTGTATCTAATCTTTAATTTTTAGATCGAAGAGGCCAAAATTCTGGCACGACCATCGGCCGCCGCCACGTGCGGCGACGCCCCTCCCTGTCGCGCGCATGAGTGTGCGCGACTTGCGCGCTGGCCGCGCGAGGAAGGCGAACGCTGGTGCTTCCTTCTCGCAAGGAGGCGTGCGGTGGACGCTGGTCTCACGAGACGGGAGGCGCGCTTCGTCGCACGCGAGTGGAGGCCGTGCATGGCGCGGCGTTTGCTGGATCGCCGCTGCGCATCACGGAGCTGTTGCACGCGCTGGCCGTGCGCTTGCCGCACGAGAGGCGGCCGAACGTTGCGCTACTGGTCGAGGCTTGCTGGCCGACCGCTGCCGCTGCTTGGAGACGCCGCTTGGTCGACGATGCGCGCCACTCGCGCTAAGTTGTGCGTGTGCCGCCGCGATTTTTCTTCGTGGTGGCGCCGTCGCCGTCCGGCCGCCGCTCCGGCGAGTCTCCGGCGATGTCGTGACGGCTGGTCTGATTTCTTCTAGGGTTTGGTTCGGGCCTGTCCTGGGGAGCCCGTGAAGTTTTCGGGCCGGTATGCGATATCGGGCCCGGTTTTGATCGATTTTGAAATTTTAATTTTTTGGGCCTAAAATTGTTTTAAGCCCAATTTGATACAATTAAAATTAGTAAAATGTGATTTTAATTATGAAATATGATTTTATAATGAAATATGATTTTGTTGATTCAAATTTGTTTTAATCGGCAAAATACGATTTTATTATAAAATACGATTTTGTAATTAGAATATGATTTTACAATAAATAATTAGATTATTTAAATTATGCATGTTAATTAGATTAATTGCATGATTGGGGTGATCGAGAGCCGTGCCCAATGTGTTAGGTGTATGCAATAGGTTTTGTATGATTTCGGTTTATTAATATTTGATTATCATTTAAAGTGGGCCTGTTTGTGGCCCGTTACCACCCCTTGATAAATGTATCCCTTATTTGTCATAGTAAATTTAAATGTAAATTACTAGATTTAGTGGGAGGAAATCCGAAGACGGTGGACGATGACGATCAATATATTGAAGACCGAAGATCTGTAAAACCGGAAAGCTTTGTAATAGGATTGCATTGCATATTGCATTACCCCTAGGATTGGACCCAGGTCCGTGGCTGGCAACCACGGACCGCATAGCTCTCGCGATCGATCATCCCAATATTTATTTATATATGTTGATATATAAATTAATTGAATCCGCATGTTGCATGTTTTAAAATAGATTTAAATATGCATGAGACCAAAATTTTTCAAAAATAAAATCCCTCGTTTTAAATTTGATTTAAAACTTATATCAAGATAAAATATTTATTCGATAAACAAAGGGTATTAAAACTGTTAAATTCCCTACTTCCATCAACAATGGTGTACGTCGATGCTACCCGTATACATGGCCCGGCTCATATTATTGAGGGGGTTCATGTATGCCGGAAAGCTGTCCACGCCATTGACAATTGTTGTGAGTCGGTTGGAACTCCCTTTAACGTTGGCTCATATTATTGGGGACGTTAAGGGGACCGTCCTTCACGACTCAACATTGATGGGTCAATCTTGACACGTGATAGTAAACGGAGTCATATTATTGGGCCCTTACTGGACGTGAGGTGAATACATGGAGGTTGCACCGGTTGCAATCGGAAACTACCTTTTGGGGGTCATGGATGGCTGATATTATTCGGGTCCGTGATCGCTTGATTGGGCTTCGTGTACCCACTAAAGAAATCTGTTTTCTCGATTTCATTAGAGGGTGGTGAAATCGTTAAAATAGTGGGAGGGTAATTCATAAAACTTAATGACCATGTTTTATGTCTTAGCGTTTATTTTATATATAGTTAGTAATGTATGTCTGTTTTCTTTTCAGTATAACTGCTTTATAAAATGGTTTCGATGAAAAACCCGCTTGGTGCTATACTGGATAGCAACAGGTTCACCGGTCTAAACTACCAAGACTGGCTCCGCAACCTTAATCTTGTATTGGCTTCGGAGAAGCTCCTCTATACGATAGAGAAGTGCCCTCCGGAGGAAACCCCAGCCGATATCAGCCCTGAGGAGCTGATTACGCTTAACCAATGGCGTGACGACGAGGTCAAAGCTCGATGCTATGTGATGGCATCGATGTCCAATGAAATGCAAGGGCGCTTTGAGAAGACAAAGTATGCCTCTGCCATACTCTTTCATCTCAAGGAACTGTACGGGTAGAACTCTCGACATGAGAGGTTCAAGGCTGTCAAGGAGTTGATGACGAGCCGTATGCGCGATGGGACTTCGGTATGCGATCATGGGGTTCGTATGATTGGGTTCGTCGAAAAGCTGTCGGGCCTTGATATCGCGCTTCCACATGAGCTGTCGGTGGATGTACTTCTCATCTCGCTACCCGCTGCATTTGACCCCTTTGTGGTCAACTTCAACATGAACAAGCTGGAGGCCACCCTTGAAGAGGTGGTTAACATGCTTGTAGTGTTTGAGGGGACTATAAAGAAGGACAAACCCGTCCTCCTTCTGGGTTCTTCTTCCTCTGCGAAGAAAGGGCCCAGATGCAAGAGCAAGAAGCGTTCTGCTCCTGCGAAAGAGGAAAGGTCTGCCAAGAAGCCAAAGGCAAAGGCTTCTAAGCCAAACAAGAGCGAGGACGTTTGCCACCACTACCACAAGGCTGGGCATTGGAGGAGGAACTGCAAGGAGTACCTCGAGTAGTTGCGAAATGCGAAAGGTATGTTCTACATTGAAATAAATATGTCTCTTAATTCAACTTCTTGGGTACTTGATATCGGATGTGGATCTCATATCTGCAATGATTTGCAGGTGATGACAAGAAGTCGACGTCTTAGAGAGGGTGAGACCCACTTGAGGCTTGGCAATGGAGCAAGGGTTGCTGCTATAGCTATAGGAGATGTTTATTTATTTCTATCTTCAGATTTTAAGTTGTTGTTACGAGACGTTTTATTTGTTCCTGAATTGATTAAAAACATTATTTCTATTCCTATGCTTGATAGAGATGGATATTCTTGTATGTTTGCTAATTCGATTTGCAATATTTACAAGAATGAATGTTTAATTGGAATTGGGGAACGCGAAAACGATCTATACACCTTAAAATTAAAAGACGTTCCAACTCGCGATGTCGAAGCACATACAACAACGATTAAACAGAAACACGATACGATCTATACACCTTAAAATTAAAAGACGTTCCAACTCGCGATGTCGAAGCACATACAACAACGATTAAACAGAAACACGATAACTTGAACCCAGCACAACTTTGGCACGCTAGGCAAGGTCACATTTCCCTAAGTAGGATGAACAAGTTAGTTAGAAGTGATCTGTTTGATCTGTCAGACATCAACTCCCTACCGACTTGTGAATCTTGTCTTAAAGGAAAGATGACCAAGCAAACCTTAAAGGGCAAGGGTGAGCATGCCCAAGGCCTATTGGATTTGATCCATACTGATGTGTGCGGCCCATTTAGTATTGGTACTAAATATGGTCACACATACTTCATAACCTTTACCGATGATTACTCTAGGTACGGGTACTTGTACTTGATGAAGTACAAGTCTGAATCCTTTGAAAGGTTCAAGGAATTCAAGGCTGAAGTAGAAAATCAGTTAGGCAAAAGTATTAAGGCACTTCGATCTGATCGAGGTGGTGAATACTTAAGTACTGAGTTTCAAGACTATCTGAAAGAGAATGGGATTCTCTCACAGTGGACCCCTCCTGCCACACCACAGCTCAATGGTGTAGCGAAGCGTAGTAATCGGACCTTGTTGGACATGGTTCGATCTATGATGAGCTTCACTGAGCTTCCGACCTCGTTTTGGGGCTATGCGCTCGAAACGGCGGTCATGTTGTTGAACAATGTCCACACCAAGGCAGTGGATAAGACTCCGTGTGAGATATGTATGGGCAAACCACCCAAGTACTCATTTATGAGGATTGGGGATGTCCTGATTACGTGAAGCAGACAGTGGGAGATAAGCTGGATACGAGATCCATCTTATGCTACTTCATTGGGTATCCAAAGAATTCTATTGGATACTGCTTCTACTATCCCAGCGAAACAAAAGTGTTTGTTTCTAGGAATGCCACCTATATGGAAAGGGAATTTCTACTTGATAGAAAAGACAAAATAGTAGAACTCGAAGAGGTTCGAGATCAAATCGAAGTACCAGGTGAGTCTCCTACACCTACAGAGCCAATACCAAAAATGGTTGCACCTAGGAGATCCGAAAGGATTCCTAGAGCTCCTGAGATATATGGTTTTCTCCTTGAAGATGATCAAGGTGATCAAGTTGTTGGATCTGATCCAAGAACTTTCAAGGAGGCAATTTCCGATGCTGATTCTAATTTGTGGCTTGAAGCAATGCAATCTGAGTTTGACTCAATGCATGCTAACCAAGTTTGAACTCTTGTTAACCCTCCCGAAGGAATCGTTCCTATAGGACTAAGAATATGTTCATGGTCTACGGGGGTGGTTAACTGAAACTGGAAGGCTACACTGATTCTAGCTTCCAGTGTGACGTGGATGATTCGAAATCAACCTCTGGATTTGTATTCATGCTCAATGGTGGTGCTGTCTCTTGGAAGAGTTCCAAGCAAGACACCATCGCGGATTCAACCACTGAGGCTGAGTACATTGCAGCATCAGCTGCTGCTAAGGAGGCCGTTTGGATAAGGAATTTCGTCCAAGAGTTGGGCGTCATTCCTAATGGAGTTGGTCCAGTCCCGGTGTACTGCGACAACACGGGTGCCGTTGCGCAAGCAAAGGAGCCTAGGCCTCACCAAAGATCCAAACACATACTGAGGACATACCACATAATCCGGGATATTGTGGCTAGAGGTGACATAGGAGTTGAGAGAGTCGCCTCTGCGGACAACGTTGCTGATCCACTTACGAAGCCCTTGCCAGGACCCTTGTTTGAAAAACATCGCGAAACAATGGGACTGCGTCTGATGAGTAGTTGGCTTTAGGGCAAGTGGGAGATTGTTAGAGTAGATGCCCAACTAGCCAACTTGTGGCGTGTGGGTTCATAGACTCTTGTATATGACAATCTTTATATATGATATTCGTATTTATCCATATGGCATTCTTTACTTTCATTGTGCGTATAATGATTTACAATTGCGTTGAGTAAAGACCTAGAATACACTCAAGTGTATGTTAGATGTGATAGTGGGTATGACGGCTATCATGAAATACATCTAATAGTCACTGTGTATTCTGAACATGTTCCTAGTCGATTGGGCCGTCAAAATGAGGATAAGGTCGCCCGAGTTCGAGACTAGTATCTGCGATGCGAAGTACCATGTTTCATTGGTAGGGAACATTGTGATGTTCTGAGCATGAAGATAGATAGTGACCTGGTGATCTATCGAACTACCCTCGTTTGGACTTTCCAAGTGGTTACCGTTTGTCGAGTGGATAACTCCGAGGTCTTGGTTGTACTGATTAGTCCTCACGACTCGAAACTTCATTGAGACTCTACATGATAGGAGTCTCACTTTGACCCGTTTGCGGACTCACTTGGGGTCATAAGGCGTCGGGATTGGGTGAGACCCCGATGCATGTAGGAGTCGATGCATCGTTGTCGAGGATTCACCGCTCGCAGAATTGCGTGGATATCCTATGCTATCTGAGGGGATAATAGTGTATAAATCTCTGGCCAGAGTACTAGAAGTGTTTTAGGTAAATGTGTTTACCTAGTTACACTCGCGATGTCACTATTCGATCTCCAAGATGTATGCATAGCTATCGGATCTTTAGCGACTCTCGATTTACCAATGGTCGTTGATCTGATCGGGATATATGGATTGAAAGGACCGTACTGTACGCTAACCACGACCAACTGGTTCTTGCAGGCACTATCAGTGATACCTAGGGGATCATGGGGAGATGTTGCTAGACGATCTTACATGATCCGATGGGCAAGTCCGGAATTGTGATTCCGGAGCCGCAATAGTTGTGGGCCCACGGCTAGCTGTATCCTTGAACCATTGAGGGTCACACAAGTACTGGATTCCAGATTCCCGCACGGATACTCAGCTCAATGTGTTGAGCATGAGAAGAGGATTTTGGGGAGTGCGATTTCCTAAAAAGTCAACAGGGGTCAAACCGGGGTTTCCCGCAGTTGAGGGGCAAAACGGTCATTTTGCACTGGGGTTCTGAAAAATGGTTTTTCAGATTATAGTATTCAGTTTTGGAAACTGAGTCGATCGGTCCGATCTGATCGGCGATCGGAGTTACGATGAAGTCTCGGTGATGGAGATGAACTGAATGTTCATCCGTTGGACCCGGGCCCGTTGGGCCGGTCCAAGTCCAACACTAATATCTATTTAATAGAGATTAGACTTCATAATACACAACACACTTAAGCTAACCCTAAACCTAGTGCTAAGTAGCCGCCCCTCCTCTCCTCATAAAACCCGCCGCCGCCTCTTCTTCGCCGGAAAATTGTTTTCGGCCAATTCGACGAGGAGAATCCGTCCGTGCAGATCTCGTCACGCCTTCTAGTGCAGGGTGATGAAGGAGTCTCGTATCCGGTCGTGGACCTGATTGGCGTTATCTACCGCAGTCTACTGTGAAGTGCCGTTTTCTTTACGAAACCGGTCGGAGCCAGGCACAAGTGCCAGCAAGGTAGTGTTTTGAACACCCTATGAATGACATTAATTGTTAATTGTTTTATCGTATTGATCGTCTCCCGGCATCTATTTTCTGTTCTTCCGCTGCCTAGCCGGGGGGCGCGATCCGGATCCCAACAATTTTGTCATTTTTCCCTTGAGACAAGATTCACAAGTTGGTATGGAGTTAATATCAGACATATCAAACATGTCACTCCTAATCAATTTGTTCATCCTATTTAAGGAAACATGACCTAGCCTAGCGTGCCAAAGTTGTGCAGGGTTCAAACTATCGTTTTTCCTTTTTATCGTTGGTTGTGTGTGTTTCCACATCGCGAGTTGGAACTTCTCTCAATTTTAAGGCGTATAGATCGTTTTCGCGTTCCCCAATTCCAATTAAACATTCATTCTTGTAAATATTTGCAAAACGAATTGGCAAAATTACAAGAATATCCATCACTATCAAGCATAGAAACGGAAATTATGTTCTTTATTAATACAGGAACAAATAAAACATTTTTCAACAACAACATAAAATTTGAAGAAAGAAATAAATAAACATCTTCTATAGCTTCGGCCGCAACCCTTGCTCTGTTGCCAAGCCTCAAGTGGGTCTCACACTCTCTAAGATGTCGGCTTCTTGTCATTACCTGCAAGTCATTGCAGATATGAGATCCACATCCGGTATCAAGTACCCAAGAAGTCGAGTTAAGATACATATTTATTTCAATATTGAACATACCTTTCGCAGTTCGCAACTGCTCCCTACAGCTCCTCCTCCAATGCCCAGGCTTGTGGCAGTGGTGACAAACATCCTCAGATTTGTTTGGCTTTGAAATCCTTGACTTGGGCTTCTTGGCGGGCTTACCCTCCTTAGCAGGGGCAGAACGCTTCATACCCTTGCGTTTGGGCCCCTTATACGCAGAGGAAGAAGAGCCCAAAAGGAGGATGTGCTTGTCCTTCTTTATGATCCCCTCGAACACGACAAGCTTGTTTACCACCTGTTCAAGGGTGGCCTCCAGCTTGTTCATGTTAAAATTGAACACAAAGAGGTCGAACGCAGCAGGCATGGAGAGGAGAAGCAGATCCACAGATAGCTCATGTGGAAGCGAGATATCAAGGCCCACTAGCTTCTCAATGAGCCCAATCATACTGACCCCATGCTCGCGGACCGAAGTCCCCTCGCGTTCATGAGCTCCTTGACAGTAGTGAACCTCGCAGTCCGAGAGTTCTCCCCATACAGCTCTTTGAGATGAAGGTGTATGCCAGCAGCATACTCCGTCTTCTCAAACCGCCGCTGCATTTCGTTGGACATAGATGCTATCATATAGCACCGTGCCTTAAGCTCGTCATCCCACCATTTTTCCAGCTTTGCCAGCTCCTCAGGACTGGAATTGGCAGGGGCTTCCTTCGGAGGGTTCTTCTATAGCGTGTAGAGAAGTTTCTCGGAAGCCAAGACAATCTTGAGGTTTCGAAGTCATTCTTGGTAGTTTAAGCCTGTGAACTTGTTGCTATCCATTATAGCAGCAAGTGGATTTTTGATCGAAGACATAATGAAAGCAGTTTATACTGAAAAGAAAAACAGACATGCATTACTGACTATTCATGAAAAATGCTAAGACATAAAACATGGTCATTTAGTTTTATGAATTACCCTGCCACTATTTTGTTAGAGTAGATGCCCAACTAGCCAACTTGTGGCGTGTGGGTTTATAGACTCTTGTATGAAACAGTCTTTATATATGATATTCGCATTCTTTTATATGGCGTTCTTTGCTTTCATTATGTGTGTAATGATTTACAATTACGTTGAGTAAAGACCTAGAATGCACTTAAGCGTATGTTAGATGTGATAGTGGGTATGACGGCTATCATGAAAACACATCTAATAGTGGCTGTGTATTCTGAACATGTTCCTAGTCGATTGGGCCGTCAAAATGAGGATAAGGCCGCCCGAGTTCGAGATTAGTATCTGCGATGCGAAGTACCATGTTTCATTGGTAGGGAACATTGTGATGTTCTGAGCATGCAGATAGATAGTGACCTGGTGATCTATCGAACTACCCTCGTTCGGACTTTCCAAGTGGTTATCATTTGTCGAGTGGATAAGTCCGAGATCTTGGTTGTACTGATTAGTCCTCACGACTCGAAACGTCATTGAGATCTACATGATAGGCGTCTCACTTTGACTCGTTTGCCGACTCACTTGGGGTCATAAGGCGTCGGGATTGGGTGAAAACCCGATGCATGTAGGAGTCGATGCATCGTTGTCGAGGATTCACCACTCGCAGACATGCGTGGATATCCTATGCTATCTGAGGGGATAATAGTGTATAAATCTCTGGCCAGAGTACTATAAGTGTTTTAGGTAAATGAGTTTACCTAGTTACACTCGCGATGTCACTATTTGATCTCCAAGATGTACGCATAGCTATCGGATCTATAGCGACTCTAGATTTACCAATGGTCGTTGATCTGATCGGGATATATGGATTGAAAGGACCGTACTGTACGCTAACCACGACCAACTGGTTCTTGCAGGAACTATCAGTGATACCTAGGGGATCATGGGGCGATGTTGCTAGACGCTTTACCATGATCCGTTGGACAAGTCCGGAATTGTGATTTCGGAGCCGCAAATGGTTGTGGTCCCACGGCTAGCTGTATCCCTGAACCATTGAGGGTCACACAAGTACTAGATTTGAGATTCCCGCACGGATACTCAGCTCAATATTTTGAGCACGAGAAGAGGATTTCGGGAAGTGCGACTTCCCAAAAGTCAACAGGGGTCAAACCGGGGTTTCCCGCTGTTGAGGGGCAAAACGGTCATTTTGCACTGGGGTTCTGAAAAACGGTTTTTCAGATCATAGTACTCAGTTTTGGAAACTGAGTCGATCCGTCTGATCTGATCGGCGATCGGAATTACGATGAAGTCTCGGTGGTGGAGATGAACTGAATGTTCATCGTTGGACCCGGGCCCGTTGGGCCGGATCCAAACCATCTCTTAATTCTATTTAATATAGAATTAAGACTAGACTTAAACACTTTGATAATTAACTCACTCAAAACCCTAACCCTAGTGCTTGTTGGCCGATTATTTAAATTATGCATGTTAATTAGATTAATTGCATGATTGGGGTGATCGAGAGCCGTGACCAATGTGTTAGGTGTATGCAATAGGTTTTATTTGATTTCGGTTTTTATACATTGATTATCATTTAAGTGGGCCTGTTTGTGGCCCGTTCCCACCCCTTGATCGAGAGTCGTGCCCAATGTGTTAGGTGTATGCGATAGGTTTCTATGATTTCGGTCGGTTTTTATACATTGATTATCATTTAAGTGGGCCTGTTTGTGGCCCGTTCCCACCCCTTGATAAATGTATCCCTTATTTGTCATAGTAGATTTAAATGTAAATTACTAGATTTAGTGGGAGTACATCCGAAGGCGGTGGACGATGACGATCAAGATATTGAAGACCGAAGATCTGTAAAACCAAAAAGCTTTGTAATAGGATTGCATTGCATATTGCATCACCCCTAGGATTGGACCCAGGTCCGTGGCTGGCAACCACGGACCGCATAGCTCTCGCGATCGATCATCCCAATGTTACTTTATATATGTTGATATATAGATTGAATCCGCATGTTGCATGTTTTAAATTAGATTTAAATATGCATGAGACCAAATTTTTCAAAAATAAAATCCCTCGTTTTAAATTTGATTTAAAACTCATATCAAGATAAATGTTTATTAGATAAACAAAAGGGTATTTAAAATTGTTTAAATTAACCCTACCTTCCATCAACAATGGGTGTACGTCGATGCTACCCGTATACATGGCCCGGCTCATATGATTGAGGGGGTCATGTATGCCGGAAAGCTGTCCACGCCATTGACAATTGTTGTGAGTCGGTCGGAACTCCCTTTAACGTTGGCTCATATTATTGGGGACGTTAAGGGGACCGTCCTTCACGACTCGACATTGATGGGTCAATTTTGACACGTGATAGTAAACGGCGTCATATTATTGGGCCCTTACTGGACGTGAGGTGAATACATGGAGGTTGCACCGGTTGCAATCGGAAACTACCTTTCGGGGGTCATGGATGGCTGATATTATTCGGGTCCGTGATCGCTTGATTGGGCTCCGTGTACCCACAAAAGAAACCTGTTTTCTCGATTTCATTAGAGGGTGGTGAAATCGTTAAAATAGTGGGAGGGTAATTCATAAAACTAAACGACCATGTTTTATGTCTTAGCGTTTATTTTATATATAGTTAGTAATGTATGTCTGTTTTCTTTTCAGTATAACTGCTATATAAAATGGTTTCGATAAAAAACCCGCTTGCTGCTATACTGGATAGCAACAGGTTCACCGGTCTAAACTACCAAGACTGGCTCCGCAACCTTAATCTTGTATTGGCTTCGGAGAAGCTCCTCTATACGATAGAGAAGTGTCCTCCGGAGGAAACCCCTGCCGATATCAGCCCTGAGGAGCTGATTACGCTTAACCAATGGCATGACGACGAGGTTAAAGCTCGGTGCTATGTGATGGCATCGATGTCCAATGAAATGCAACGGCGCTTTGAGAAGACAAAGTATGCCTCTGCCATACTTTTTCATCTCAAGGAACTGTACGGGGAGAACTCTCGACATGAGAGGTTCACGGCTGTCAAGGAGCTGATGACGAGCCGCATGCGCGATGGGACTTCGGTCCGCGAGCATGGGGTTCGCATGATTGGGCTCGTTGAAAAGCTGTCGGGCCTTGATATCGCACTTCAACATGAGCTGTTTGTGGATGTACTTCTCCTCTCGCTACCCGCTGCATTTGACCCCTTTGTGGTCAACTTCAACATGAACAAGCTGGAAGCCACTCTTGAAGAGGTGGTGAACATGCTTGTGGTGTTTGAAGGGACTATAAAGAAGGACAAACCCGTCCTCCTTCTGGGTTCTTCTTCCTCTGCGAAGAAGGGACCCAGACGCAAGAGCAAGAAGCGTTCTGCTCCTGCGAAAGAGGAAAAGTCTGCCAAGAAGCCAAAGGAAAGGGCTTCTAAGACAAACAAGTGAGAGGACGTTTGCCACCACTGCCACAAGGCTGGGCATGCATTGGAGGAGGAACTGCAAGGAGTACCTCGAGCAGTTGCGAACTGCAAAAGGTATGTTCTAATGGATATTCTTTTATGTTTGCTAATTCGATTTGCAATATTTACAAGCATGAATGTTTAATTGGAATTGGGGAACGCAAAAACGATCTATACACCTTAAGATTAAAAGACGTTCCAACTCGCGATGTCGAAACACACACAACAACGATGAAACGAAAACACGATAACTTGAACCCAGCACAACTTTGGCATGCTAGGCTAGGTCACATCTCCCTAAGTAGGATGAACAAGTTAGTTAGGAGTGACTTGTTTGATCTGTCAGACATCAACTCCCTACCGACCTGTGAATCTTGTCTGAAAGGAAAGATGACCAAGCAACCCTTCAAGGGCAAGGGTGAACGTGCCCAAGGCCTATTGAATTTGATCCATACTGATGTGTGCAGCCCGTTTAGTATTGGTACTAAATATGGTCACACATACTTCGTCACCTTTACCAACGATTACTCTAGGTATGGGTACTTGTACTTGATGAAGTACAACTCTGAATCCTTTGAAAGGTTCAAGGAATTCAAGGCTGAAGTAGAAAATCAATTAGGCAAAAGTATTAAGGCACTTCGATCTGATCGAGGTGGTGAATACTTGAGTACTGAGTTTCAAGACTATCTGAAGGAGAATGGGATTCTCTCACAGTGGATCCCTCCGGCCACACCACAGCTCAATGGTGTAGCGGAGCGTCGTAATCGGACCTTGTTGGACATGGTTCGATCTATGATGAGCTTCACTGAGCTTCCGACCTCGTTTTGGGGCTATGCGCTCGAAACGGCGGTAATGTTGTTGAACAATGTCCACACCAAGGCAGTGGATAAGACTCCGTATGAGATATGGATGGGAAAACCACCCAAGTACTCATTTATGAGGATTTGGGGATGTCCTGCTTACGTGAAGCAGACAGTGGGAGATAAGCTGGATATGTGATCCATCTTATGCTACTTCATTGGGTATCAAAAGAATTCCATTGGATACTATTTCTACTATCCGAGCGAGACGAAAGTGTTTGTCTCGAGGAATGCCACCTTTATGGAAAGGGAATTTCTACTTGATAGAAATGGCAAAATAGTAGAACTCGAAGAGGTTCGAGAACCAACTGAAGTACCAACTGAATCTCCCGCACCTACTGAGCCAGTACCAAATATGGTCGCACCTAGGATATCCGAAAGGATTCCTAGAGCTCCTAAGAGATATGGTTTTCTCCTTGAAGATGATCAAGGTGATCAAGTTGTTGGATCTGATCCAAGAACTTTCAAGGAGGCAATTTCCGATGCTGATTCTAATTTGTGGCTTGAAGCAATGCAGTCTGAGTTTGACTCAATGCATGCTAACCAAGTTTGGACTCTTGTTAACCCTCCCGAAGGAATCGTTCCTATTGGGTGTAAATGGGTATACAAGAGGAAACTTGGGCCTGATGGTAAGGAAATGACCTACAAGGCGCGACTGGTCGCGAAAGGTTACACTCAAAGGCAAGGTGTTGACTATGATGAAACCTTCTCGGCAGTCGCAATGTTCAAGTCGATTAGAATTTTTGGTACGACTATGAGATATGGAAAATGGATGTGAAAACTGCGTTCCTTAATGGAAACATTAAGGAAGAGATCTATATGACGCAGCCTGAGGGTTTCACATCTGTTGGAAGCGAGCATAAGGTATGCAAGCTTCAGAGATCGATCTATGGTCTCAAACAAGCATCACGAAGTTGGAACCTGAGATTCGATGAAACAATTAAGGAATTTGGTTTCATCAAGAATCCCGAGGAGCCATGTGTCTATAAAAAGGTAGTTAAAAGCGTAATGACGTTCCTAGTACTTTATGTTGATGACATCCTACTCATTGGGAATGATGTAGGAATGCTGCAGTCAACTAAAGTATGGTTGTCTAGTAGATTTTCGATGAAGGACATGGGTGAAGCATCCTATATTCTTGGAATACAGATCTATCGGGATAGATCTAAACGGATGCTCGGACTCACCCAAGCTACCTACATCGATACCATACTTAAGAGGTTCTCTATGGAAGAGTCCAAGAGAGGACACCTACCTATGTTCCACGGGGTCACTCTATCCAAGTCTATGTGTCCAAAGACTGATGAGGAGATAGAGGGTATGGCACGAGTACCATATGCCTCGGCTATAGGTAGTATTATGTATGGCATGATCTCGACTAGACCGGACGTCGCATATGCTCTGAGTGTCACGAGCCGCTACCAGGCCAACCCCGGCCAATTGCATTGGAAGACTGTGAAGGATATTCTTAAGTACTTACGAAGGACTAAGAATATGTTCATGGTCTACGGGGGTGGTGAACTGAAACTGGAAGGCTACACTAATTCTAGCTTCCAGTGTGACGTGGATGATTGGAAATCAACCTCTGGATTTGTATTCATGCTCAATGGTGGTGCTGTCTCTTGGAAGAGTTCCAAACAAGACATCATCGCGTATTCAACCAATAAGGCTGAGTACATTGCAGCATCAGCTGCTGCTAAGGAGGCCGTTTGGATAAGGAATTTCGTCCAAGAGTTGGGCGTCATTCCTAATGGAGTTGGTCCAGTCCCGGTGTACTGCGACAACATGAGTGCCGTTGCGCAAGCAAATGAGCCTAGGTCTCACCAAAGATCCAAACACATACTGAGGAAATACCACATAATCAGGGATATTGTGGCTAGAGGTGACATAGCAGTTGAGAGAGTCGCCTCTGCGGACAACGTTGCTGATCCACTTACGAAGCCCTTGCCAGGACCCTTGTTTGAAAAACATCGCGAAACAATGGGACTGCGTCTAATGAGTAGTTGGCTTTAGGTCAAGTGGGAGATTGTTAGAGTAGATGCCCAACTAGCTAACTTGTGGCGTGTGGGTTTATAGACTCTTGTATGAAACAGTCTTTATATATGATATTCGCATTCTTTTATATGGCGTTCTTTGCTTTCATTATGTGTGTAATGATTTACAATTACGTTGAGTAAAGACCTAGAATGCACTTAAGCGTATGTTAGATGTGATAGTGGGTATGACGGCTATCATGAAACACATCTAATAGTGGCTGTGTATTCTGAACATGTTCCTAGTCGATTGGGCCGTCAAAATGAGGATAAGGCCGCCCGAGTTCGAGACTAGTATCTGCTATGCGAAGTACCATGTTTCATTGGTAGGGAACATTGTGATGTTCTGAGCATGCAGATAGATAGTGACCTGGTGATCTATCGAACTACCCTCGTTTGGACTTTCCAAGTGGTTACCATTATCGAGTGGATAAGTCCGAGGTCTTGGTTGTACTGATTAGTCCTCACGACTCGAAACATCATTGAGACTCTACATGATAGGCGTCTTAGACTCGTTTGCCGACTCACTTGGGGTCATAAGGCGTCGGGATTGGGTGAGACCCCGATGCATGTAGGAGTCGATGCATCGTTGTCGAGGATTCATCGCTCGCAGACATGCATGGATATCCTATGCTATCTGAGGGGATAATAGTGTATAAATCTCTGGCCAGAGTACTAGAAGTGTTTTAGGTAAATGTGTTTACCTAGTTACACTCGCGATGTCACTATTTGATCTCCAAGATGTACGCATAGCTATCGGATCTATAGCGACTCTCGATTTACCAATGGTCGTTGATCTGATCGGGATATATGGATTGAAAGGACCGTACTGTACGCTAACCACGACCAACTGGTTCTTGCAGTCACTATCAGTGATACCTAGGGGATCATGGGGCGATGTTGCTAGACGCTTTACCATTATCCGTTGGGCAAGTCCGGAATTGTGATTCCGGAGCCGCAATGGTTGTGGGCCCACGGCTAGCTGTATCCCTGAACCATTGAGGGTCACACAGGTACTAGATTCGAGATTCCCGCACGGATACTCAGCTCAATGTGTTGAGCACGAGAAGAGGATTTCGGGAAGTGCGACTTCCCAAAAGTCAACAGGGGTCAAACCGGGGTTTCCCGCTGTTGAGGGGCAAAACGGTCATTTTGCACTGGGGTTCTGAAAAAGGGTTTTTCATATCATAGTACTCAGTTTTGGAAACTGAGTCGATCCGTCCGATCTGATCGGCGATCGGAATTACGATGTAGTCTCGGTGGTGGAGATGAACTGAATGTTCATCGTTGGACCCGGGCCCGTTGGGCCGGATCCAAACCCATCACCAAGTCTACTTAAGTAGACTAAGGCTTTAATCAGGCACAAGTGCCAGCAAGGTAGCGATTCTAAACGCCCTATGTATGACAATTATTGAATTGTTGTTTTCGTATTTGTCTCCCGGCTGTATTTTCTTTGTTCTTCCGCTGCCTCGCCGGGGGCGGATCCGGATCCACCAACATATTTTAACGATTTCACCACCCTCTAATGAAATCGAGAAAGCAAGTTTCCTTAGTGGGAACACAGAGTCCAATCAAGATATCATGGTCCCGAATAATATCAGCCAACCATGACCCTCAAAAGCTAGAGCCCAATTTCAACAGTATGCAAACACAATCCTATTACATAAACTTCCAGTTTTACAAGTCTTTGGTCTTCAATATCTTTGATCATCATCTCCACCATTTTCAAAATTATCCTCCCACTAAGTCTAATATTTACATTTAAATAACCATATGACAAATAGGGATACATTTTAAAGGGGTGGGAACGCGCCATAAACCAGGCCTACTTTGAATTGATTTCAAAAATATTAAAATCAAAATTATAAAACCTAGCATTCACCTAACACATTGGTCACGGCTCTCGATTATCCCAGACATTATCTATTCAATTAACTCAATTAATTGACATAAATAAAATAATCAAATCAAATTTGATTTATCCAACAAAATCATATTTTAAATATAAAATCATATTTTCAAATAAAAAATCTTATTTTGTTATTGCATCAATTTTGGGCTTAAAACAATTTTAGGCCCAATGTCTCAAAATTTTCAAAAACCAACGCGGCATCACCGCCCTGGAATCGCCGCACGGGCGATTCGCGGCCGCCCGCAAGCGTGCAGCATGCGTGCTGCATGCTGTGCGCAACGTGTGCGCACATGGGGGTGGGGGCGTCCACCTGCGCGACCAGTTCGCGCAGGTGGGGCGGTGGTGTGCGCACAACCGTGCGTGCATGGTTACCGGCCGGCGAGCGCAACGCTCTCTGGGCTGAGCGCACATGGGCATGCGCGACAGGCGCGCAACGCCCGCCACATCGTGCGCGTATCCCACGATCCCCGCAGCGATTTGAGTGCGGCGTGCACAATAGTCGAGCGGTGGCGTGCGGCCGGGAAATGTTCTTTTTAGGAAACGAGATTTCATGCAATTCATGCAGAATAAGGTTTATTGACAGATCCGAGCCAAAGCTCTGATACCACTGTTGGCGCAGCGGTGGATCCGGATCCCGCTCCCGGGGCGCAGCGGAAGAATTAAAAATTTAGGAGCACAGGAACGGTCAATACACCTATATAATAATTCAAAAATTCAAAGGATATTTAGAATATACCTGTCTGGCGACTAGGCGCCTGGCTCCGACTATTTCTCAAATGGAAATAGCACTTATTTGGTTGCTCCTAATCAGGTCCACGACCGGTTTCCAATTCCTTCGTTGGAATGCACTAGAATACCAACGAATATTTCGCGAGCAGAACCTCCTCGCCAGGATGATCGCAGCGAAGTGCGACGGGGGCGGCGGCTACGGCAGGAGGAGGGAGAGGAGGAGAGGGGGAGAATTTGCTGAATAGCTTTTTGTTGTGATTTTTCTTTCTCCCTTCATGCCATATTTATAGATTGAGGGAAAGAGTTTTATGTAAACAAAACTGTGAACATTCATTTCAGTAGAACTGGGAACATTCGTTTCAACTCGAACTGTGAACATTTGGTTCAACTCGAACTGTGAACATTCGGTTCAACTCCCTCGATTGTGGTCTCATCATAATCCCGATCGATGATCAGATATCACCGATGTGCTCAGTTTACAAAACTGATCATTATGATGTAAAATCAAATTTTCGGACCACTAAATCTATATATGACAGGTTTTACTCTCATTAGCTAATTATGGAAGTCCTACTCCCTTAGCTACTTTTGGGAAGTCATACTCTCAACCTTCCTCCTACTATACCAACACTTTGAGTACCATATCCTTGTCTGCACGGGAATTGGTAAACCAGTACACTGTGTGACCCTCAATGGTTCAGGGATACAGCTAGTCGTGGGCTCACAACTCATTGTGAATCATAAAACACATTTTTATGATCTACCCATCGGACCATGGTAAAGCTCCTAGCAACAACGCCCCATGATCCCCTAGGCATCACTGATAGTGCCTGCAAGAACCAGTCGGTCATGGTTACCGTATAGTACGGTTATTTCAACTCATATATCCCGATCAAATCAACGACCATTGGTAAATCGAGAGTCATTAGAGATTCGATAGCCATGTATACATATTGGAGATCAGAATAGCGACATCGCGAGTGCTACCAGGTAAACTCATTTACACTGAAGCACAAGAGTACTATGGCAAGAGATTTGTCACACTATTATCTCCTCAGATAGCATAGGATATCCACGGACTAGGGCGAGGGTGAATCCTTGACAACAAGGCATCGACTCCCACATGCTTCGTGACCTCACCCAATCTCGACACCTGATGACCCTCACGAAGTCGTTAAACGAGTCAAAGTGAGGTGACTAATCATGTAGAGTCTCGATGATGTTTTGAGTAGTAAGGACTAATCCATACAACCAAGACCTCGGACTCTCCACTCGACAAATGGTAACCACTTGGAGAATCCGAACGAGGGTAGCTCGATAGTTTTCCAGGAAAACCATCCATCTGCATGCTCAGAAAATCACAATGTTTCCTACCAATGAAACGTGGTACTTCACATCACAGATGCTAGTCTCAAACTCGGGCGGCCTTATCCTCATTTTGACGGCCCAATCGACTAGGAACAAGTTTAGAATACACAGTGACTATTAGATGTGTTTCATGATAACCATCATATCCACTATCACATCTAACATACACTATGGTGCATTCTAGGTCTTTATCCAACACGATTGTTAACATTATAAAATAATAGTGACAAAGAATGCCATATATAAAATGTGAATTTAATAAACAAAGATTGTTTTACACAAAGAGTCATCAAAATCCCACACGCCACAAGTTGGCTAGTAGGGCACCTACTCTAATGCAGCAGCTACTACATGCTCAAATCTGTTAAGATATATCAATATCAACTCAATTATGGACTCAAACAGCTTAATTTCTAAAGTCCAATAGCATGACTCAGCTACCTAACTCCAACATAGCACTACTCAGCTCTCATACAAGCTTAAATCGGTAAATAATCACTTACACAAAGATGTTAAAGAACATAAGAACTACTGGTCCACAATCGTGAAGACATACGAACACTGCAACAACTTTGCACTCCTAAAATTCGGCGACTCCAGTCTCCAAACTGGTATCAATCGGAAGCCCTAGAGAATACGAGCTCAGCGCTACCAATCTTGCTCCAAACGGCGGCGTAAACGATGTCAATCGACGGAAATAGGGTTCGGATGAACAATACCAATCGAGGGTTATCGGGGATGAAGATAAGGAATATCTTGTTTGAATAACCCCTAAGTGTTGATCAGCACTTACATTTAAATCCCCAGTCAAAACTTCAGCAGAAGTCAATTCATCGACAAGTTTAGATCTCATTGCCAAGGCAGAAGTCTCTCAAATATGGCCTCAGCTATCGCTCACATCTGCCAACGCTAACTCAGATCTGATCTCCAAACAAACACGCGTTCTAATCAAAACGACGTCGCTCTTACTTATCAAAACGAAGTAGCATCGGATTCCGCTCTCACAACAGATCACTTTAATGCTCCTCAGATCTTGATCACATCTGTATTCACCAAACCGCACCGGTCTACCTAGTACCGTTGACCCGTTGACATCTGAACAACTCTGGACCACTGACCACCGCTGACTTCCTCGACTAGAAGCTCACATCTGTTCATGCCCGATAAGCAGATTTCATTCACTAGCGTCAGTCTGTATACGCAATACGACGTAGCATTCTCTTGCAACGCTATGTCTAACTAGCACCCAAATGACAGCGTTTCACTCTCTACTCGCGAAAATTCAAGCAAACATGCGAGGGACAGATCTGAACATCCAGATCCCGCTCAAAACTGAAATTCTAAAAATCACCAAGTCTTCACGTCTGAAAACCCGATACTCAGAAACTAAATTAGCTAATTCTAAACCAAATTTGATTAACTAATTAAATCGTGCTTAGAAAATTATATAACCTCACAGGTAGTGCGAAATTGATTGATTTGAAGGAGGAGATCTTGAGAGAAGCACACTGTAGTAGACATAGTGTCCATCCTGGTGCAAGAAAGATTTACCATGCCTTGAATTCGCAATTTTGGTGGGCAGTTTTGAAGAGCGATGTTGCTGGTTTTGTCGCTCGATCTGAATTTCCAGCAAGTTAAGGCAGAAAGGATAAGACCTGGTGGTTTATTACAGAGCTTAGAAGTGCCCCAATGGAATTGAGAGCACGTCTATGGATTTTGTGACCCATTTGCCTCGTTCCAGCAGATGTTGTGATGTTGTTTGGGTTGTTATAGATCGACTTTCGAATTCTTCTCACTTTATTCCCTACAATATGAAATATTCTTTGAGAAAAATGGCGAAACTGTAGATAGATTTCGTGGTGCGATTGCATGGTGTGCCTGTGTCTATTGTTTGGTATCGGGATTAGAGGTTTACATCCAGATTTTTGAATAGTTTGCAAACAGCTTTGGGCACCAGATTGGCTATGAGTACAACCTATCATCCCCAAACCGATGGCCAATTTGAGAGAACTATCCAAACTTTAGAGGATATGTTGAGAGATGTTGTGATGGATTTCAGTGGTAGCTGGCAAGATTCGTTGTCTTTGGTTGAGTTTTCTTATAATAACAGCTACCAAGTGAAAATTGGCATGGAACCATTTGAGGAATTGTATGGTAGGAAGTGCAGATCACCAATCTGTTGGGAAGAAGTGAGGGAGAAGCAGTTGTATTATCCAGACTTTGTGCAGCAGATGAGAGATCAAGTAGATCTGATTCGACAACGTATGAAAGCTGCACAAGATCGCCAAGCCAGTTATGCGAATCGCAGGCGTAGACCATTGGAATTTCAAGTTGGATATCTGGTTTTCCCGAAAGTTTCTCCTTTTAGAAGTGTTATGGGATTTGGTCTCAAGGAAAGTTAGCTCCTCGTTATGTTGGACCTTATGAGATTGTGGAGAGGATCGGTCCTTTGGCTTATCGTTTGTTACTGTCGTCAGATCTATCCTCATTACATGATGTGTTTCATGTATCTATGTTGAGGAAGTATGAGCCAGATCCTTCTCATGTGTTGCGAACTGACGAGGTGGAGCTGGATCGGACCTTAAGCTATGTTGAATATCCCTTGCAGATTTTAGACAGGAAGGAGAAGCATCTTAGTAACAAGACCATTCCTTTGGTGATGGTCCAGTGGAGCGAACATGGTAGAGAAGAAGCTACGTGGGAGTTAGAAGAGAAAATGCAACGTGAGTGGTCTCATCTATTTGAGTAGATTTTGCATTAACTCCAGTAGATAGTTTGCTCGTTGTTGTCTTCCCTGTTATCTTGAACTCTTGGTTAGTAGCCTCTTGTTGCGTGTTAGAGGTTGCTGGTTGTTGTGTGGAGTTTGTTCAATTCTGGAGTTGTTCTTTGATTTCGAGAACGAAATCTTATTTTCATTTGGGGAGGAATATAAGACCAGAAAGATTATTGGATTAATTAAGTTAATTAAATGGGTTTTGTATAGACCAGATTTGGCGTGAGCAGATCTAGGATGGATCAGCTTTGAGCTGGTATGCTTGGTGAGCGTATCGGGTTTCTCTGTATATTGTTGTTTAGAACAGCTCTGGATAATTGTAGAGTTCTGTGGGGTAGTAGGCGGATTTGGAGAGTTAAGAAGTGCTGGTTGGTGACTTCGGCTTTGGCGTTTGTTGAATGTAATCGAAGCTAGAGCTCTAATCTGGTTGTCTCAAAGTATTTTGAGTTCGCTAATTGATATCCTGCGCGGGTAGCGAAACGTCGTCGTTTGGGTAGGAACCAGATTTGAAGTGCGCAAGTTGTAAGCGCTGTGTGAACCGGCCTGGTTCGAGGGTTTGGTGTGGACCGGTTTCGGGTGGTCTAGACCGGAAGGCAGTGCGATGTCGTTTTGGGTATCAGTGAATGCTGGTCAGTGCTGGTCAGATCTAGTCATTCAGATCTGAGTGTTTTAGTTAGGAGCGATGCGACGCGGTTTAGAGAGACACGTGTATGCATTAGTTGGATCGTGGTGTGACGTCGTTTGGTAGTAGCGTGCTGGTTTAGCGTATGGTCCAGATCTGGAGTGATACTCAGATCTGAGTGGGTATCAGCTTTGAGCCATTCTTCTCAGTGGTTACTGTTCATCAGATTTGGGGAACTAAGTTTTTTTATAAAGGACTTTGACCATTCGAACGCGATATTTTCCCCAAGACTTAGAAATATTTCCCGTAACCTTACCCTGTAGCGATACCCTAGTTATTGTTCACCGAAGCTTATCTTCTCCGATTGCCGACGGTAAACGACTCAGATTGGAGCAAGAGTGGTAGCGTTGGACTCCTCTCGCCAAGGCGTTTCTTCTTATACCTATTTCGAAGGATTGAGTTAAGCTGGAAGAAGATCTTGAAAGGAGCTACCTTGTGTAGTCTGTAAGCATTTCGGCAGATTTTCTTTTCCCGTTCAGGTTGTGCTTTCGGGCAAGAGATAGATCCTACCTTATGCTTCATTTATAGTTGTCTTTTGTGCTAGAAGGGTAGGACAGAGCTGGTTGAGCTTGTAGCTCCCAGTTAGAGTTTCTGTGCGTAGTGTCTCCGAGTTGTTTTTGTGTTGTTTGGCATAGCAGGTGGCAGATTTGAGGTCTCGGGACTTTGTTGTGGTAATTCTAGCTCAGAGCCAAGGTACGGAGATGTGAGCTTATGATTATAGCTTTGAGATGGACTTGTGTATAAATGGTGTGTGCTGTTATGTTGAGCAGTGTGTATGCTGTTGTTTCTGTGCTGTTTCTTGCATATGTTTTTACTATGTTATCTTGCAAGCTGTTGTTATGCATACACGCATATCATGTTTTTCTGCTCACTCCTTTGCGAGCCTTGTTAACAGCCTGCTGTGAGAACCCTTGATCTGTTGTTGTTTGCTGTTGAGCTAATCCTTGTTTACAGGGTGCATGTGATTGAGTGCCTGGGTAGCTCCCAGTTCTCTCATATGCGATATGGCCTTCCAGTTCTGGCTGGTGCTGATGATTTATGTGATTGAGCGCATGGGTAGCTCCCATTCTCTCACATGAGTTGCGGCCATCCCTGTAATCTGTTGTAGTTGGTACCATGTGTGATCGAGCGCCTGGGTAACTCCCATTATCTCACACATTAGGTGATCACTTCCAGTTATGGTATTCAGCTTTGTATAGTCCTTTGGATCCTTTGAGCTCTCTATTCTCATGCATAGAATCGTATTTATAACTTGTTCTATCTGCATGCTGCTTTATATTGCTCTCCGTACTGGGGTTTGACCCCATGCTGTTGTTTCTGTGCTGTTTCTTGCATATGTTTTTACGTATGTTATCTTGAAAGCTGTTGTTATGCATACACGCATATCATGTTATTCTGCTCATTCCTTTGCGAGCCTTGTTAACAGCCTGCTGTGAGAACCCCTGATCTGTTGTTGTTTGTTGTTGAGCTAGTCCTTGTTGACAGGGTTCATGTGATTGAGCGCCTGGGTAGCTCCCAGTTCTCTCATATGCGATATGGCCTTCCAGTTCTGGCTGGTGCTGATGATTTATGTGATTGAGCGCATGGGTAGCTCCCATTCTCTCACATGAGTTGCGGCCATTCCTGTAATCTGTTGTAATTGGTACCATGTGTGATCGAGCGCCTAGGTAACTCCCATTCTCTCACAGATTAGGTGATCACTTCCAGTTCTGGTATTCAGCTTTGTGTAGTCCTTTGGATCCTTTGAGCTCTCTGTTCTCATGCATAGAATCGTATTTAAACTTGTTCTATCTGCATGCTACTTTATATTTCTCTCCGTACTGGGGTTTGATCCCATGTCCCTTTGGGGCTGGATTGTCTTGTTGTCTGTGTTGTTCAGGTTATCCAGGTTTCTCAGCTGGTCTCGTAGATGGCTCAGCTGGTGGTGCCCCAGGAGGTGGATAGAGCGTCCTAGTTATGTATAATATATAGTTATGTAGTAGATTCATCACATGGGGAATGCTCGATGTGATGTTCTATTGCTAATTTGTATCTATGTAGCGAGAGACTTGTTATGTCTGTACCCTTGGTAGACGCTCTATATGTTTGTATATGTTGTGGTTCGTTTTCTGTTGTTGTAAAACCAGTATTTCGAAAATCGTTGTATTTTAACTTATGATTTTATAAGTCAGGCCAAAGAGAAAAATTTTAGCCACTATTTTAAATGCTTCCACGATTGTATTTTTGTGTGGTTAACTCTATGTTGTGCACCGTGCCTGACAGAAGATACGTCTAAGGCATAGATCATAAACCCCGAGTTCTCCAAAGGTAACAGTCCGAATATCGCCATAGCCGATATCAAAGGGTTCTTCAACCGAGAGTCATGACCATAGAAGTCCCACTTCTCTCCAAATTGGGGTCGAAAGCGCACCACACCATGGAAACAATCTACCGAAACTCTAAAGCTAGATAACACGTCCATGCCCAAAATGCAATCGAAATCCCGCATGACCACCCTGATAAGTTGGCACACAGCACATTATCGCCAAACTTTATCACACAGTCCAGCACAATCTCCTGGGAAAACAAGCCTGTGCCGGCTGGAGTTGCAATAGACACAACATCTCACAAAGTGGTCGTACACAACCCATGCTCATGAATGAATTCATCAGATAAAAATGAATGCGATGCTCCCGTGTCAAATAATACTCGGGCAGGAAAATCGAAAATAGTACAGTTACCTTCAATCACTCCTGCGGGCGCATCTTCCACTTCTTCCCTGGTCATGGCATTCACTTGTTCTTGCTGAAGTCCGGAGAAATGAGACTGTGAAAACCCACCAAAACGAGATGGACCAGGCTACAAAAACTATCCCCTAGTTTGGGATCCACCAAACCTCTGTTGTTGTTGCTGTGCAAGAGAAGACCTGCCTCTGGACGATCCACCTGTACGTCCCTGTGGAGGAGAAGCAGTATGCTGATTATCGGCCAACGGACACACTATAGAAAAGTGTCCAAACTATCCACAGTTATTGCAAGCACCCTGAACCCCGATGCATTGCGCCGACGAATGTTTTCCTCCACACTGGCTATAGAAATCAACTTTGGGACTACCACTGCTAGAACTACCAGAACCTGATGAGCTAGAACCTGACCTTTTGTTAAAGTGCTTGCCACGAGGCCCAAACCTAAGACTACCAGACTGCTGGGATGGCTGGGAAGACTGTTGAGACGGTTGAGTAGGTTGACAAGACTGTGCCCCTTAAGAACCGGGACAAACACATTGAGTACTCTACGGCCGAACCCGAGACCTCCATTTCAACAAACCCTACTCGATATCAATCACCTTGTTCACTGCGTCTGAATAAGTAGTAGGTGAATTTGCCAGCACCAAAGAATAAAGGTATTCATTCAGCCCTTCCAAGAATTGGTTCCTCTTGGCTCTCTCATGACCAGCAACGTGAGGGATGAAGGCTATAAGAGAAGAAACCTGCCTCGCATATTCTACCACACGCATGACCCCCTGGACCAGGTTGTCGAACTCACGGCCCTTGTTATTTACTTACCTATCCACCAACGCTGCGCATTACTCCTCAGCTGGAACGTATATAGAGTTAGTTTACGGGCATCGTCATAGTTTACGCTCTCAAACAGACCATCAATGTGCACTAACCAAGCCTCTGCATCGTCACTAGACTCCACTACAGTGAACGTGAGGATTCAACCGCTGAAACCTCGCCATAACCAGTTCCATCTCGTCGACACGAGATGCCAACAAATCAACTTCCTCTTCCACCTTCTTAGCACGCCTGAAAACCAGAATGCTATGATGTTCTACATCGTCTCCTATGTTCTGAGCCCCATATTTACTGGAATCTGACTCCTCGCCCTACCTCTACCTCTAGGCGGCATCTAGAGAGATACTAGGGCGGTAAAGTCAAACAGCAAATAACAGATAAAAAACGTAGTCAAACACATTCAACAAGACAAATATAGTGCCTAGACTCAAGTGAACTCATAAAGAAATTGAGTTTATCCCATTTTAAGCTCTAATACTAAAATGTCAGCCCGATGAAAGAAAACAGAGATTAAACAGGAAATTAACCTCAAATAGCGGAAGCAAAAGTGGATAAAATTTTTCTTTGAGCATGATTGAAATTGATACCTAAAAATACTCGAATACTAAAAATAACGAGTTTAATATCACAACAGTAACAAGTACAAAATTCAGGAATTAGTCAACAATAACATGTATCCCAAATACACACAATCTCGAATCTGAAATACAAACAGCAGCAGAGGGCATTCCCCGGCACAGACTCAATGATACTATATATATAAATATATACCTGGGACACTCTAACAGCCTCACGGGGCACCGCCAACTAAAGCACCACCATGGCCAGCTGAAGAACCTGGGAAACCTGAATGGCGCACAAACAACCAAACAGCCCCAGAGGGACAGGGGTCAAACACCAGTATTGTTAGGTCCGGTGCGCTAAATCACAGATTAACTACTCAATTAATCACAATTATGCGGAAGCATTAAAATAAGACTAAATATTTTTGTTTTGGGCCTGAACAGAGATCATCTCTTAAAAATACATTCATAGTCAAAATAGGATTTAACTCTAAATCCAACCCATCAATAACAACAAATATAGATAAATACAAATCAAGATCCCCAAATACATAGTTCACGCAGGGCATCCCCAGGTTCAATACATAGTATAAAACTGGGACTCAAACGTGGATCTACCGGTCGACGCTCCACTCTGTCCAGCTGGATTACCTGAAGATCCTGCAAAGACCAATCATAGACCAAAGCAGCCCAAAAACAGGGAAAGAAAACGAGGTCAAACCTCAGTACGAAGAGCATCTCAAAAGAAACAAATATATCAGTCATGCAATATTTCAAACGTGCAATGCATGAGGGCTACCAAGAATCATCGATAGGCAAGGCACAACGATTCAGCTGTTGCAGAATCAGATCCTGTGATATTCAGGTACGACAGATCAGCCGCCCATCACAGTGTAGTGGTATTCAAGCATGACAACTCAGCCGGCCACCACATCAATATCAGCGTTTGACATTTCAGGCACGACGGCTCAGCCGTCCGATCACAAGGCACAAAGGAAATCAGTTCACAAGAGAATCGGGATCAATATGTATGCGTGAATGCACAGCAGAATCATGCTTATATAAATGCATATAACTCACACGCACACAGATAGATAAGATCACATAATCAGCCTCATAAACAATCAATCAATACCATCATACAGATCATAGCAATTCAACAAGACGGAAATATTCCAAAGCTGATATCAAAGCTGCTAAATCTAGCTAAATTCGTACCTTCTCTAAGCTGCTAATACCTCAACAGATCACGCAGAACACAGCTCCAATAGCCTGCTCAAATCAGCTGCTCTACTAGCTCTTCAAGAACTCAACAGAAGATTCCTACGAGATCAAATTCGAAAGCTCTAAAGGAATGGAAAGACTATCTGCTTGAATTCTCAACAGTGCTCGAACACTGCACCCACTTCACGCTCCCTCAACACGTCGACTCAAGTCTCCAAACTGGTATCAATCGAAAAATCTTAAGGAGACGAGCTCAGCTCCACCAATCTTGCTCCAAACGGCGGAGTAAATCAACGGCAATCTACGGAGAAAGGGTTCGGATGAACAGTAAGGGTTTCTAAGGCTCACAGGAAGAAAAGAAATATCGGGTCTCCCATTCGCTACGTGTTGATCGACGCAGATATATAAATCTTCCAGTCAATGCTACAGTGAAAGTCAATGACTTAAGTCAAAGCTGATACCAGCATTCAGATCTCAGCGCTACATCAGATCTTAGCGCTAACTTAGATCTGACTTCTCTACGCTATTCTAGCGCGTGATCACTAAACGACGTCGCGTAGGAGTCCCGCTCAAAACCAACAGATCACACGTACACGTAGACCCGATCGCAAACATCCAGATCTGGCTTTCATCTAACGACGTCGTACCACGGTCTAGTTCTCCTCAAGTCTGATGCTCACTAAACGACGCCACATCACTCCTACTCTACCAAAGCAAAATCTGATATATTCCAAACGACATCGCATCACTTATACTCAACCCACATACACCCGGGTAATCCAAAACGACATCGTTTCACTTCCCTCTCAGGGCAACTCGCTCAAACACGCGAGGGACAGATCTGGACACCCAGATCTTACTCAAATCTTAAAATAACGAACCGGTCTAGTCAAACCGCACATGAAACCTATTCTCCCAGCGCCTATAATTCTCTCGCGCGGGGTTATTTATCCATATTTGAACTCCAGCGATTTGTGATATACAAATCTGTTCAACGCTAACGCTCTCCCTTACTCAACGATACTCACCCGATACAATTCTAAGTCAAATCCGAAACTCATATATTCAAATCTGCCCACATCCAAAGCTGATCTCACAAAGAGTTTTGGCCAATATTCCTACGCTGAACACCCGATAATTCAAAAGACGTATCTCTCCGATTAAATCCCCACTCCAGTCAAATCTGCTCAAGCATATTACGAGATTAAATCGGACTAATTCCTCAAATCTGTTCGTAATATGCCACTATTCAAACCTGTTAATCACAGTCCTCACATCCTCCCCACCTGAAGAGATTTCGTCCTCAAAATCACAAGGCAAATACAAAAAAAGTCGAAGGACTACCAGAACTGAAATATAACAATCTAACAGGTCTCAATGCTTAGCACAATCATTCACCAAGGTGAAAAAGCAACTCAATACATCAATCAGCAAGCTAGGAAAATTACTTGGATCAAATCTGCGAATTCTCAAACAGATGAGGACACTCTTGTTTCATCTTTTCTTCAACCTACCAGGTAGCTTCCTCTCGTCCATGCTTGCTCCATTGGACCATCACCAAAGGTATAATCTTATATCGTAGTTGTTTCTCCTTCCTATCTAGGATCTACACCAGATATTCGATATAGCTCAGGGTCTGATACAACTCCACTTCATCAGTTCTCAACACATGGGATGGATCTGGCTCATGTTTTCTCAACATAGACACATGAAACACATCATGTATCGCTGCTATCTCAGTAGGCAGTCGCAATCTGTATGCCAAAGATCCAATCCTCTCAACAATCTCGAAGGGACCAACGAATCTAGGATCCAATTTACCCTTAAATCTGAATCTCATCACGCTTTTGAAAGGAGAAGCCTTCAGAATACTCTATCGTCAACCTGAAACTCCAAAGGCCTGCGCCTTTTATTAGCATAGCTAGCTTGTCGATCTTGTGCAGCTTTCATTCTGCTCCGAATCAAATCGACCTGATCCTTCATAAGCTACACAAACTCAGGAGTAGATAGCTGTTTCTCACCAACCTTCCCAACAAATTTGTGATCTACACTTTAGACCATACAAAGCTTCAAATGGGGCCATCTATAATCACTTGGTAGCTATTATTATAAGAAAATTCAACCAAGGACAAAGAATTCTACCAGCTACCACTAAAACCCATCACAATTTCTCGCAGCATATCCTCCAAAATCTGAATGGTCCTCTCGGATTGTCCATCTGTCTGTGGGTGATAAGCTGTAGTCATAGCCAATCTTGAACCCATCGCTGCTTGAAAGATCTTCCAAAATCGGAAAGTAAATCTTGGATCTCTATCAGACACGTTCGACACCGGCACTCCATGCAATCTAACCATGTGGTCGATATACAGTTTAGCCATCTTCTTCATAGAACAACTCACATCATATGGAATAAAATGGGCTGACTTCGAAAGTCTATCAACAACAACCCAAATCACATCGCATCCCCTTTCGATCAAGGTAAATGCGTCACAAAATCCATGGTCACGTGCTCCCAATTCCATTGAGGCACTTCTAAACTCTGTAGCAATCCAACAAGTCTCATTCTCTCGGCCTTGACCTGTTGGCAATTCAGACATCGAGCTACAAATCCATAGATGTCATTCTCATACCTTCCCACCAGTAGTGAGACTTCAAGGCATGATACATCTTCTTCTCGCCCGGATGCACACTGTATCGACTACAATGGGCCTCATTCAAGATGGTTTCCTTCAGATCAATCAAATTCGGAACAACCAGTCTTCCGTGAAATATCAAGCATCCATATGAAGCAACAGTAAAATCCTCTGACTGACCATTCTGGGTCTTAATATTCAAATCCTGAATATACGGGTCAGTCCTCTGTGCTGCTCTAATGTCTTCAATCACTTGGTTCAACCTGAAGAGAAGAAACCATGAAGTACCGATGCTCGGGCTGAAAACGCCATCCAGAAGTCCCCAAATGCTCATGGAATTTGGATATACTCAACGACGTCAACATCGCAGTCTGAGATTTCCTACTCAAAGCATCGGCCACTAAGTTCATCCGTCCAGGCTGATACTGAATCTCGCAATCAAAATCCTTGAGCAACTCCATCCAACGACGTTGCATCATGTTTAGATCTGACTAAGTAAAGATATACTTCAAGCTGTTGTGGTCTGTGTAACCACAAACTGCTCACCATACAGATAGTGACGCCAAATATTCAACGCAAAAACGATGGCGGCCAACTCTAGATCATGAACGGGATATCTCGTCTCATGGGGTTTCAACTATTGAGACACATAAGCTATCACTCGCCCATTCTACATCAATACACAACCCAGACTGTTCAGAGAAGCATCAGAAAAACAAAACCTCCAGAACCCGAAGCCAAAGCCAACAAAGGAGCAGTATTAAACTTCTCCTTAAGAAACTGGAAACTCGACTCACATTCATCTGTCCACAGAAATCTCCTATCCTTCTGGGTCAATTGCGTCATCGGCTTGGCTATCGAAGAAAAACCGTCAATGAAACGTCTATAGTAGCCAGCCAAAACCAAGAAACTACGGATCTCAGAAACATTCATAGGTCGCTCCCAGTTAAGAACTACTTCGACCTTACTAGGATACATCGAAATACCTTCTGCAGATATGACATGACCCAAAAAGATTACTTTATCCAGCCAAAATTCACACTTGCTGACTTCGCATACAAATGTGAGTCTCTCAGTTTCTGCAACACCAATCTCAAGTGTTCTTTATGCTCTCTGAAATTCGTCGAATACACCAAGATATCATCTATGAAGACAATAAAAAAATGATCAATGTACTCACTAAAGACGCGATTCATCAAATCCATGAATCCAACAGGAGAATTCATCAATCCAAATGGCATCACCAAAAACTCATAATGCCCATATCTAGTCCTGAACGCCGTATTCGCCACATCAGTTTCTATAATCCGCAACTGATGATAACCAGATTGCAGATCGATCTTAGAGTACACTGCCGATCCCTGCAGCTAATCAAACAAGTCATCAATCTTTGGCAAAGGGTACTTGTTCTTAATCGTCGCTTTATTCAACTGCCGAAAATCAACACACATCCTCATAGATCCATCCTTCTTCTTCACGAATAGAATCGGAGCTCCCCAAGACGACATACTCAGCCTAATAAATCCTTTCTCCAAAATATCACGTAACTGATCCTTGAGCTCCTTCAGCTCAACTGGCGCCAACCAGTATGGGGCTCTCGATATCGGGGTTGTTCCTGGCACCAACTCTATGCTAAAGTCAATCTCTCATCTACGAGGGAATCCAGGAATCGAATCCGGAAACACATCAGGGAACTCTCGAGAAATCGGAACATCACTCAACTCTATCCACGATTCTTGGGACACATCCAGGGTATAAATCATAAACCCAGAGTTCTCTAGCGACACCAGACTGAACATCTCCATGATCGTCACTAGTGGAATCATCGATCGCGAATCAGCACCATAGAAATCCCACTTTTCCCCAGATTGAGGTCTAAACCTCAGTATACCATGGAAAAAATCTACAATCTCTCGATAACTTGACAGCACGTCCATACCCAAGATACAATTAAAATCTCTAATCTCCAAGGAAATCAGATTCGTCACCAACACATCTAATCACACAATCCACAACCACCTCACGGGACAACAACCACACGCCAGCAGGAGTAAAACAGATACAAAATCACATAGTGGGGTAGAGCTCAACCCACACTCATGGACAAACAAATCAGATATAAAATAGTGTGATGCTCTAGTATCAAACAAAACTCGTGCAGGAAAAGCAAAGATAGCACAAGTACCTGCAATAACTCCTCCAGGCATATCATCATCTTGCTCTCTCGTCAAGGCATTCACTTGAGCTTGCTGTGGTCCCGAAAACGGAGGTCTAGAAGATCCTCCGAACCTAGACGGTTCTCGTGGTTGGAATCCTGATCATTGGGACTGAGTAAAAGCTTGCGGTCTCTGTGAAGAACCACCAGCCAAACCTTGCTGTGACTGATTCGAAGGTTGTCCATGTTGGGGAACCGTGGCGGATCCGGATCCCGTATCCCGGCGAGGCAGCGGAAGAACAAAATTATGATGGGAAACGTTCAATACAATTCAATAATAACACAATATGAACCATTCCTAGGGTTTTTAGTCAGTTACCTTGCTGGCATCTTGGCGCCTGGCTCCGACCAGTTTCACGAGGAAACCGGCACTTCACGGTAGGCGGCGGTAGATTACGTCAATCATGTCCATGACCGGAAGGGAGACTCCTTCGTCAGCCTGCACTAGAAGGCCTGACGAGATCAGCGCGGATGGATTCTCCTCGAAAAGTTGGCCGAAACAAATTCCGGCGAGGGGCGGCGGCGGCGGCCGGCGGCGTGAGGTTGGAGGAGAGGTGGGCCGGCCGAAGCTTAGGAGCTAGGGTTAGGGTTTTGTGTATTCATGTCTTGTGATTAAAGCCTCCAAGTCTACATTAAGTAGACTAGTGTTAAACTTGGACCGGCCCAACGGGCCCGGTTCCAACGTATGAACATTCGGTTCATCCCTATCATCGTGACTTCATCGTAACTCCGATCGCTGATCTGATCGGACCGATCGACTCAGTTTCCAAAACTGAATACTATGATATGAAAAACCATTTTTAAGAACCCAGTGCAAAATGACCGTTTTGCCCCTCAACAGCGGGAAATCACGATTTGACCCCTGTTGACTTTTAGGAAGTCGCACTCCCAAAATCCTCCTCAAGTGCTCAACACATTGAGCTCAGTATCCGTGCGGGAATCTCGAATCCAGTACTTGTGTGACCCTCAATGGTTCAGGGATACAGCTAGACGTGGGCCCACAACCATTGTGGCTCCGGAATCACAATTCCGGACTTGCCCATCGGATCATGGTAAGAGCGTCTAGAAACATCGCCCCATGATCCCCTAGGTATCACTGATAGTGCCTGCAAGAACCAGTTGGTCGTGGTTAGCGTACAGTACGGTCCTTTCAATCCATATATCCCGATCAGATCAACGACCATTGGTAAGTCGAGAGTCGTTATAGATCCGATAGCTATGCATACATCTTGGAGATCGAATAGTGACATCGCGAGTGTAACTAGGTAAACCCATTTACCTAAAAACACTTCTAGTACTCTGGCCAGAGATTTATACACTATTATCCCCTCAGATAGCATATGATATCCACGCATGTCTGCGAGCGGTGAATCCTCGACAACGATGCATCGACTCCTACATGCATCGGGGTCTCACCCAATCCCGCCGTCTAATGACCCCAAGTGAGTCGGAAAACGGGTCAAAGTGAGACGCTATCATGTAGAGTCTCAATGACGTTTCGAGTTGTGAGGACTAATCAGTACAACCAAGACCTCGGACTTATCCACTCGACAAATGGTAACCACTTGGAAAGTCCGAACGAGGGTAGTTCGATAGATCACCAGGTCACTATCTATCTACATGCTCAGAATATCACAATGTTCCCTACCAATGAAACATGGTACTTCGCATCGCAGATACTAGTCTCGAGCTCGGGCGGCCTTATCCTTATTTTGACGGCCCAATCGACTAGGAACTAATTCATAATACACAGTGACTATTAGATGTGTTTCATGATAGCCGTCATACCCACTATCACATCTAACATAGACTATAGTGCATTCTAGGTCTTTACTCAACGCAATTGTTAATCATCATACAACACAATGAAAGTAAAGAATGCCGTAAATAAATGCGAATATCATATATAAAGATTGTCATGTACAAGAGTCTACAAACCCACACGCCACAAGTTGGCTAGGTTGGCATCTACTCTAACAATCTCCCACTTGCCCTAAAGCCAACTACTCATCAGACGTAGTCCCATTGTTTCGCGATGTTTTTCAAACAAGGGTCCTGGCAAGGGATTCGTAAGTGGATCAGCAACGTTGTCCGTAGAGGCGACTCTCTCAACTGCTATGTCACCTCTAGCCACAATATCCCGAATTATGTGGTATTTCCTCAGTATATGTTTGGATATTTGGTGAGACCTAGGCTCCTTTGATTGCACAACGACACCCGTGTTGTCGCAGTACACTGGGACTGGACCAACTCCATTAGGAATGACGCCCAACTCTTGGACGAAATTCCTTATCCTAATTATCCACGTCACACTGGAAGCTAGAATCAGTGTAGCCTTCCAGTTTCAGTTCACCACCCCCATAGACCATGAACATATTCTTAGTCCTTCGTAAGTACTTAAGAATATCCTTCACAGCCTTCCAATGCGATTGGTCGGGGTTGGCCTGGTAGCTGCTCGTGATACTCAGAGCATATGCGACATCCGGTCTAGTGGAGATCATGCCATACATAATACTACCTATTGCCGAGGCATATGGCACATAGGTAGGTGTCCTCTCTTGGACTCTTCCATAGAGAACCTCTTAAGTATGGTATCGATGTAGGTAGCATGGGTGAGTCCGAGAATCCGTTTCGATCTATCCCGATAGATCTGTATTACAAGAATATAGGATGCTTCACCCATGTCCTTCATCGAAAATCTACTAGACAACCAGACTTTAGTTGACTGCAGCATTCCTACATCATTCCCAATGAGTAGAATGTCGTCAACATAAAGTACAAGGAATATCACAGCGCTTTTTACTACCTTCTTAAACACACATGGCTCCTCGGGATTCTTGATGAAACCAAATTCCTTAATTGTTTCATCGAATCTCAGGTTCCAACTCCTCTATGCTTTTTTGAGACCGTAGATCGATCTCTGAAGCTTGCATACCTTATGCTCGCTTCCAACAGATGTGAAACCCTCAGGCTGCGTCATATAGATCTCTTCCTTAATGTTTCCATTAAGGAACGCAGTTTTTTTCACATCGATTTGCCATATCTCATAGTCGTACCATGCGGCTATGGCTAACAAGATTCTAATTGACTTGAACATTACGACTGGCGAGAAGGTTTCATCATAGTCAACACCTTGCCTTTGAGTGTAACCTTTCGCGACCAGTCGTGCCTTGTAGGTCATTACCTTACCATCAGGCCCAAGTTTCCTCTTTTATACCCATTTGCACCCAATAGGAACAATTATAGCCCCAAAACAAGGTAGGAAGCTCAGTGAAGCTCATCATACGATCGAACCATGTCTAACAGGGTTCCGATTACGACGCTCCTCTACACCATTGAGCTGTGGTGTGGCCGGAGGGGGTCCACTGTGCGAGAATCCCATTCTCTTTTAGATAGTCTTGAAATTCAGCACTCAAGTATTCACCACCTCGATCGGATCGAAGTGCTTTAATACTTTTTCCTAATTGATTTTCTACTTCAGCCTTGAATTCTTTGAACCTTTCAAAGGATTCATACTTGTTCTTCATCAAGTACAAGTACCCATACCTAGAGTAATCGTCGGTAAAGGTGATGAAGTATGTGTGACCGTATTTAGTACCAATACTAAACGGGCCGCACACATCAGTATGGATCAAATCCAATAGGCCTTGAGCACGCTGACCCTTGCCCTTGAAGGGTTGCTTAGTCATCTTTCCCTTAAGACAAGACTCACAAGTCGGTAGGGAGTTAATGTCTGACAGATCAAATATGTCACTCCTAACTAACTTGTTCATCCTACTTAGAGAAATATGACCTAGCCTAGCGTGCCAAAGTTGTGCTGGGTTCAAGTTATCGTGTTTTCTTTTGATCGTTGTTGTATGTGCTTCGACATCGCTAGTTGGAACGTCTTTTACTTTTAAGGTGTACAAATCGTTTTCGCGTTCCCCAATTCCAATTAAACATTCATTCTTGTAAATATTGCAATTCGAATTAGCAAACATACAAGAATATCCATCACTATCAAGCATAGAAATAGAAATGATGTTCTTTATTAATTCGGGAACAAACAAAATGTTTCTCAATAACAACTTAAAATCAGAAGACAGAAATAAATAAACATCTCCTATAGCTACTGCAGCAACTCTTGCTCCATTGCCATGCCTCAAGTGGGTCTCACCCTCTCTAAGAAGTCGAATTCTTGTCATCACCTGCAAAACATTGAAGATATGAGATCCACATCCGGTATCAAGTACCCAAGAAGTCAAATTTAGAGACATATTTATTTCTATGTATAACATACCTTTTGCAGTTTGTAATTGCTCGAGGTACTCCTTGCAGTTCCTCCTCCAATGCCCAGGCTTGTGGCAGTGGTGGCAAACATCTTCATGCTTGTTTGGCTTGGAAGCCTTTGCCTTTGGCTTTTTGGTGGGCTTTTCCTCCTTCGCAGGGGCAGAACGTTTCTTTCCCTTGCGTCTGGGCCCCTTCTTCGCAGAGGAAGAAGAGCCCATAAGGAGGACGGGCTTGTCCTTCTTTATGGTTCCTTCAAACACTACAAGAATGTTAACCACCTCTTCAAGGGTGGCTGCCAGCTTGTTCATGTTGAAGTTGACCACAAAGGGGCCGAATGCAGCAGGCAGTGAGAGGAGAAGCACGTCCACAGACAGCTCGTGTGGAAGTGTGATATCAAGGCCCGACAGCTTTTCAACGAGCCCAATCATTCGAACCCCATGCTCGCGGACCGAAGTCCCATCGCGCATGCGGCTCGTCATAAGCTCCTTGACAGCCGTGAACCTCTCATGTCGAGAGTTCTCCCCGTACAGTTCTTTGAGATGAAAAAGTAAGTCAGCAGCATACTTTGTCTTCTCAAAGCGCCGTTGCATTTCATTCGACATTGATGCCATCACATAGCATCGAGTCTTAAGCTCGTCGTCCCGCCATTGTTTAAGCGTAATCAACTCCTCAGGGCTGATATCGGCAGGGGTTTCCTACGGAGGGCTCTTGTCTATCGTATAGAGGAGCTTCTCCGAAGCCAACACAAGGTTGAGGTTGCGGAGCCAGTCTTGGTAGTTCAGACCGGTGAACTTGTTGCTATCCAGTGTAGCAGCGAGTGGGTTTTTGAACGAAGACATTGTATAAGCAGTAATACTGAAAGAAACATACAATCATCACTAACTATATATTCCTCAGGGCTGATATCGGCAGGGGGTTTCCTACGGAGGGCTCTTGTCTATCGTATAGAGGAGCTTCTCCGAAGCCAACACAAGGGTTGAGGTTGCGGAGCCAGTCTTGGTAGTTCAGACCGGTGAACTTGTTGCTATCCAGTGTAGCAGCGAGTGGGTTTTTGAACGAAGACATTGTATAAGCAGTAATACTGAAAGAAAACATACAATCATCACTAACTATATATAAAATAATTGCTAAGACATAAAACAAGGTCGTTAAGTTTTATGAATTACCCTCCCACTATTTTAACGATTTCACCACCCTCTAATAAATCGAGAAAGAAAGTTTCTTTAGTGGGTACACGGAGCCCAATCAAGTGATCATGGACCCGAATAATATCAGCCATCCATGACCCCCAAAAGGTAGTTTCCGATTGCAACCGGTGCAACGTCCATGTATTCACCCCACGTCCAGTAAGGGCCCAATAATATGACGCCGTTTACTATCACGTGTCAAGATGACCCATCAATGTTGAGTCGTGAAGGACGGTCCCCTTAACGTCCCCAATAATATGAGCCAACGTTAAAGGGAGTTCCAACCGACTCACAACAATTGTCAATGGCGTGGACAGCTTTTCGGCATACATGACTCCCTCAATAATATGAGCCGGGCCATGTATACGGGTAGCATCGGCATACACCCATTGTTGATGGAAGGTAGGGATAATTTAAAAAAATTTAAATTCGCTTTAGATTATCGAATAAACATTTGTCTTGATATTAGTTTTAAATCATATTTAAAACGAGGGATTTTATTTTAGAAAATTTGGTCTCATGCAATATATTTTAAATCATATTTAAAACATGCGGATTCAACTAACTATATATCACATATATATAAACATTGGGATGATCGATCGCGAGAGCTATGCGGTCCGTGGTTGCCAGCCACGGACCTTGGTCCAATCCTAGGGGTAATGCAACATGCAATGCAATCCTATTACAATGCTTCCGGTTTTACAGATCTTCGATCTTCAATATCCTTGATCGTCATTGTCCACCATCTTCGGATGTCCTCCCACTAAATCTAGTAATTTACATTTAAATATACCATGACATATAGGGGATACATTTTTCAATGGGTGGGAACGGGCCACAAACAGGCCCACTTAAAATGATAATCAATAATATTTACAAACCGAAATCGCAAAAGCCTATCGCATACACCTAACAAATTGGGCACGGCTCTCGATCATCCCAATCATGCAATCAATCTAATTAATATGCATAAATTTAAGTAATCAAATTATTTTTCGCAAATCATATTTTAATCATAAAATCGCATTTTATAATAAAATCGATTTTGTCGATAAAATCAAATTTTAATCAACAAAATCATATTTAATTATCAAATCATATTTTACAATTAAAATCGTATTTCGCTATTTTTAATCGTATCAAATTGGGCTTAAAAACAATTTTAGGCCCAAAAATCTCAAATTTCAAAATCGACCAAAACGTGCCCGATATTGAATATCGGCCCGAAAACTTCACGGGCTTCGCGGGACAGGCCCGAACAAAACCTAGAAGAAATTTAGCCGTCGCACGCTGCCGGAGATTCGCCGGACGGCGGCCGCACGGCGGCGGCCGTCGCCACCATAGCGCGCGGCGCAAAGATTGCGCATGCTGCGCATCTCCGTCGCATATCCAAGCACGAAGCAGCATCGACTGGTCGGCGCAACGATGTACGTGATTCCACCAGCAGATTGCGCAACCCTTGCGTGAAAATCAAGCAACTCTCGGCCGCCTGTCGTGCGGCCAGCGCGCGCAATAGCGCTCGCTGTGGCGGCTCCGGGCAGTCGACATGCGATAAAATTTTGTTTTTCTGATTTTGAAACAATTGAAATCGAAACAATTCAAGCAAAAATTGTATTGATCAGATCCAAGCCTGGCTCTGATACCACTGTTGGGGAACAATGGCGGATCCGGATCCCGTCTCCCGGCGAGGCAGCGGAAGAACAAAATTATGCCGGGAAACGTTCAATACAATTCAATAATAACACAATATGAACCATTCATAGGGTGTTTAGTCAGTTACTTTGCTGGCGTCTTGGCGCCTGGCTCCGACCAGTTTCACGAGGAAACCGGCACTTCACGGTAGGCGGCGGTAGATTACGTCAATCAGGTCCACGATCGGAAGGGAGACTCCTTCGTCTGCCTGCACTAGAAGGCCTGACGAGATCACCGCGGACGGATTTTCTTCGAAAAGTTGGCCGAAAAAAATTCCGGCGAGGGGCGGCGGCGGCGGTGAAGCAAGGCGGCGGCCGACGGCGTGAGGTTGGAGGAGAGGTTGGGCGGCCGAAGCTTAGGAGCTAGGGTTAGGGTTTTGTGTAATCAAGTGTTGTGATTAAAGCCTCCAAGTCTACATTAAGTAGACAAGTGATAAACTTGGACCGGCCCAACGGGCCCGGTCCAACGTATGAACATTCGGTTCATCCCTATCACCGTAACTTCATCGTAACTCCGATCGCCGATCAGATCGGACCGATCGACTCAGTTTCCAACACTATTATCCCCTCAGATAGCATAGGATATCCACGCATGTCTGCGAGCGGTGAATCCTTGACAACGATGCATCGACTCCTACATGCATCGGGGTCTCACCCAATCCCGACGCCTGGTGACCCCAAGTGAGTCGGCAAACGGGTCAAAGTGAGAAGCCTATCATGTAGAGTCTCAATGACGTTTCGAGTCGTGAGGACTAATCAGTACAACCAAGACCTCGGACTTATCCACTCGACAAATGATAACCACTTGGAAAGTCCGAACGAGGGTAGTTCGATAGATCACCAGGTCACTATCTATCTGCATGCTCAGAACATCACAATGTTCCCTAACAATGAAACATGGTACTTCGCATCGCAGATACTAGTCTCGAGCTCGGGCGGCCTTATCCTCCTTTTGACGGCCCAATCGACTAGGAACTAATTCAGAATACACAGTGACTATTAGATGTGTTTCATGATAGTCGTCATATCCACTATCACATCTAACATACACTATAGTGCATTCTAGGTCTTTACTCAACACAATTGTTAATCATCATACAACACAATGAAAGTAAAGAATGCCGTAAATAAATGCGAATATCATATATAAAGATTGTCATGTACAAGAGTCTACAAACCCACACGCCACAAGTTGGCTACTTGGGCATCTACTCTAACAGTCCACCCATAAAAGGACAAACTCTAGCTAAATGTCCAGGTTTCCCACACCTATGACAAGGACCTTGAACTCCACGGCACTGTGAAGTCATATGGCGACCTCCGCACTGTCAACACGTCACTCCTCTAGAGCCACTACCAGAAGAACTAACAGAACCAGAAGAACTCGAATCCGATCGTCTCTTAAACTGCTTTCCTCGAGGCTTAAACCTCTGGCGAATAGACCTCTGCTGCGACGTCTGATGAGGTTGAAATACCTGCGTCCCTTTCGGCACGGGTAAGAAACTGCGCCAGGCTACCGGCTGAACCTTATTTTGTGCTTCCAAAAGACTCTCCTCAGTGTCCACCGCCCTATCCACTACCTCAGCATAAGTCATAGGAGAACAAGCCAACACCATACGGAACAAATCAGGCCTCAAACTTCTCAGAAACTTGTCCATCTTCGTCCTCTCCTGGTTAGCAACGTGGGGAACGTACGACAGAAGCGAAGAAAACTGTGTAGCATACTCGGCCAGTCTCATGTTCCCTTGCTTCAGGTAATCAAACTCCCTCTCACGGTTATTGTAGTAGGACTTAGGGGTATACTCCTGACGAAAAGCTGCACAGAATCTCTCCCAAGAATCAAAGCATCGCTCTCTCTCATGACTCGGGAAGTATCTTTCCACCAACGTTTAGCATGATCCCTCAACTTCAAGACATCCAACTTCAATATCCACTCCTGAGAATACTCTACCGTGTCAAAAAATTCCTCCATATGCTCCAACCAGACTTCAGCCAACAGACCACTCTCGGCGCCAGTGAACGTAGGGGGATTCATCCTCTGGAACCTAGCCAGAACTAGCTCCATCTCACCAATATGCCTAGTCACATCTTCCACCTCAACTTATGGCTGTCTAGCTTGACTACGCAAAGGCACACTCTGCTGCTCAACGTCCTAATCGCTTCTCGGGGCTATAGATTCCCCATATACCTGCCTAGCGATTCTACTTCTAACTCTCCTCGATGACATCAACCAAAACTCAAAGGTAAGAACTACTAACAATTAATACACAGAGGCAAGTAGCACAATCACAGAGTCAATCACAAATAAAACTCAAACTCTGTGCCTAGACTCGAGTGTGATGGAAAAGAAATCGAGCTTTCCCAGTTTAAGATCTAATACCAAAATGTCAGGCCCGGTGCGCTTAAACATAGATAATCACTCAATTAATCTTAATCACACGGAAGCATAGAAATATCGGATACAAATTTTCGTTTTGGGCCTGAACTAACATCAACTCTTAAAATACAATCATACTCAAAATATGGATTTCGACTCAAAAATCCAACAACATCAGAAGCAACCAAGACAGGTAAAATACAATGTTGAGGTGCAATAATTGCCCCTGCTAGGTAGAGCGATCGAAACGTGGCGCTTGTGTTGCTATACGGTTTAAAAGATTGGAGTTGCACCGTTACCACCAGCTATAGCTTTTGGTAAAGCGGCAAGCGCTCGGTCCTAAATACAAATACATATCCCCGAATACATAATCATGCAGGGAATCCCCTGGTTCAATACATAGTATAAATAACTGGGACTCATAATGGGAATCTACCAATTGACCCTCCACTCGGTCCAGCTGGATCACCTGAAGATCCTGCAAAGGCCAACACAGACCAATACAGCCTAAAAATGGGAAAAGAAAAACGAGGTCAAACCTCGGTACGAAGAGCAATATTAGATACAGATGCAACATATCATATCCTGTCATGCATGAGGGCTACCAAAGATCATCGGTAAGCAAGGCACAACGACTCAGCTGTGCAGAAATCATAATCCTGTGATATTTAGGTACGACCAATCAGCCGCCCATCACAGTTTCAGTGGTATTCAGACACGACGACTCAGCCGGCCACCACTCTGTAGTGATATTCAAGCACGGCAACTCAATCGGCCAATCACGGTATCAAGGAATCAGGCTCAATATGAAATGCGTGAATGCATATGATAATCAGATCAAAGCAGAATGCAATATATCATAATAGCATGCTCAAACAGCTGTAACTCACACGTAGATAAGAACCACACTGCTCAGGCATAGAACTCAGCACGTCAACACATACATAACATGTTCTCATGTTCATCTCAAGGCTGTAAGTAGGAGATCAATCCAAACCTCACTCTCTACACCACTGCTACCTCAACAGATCACACAGGGGTACACGTCCAGCATCTCACGCACAAGAACACAGCTCCAACAGCTCTTGGCGAACACCTAACAGAAGCTGCTCGAACAAACACGTAGCTACCACCTGCTCAGCCATACCTAAACAACTCAGGGACAACTATACTGGAACATATTTGGGTGCTACCAACGACCCAACACAAACCGATACCTTAAACAAGATAACCAGCTCTAATAGAAGCTCAGAACAAGAAGAAATCACTTACCCAAAGCTGCTTAAGAATGAAAGAACTAATGGCCAGAAATCGCGAAGATATTCGAACACTACAACTACTTCGTGCTCCTTGAACTCGATGACTCAAGTCTCCTAAATGGTACCAATTGAAAGATCTTAAGGATACGAGCTCAGCGTCACCTATCTGGCTCCAAACAGCGGTGTAAATCGACGGTAATCGAAGGAAAATAGTTCGAGTGAACAGTAAGGGTTTGGAATCAGATATAAGTCGAAAGCTCTATGAAGAAGAAAATAAGAAATATCGGGTCTCAAATTCGCTAAGTGTTGGTCAACATATATATATTTATATATTCTCCATCGACCAACTCCGATCTGAGCACTCAACCAGCTTTGACTCCTCTACGCTAACCAAATTTGACTACCACCCAACACGTCACACTAGGGTCCAGCACTCATCAAATTTGATGCTCACTAAACAAGGTCGCATCAATCATACTCAGCCAGCACCAAATCTGGTATACGCCAAATGACATCGTATCGCTTATACTCAACCCGCGTCTACCCGGGTAATTCGAAACGACATCATTTCGTCTCCCACTCAGGACCACCCGCTCATACACACGAGGGTCAGATCTGAACACCAATATTTTACTCAAATCTAAAAAACTACGAACCGTTCTACTCAAACCGCGAACCAAACCGATTCTCACAGTCCCTCTAATCACTTGCGTGGGGTATTCTCCAAATCTGAACTACACGATACACATCCGATACACTGCTAAGTAAAATCCGAAGCTCCTTAACAGCTTACTCAGCACGAGATACCTCTCGGGACTAAATCGCCATTCAGATTTGACAAATTCATTGTTACTAACTAACGATTTCCAATACTGATCAATTCAGCTCATGAAATCAAATCTTGCTGTTTCCTCTAATCAGCTCATAACACGCCACTAATTAAACCAGTAGATTACAATCCTCACAACCACAGTCTCCAAAAGAGGTAGAAATGGAAGCGTCTTGGCAAGGGAAACTCAACGTGAACAATCTTCCTCCAAACGGAGTTGTCTACCGTCGACAATCGGAAGAAATAGGCTACGGTGGATAGTAAGGGTTTCGCTACAGTAGAGGTATGTTTACGGGGAAGATATTTATAAGTGTTGGAAAACAATGGCGTACGTCTGGTCAGAGTTCTCTCTATATATAACTCAAATCTGCTGAAATCTGGTGAACAGTAGCCACCGACAACTCAGGGCTCAAAGCTGGTACCCACTCAGATCTGAGAACCACTCCTGATCTGGACCATACGCTATACCAGATTTGGACTCCTCCAAATGACGTTGCATAGAAGTCCACCAGAACGACCAGCTCGTTGCCTCCTCTCCCACAGCTGGTATAGACAATCCCTCGCCTACATAAACCAGATCGTAACCAAATCTCTTTCTCAAAATAGCGTCGCACCACAATCCAGCTCCAGCCTAAGATGGTAACAGGAACAGTGCTTCTCTGCACGGGGAAACCACGATGATCTCACATCTCATCTGGTTTCTCTAACGACGTCGCACAAAAATTCAGCTAGCTCATACACGGGTCTCGCTAAACGGAGTCGCATCATAACCCAGATCTGGACGACCAGATCACACTCATCCAGATCTCACCTCAGCCGGTACCCACGAACCGCACCGGTTCACACAGTACCACCAGATTTGACCCTCAAATCCGTTTCTCCCAAAACGGCGTCGCTCCATTACAACTCAGAAAATCCAACTTAGCGCACCCTGAATGGCTTGCGATGACCATTCTTAAACGCTCAACCAACCAGATTTGTCCGTTCTATGAACCAAGCCAGAGCTATTCCACTCACAACCAGCCAGCTCTTCTTCTTCAGGTCTATGCCAACCCCGATTAAATATCCAAATTAATGATTACGATTCAGATCTCACAATCATCATCTTCGATCTTCAATATTCTTGATCATCATCTCCACTTTCTTCAAACTCGATCTCCCACTAAGTCTAATATTTACATTTATCTATGACAAATAGGGATCCATTCTATGTTGGGGATCCGGATCCGCCCCCCGGCAAGGCAGCGGAAGAACAAAGAAATAAAGCCGGGAGACGATCAATACGAAAAATAGAATTCATAATTCGACATTCATAGGGCGTTCAAAACGAATACCTTGCTGGCACTTGTGCCTGGCTCCAACCGGAATTACAAAAACCCGGCTCTTCTCGGTAGATTGCGGTAGATAATCGCCAATCCGGTCCACGACCAGAACCGAGACTCCTTCGTCAGGCTGCACTAGAAGCACTGACGAATTCTGCATGAACGGATTCTCCTCGTCGAATCGGCCGGAACGAATTCCGGCGACACGAGGCGGTGGCGGCGCAAGGCGGCGGCGCAAGGCGTGTGTAGAGAGGAGTGGAGGCGGCTAGGTGATTAGGGTTAGGGTTTAGAGTCTTATGTGTTATAAGGATTCCTAATCCATATTTAAATAGATATTAGTGTTGGACTTGGACCGTCCCAACGGGCCCGGGTCCAACTGATGAACATTCAGTTCATCTACATCACCGCGACTTCATCGTAACTCCGATCGCCGATCAGATCGGACCGATCGACTCAGTTTCCGAAAGCTGAACATATGATCTGATTCAGTTCATCTACATCACCGCGACTTCATCGTAACTCCGATCGCCGATCAGATCGGACCGATCGACTCAGTTTCCGAAGCTGAACATTATGATCTGAAAAACCATTTTTCAGAACCCCAGTGCAAAATGAACGTTTTGCCCCTCAACAGCGGGAAACCTCGGTTTGACCCCTGTTGACTTTTAGGAAGTCGCACTTCCCGAAATCCTCTTCTCGTGCTCAACACATTGAGCTGAGTATCCGTGCGGGAATCTCTAATCTAGTACTTGTGTGACCCTCAATGGTTCAGGGATACAGCTAGCCGTGGGCCCACGACCATTGTGGCTCCGGGATCATAATTCCGGACCTGCCCAACGGATCAATGTAAAGCGTCTAGTAACATCGCCTCATGATCCCCTAGGTATCACTGATAGTGCCTACAAGAACCAGTCGGTCGTGGTTAGCGTACGGTACGGTCCTTTCAATCCATATATCCCGATCAGATCAACGACCATTGGTAAATCGAGAGTCGCTATAGATCCGATAACTATGCATACATCTTGGAGATCGAATAGTGACATCGCGAGTGTAACGAGGTAAACACATTTACCTAAAACACTTCTAGTACTCTGGCCAGAGATTTATACACTATTATCCCCTCAGATAGCATAGGATATCCACGTATGTCTGCGAGCGGTGAATCCTCGACAACGATGCATCGACTCCTACATGCATCGGGGTCTCACCCAATCCCGACGCCTTGTGACCCCAAGTGAGTCGGCAAACGGGTCAAAGTGAGACGCCTATAAAGTAGAGTCTCAATGACGTTTCGAGTCGTGAGGACTAATCAGTACAACCAAGACCTCGGACTTATCCACTCGACAAATGGTAACCACTTGGAAAGTCCGAACGAGGGTAGTTCGATAGATCACCAGGTCACTATCTATCTGCATGCTCAAAACATCACAATGTTCCCTACCAATGAAACATGGTACTTCGCATCGCAGATACTAGTCTCGAACTCGGGCGGCCTTATCCTCATTTTGACGGCCCAATCGACTAGGAACATGTTCATAATACACAGCGACTATTAGATGTGTTTCATTATAGCCGTCATACCCACTATCACATCTAACATACGCTTCATTGCATTCTAGGTCTTTACTCAACGCAATTGTAAATCATTACACACATAATGAAAGTAAAGAATGTCATATAAGTAAATGCGAATATCATATATAAAGACTGTTTGTACAAGAGTCTATAAAACCCACACGCCACAAGTTGACTAGTTGGGCATCTACTCTAACAATCTCCCACTTGCCCTAAAGCCAACTACTCATCATACGTAGTCCCATTGTTTCGCGATGTTTTTCAAACAACGGTCCAGGCAAGGGCTTCGTAAGTGGATCAGCAACGTTGTCCGCAGAGACGACTCTCTCAACTGCTATGTCACCTCTAGCCACAATATCTCGGATTATGTATTTCCTCAGTATGTGTTTGGATCTTTGGTGAGACCTAGGCTCCTTTGCTTGCGCAACGGCACCCGTGTTGTCGCAGTACACCGGGACTGGACCAGCTCCATTAGGAATGACGCCCAACTCTTGGACGGAATTCCTTATCCAAACGGCCTCCTTAGCAGCAGCTGATGCTGCAATGTACTCAGCCTCAGTGGTTGAATCTGCGATGGTGTCTTGCTTGGAACTCTTCCAAGAGACAGCACCACCATTGAGCATGAATACAAATCCAGAGGTTGATTTCGAATCATCCACGTCACACTAGAAGCTAGAATCAGTGTAGCCTTCCAGTTTCAGTTCACCACCCCCGTAGACCATGAACATATTCTTAGTCCTTCGTAAGTACTTAAGAATATCCTTCACAGCCTTCCAATGCAATTGGCCGGGGTTGGACAGGTAGCGGCTCGTGACACTCAGAGCATATGCGACGTCCGGTCTAGTTGAGATCATGCCATACATAATACTACCTATAGCCGAGACATATGGTACACGTGCCATACTCTCTATCTCCTCATCAGTCTTTGGACACATAGACTTGGATAGAGTAGGTGTCCTGGACTCTTCCATAGAGAACCTCTTAAGTATGGTATCGATGTAGGTAGCTTGGGTGAGTCCGAGCATCCGTTCCGTTTTTTGTCTCGTTGGGATAGTAGAAAATGTATCCAATGGAATTCTTTGGATAGCCAATGAAGTAGCATAAGATGGATCTCGTATCCAGCTTATCTCCCACTGTCTGCTTCACGTAAGCAGGACATTCCCAAATCCTCATGTATGAGTACTTGGGTGGTTTGCCCATCCATATCTCATACGGAGTTTTATCCACTGCCTTGGTGTGGACATTGTTCAACAACATTTCCGCCGTTTCGAGCGCATAGCCCCAAAACGAGGTAGGAAGCTCAGTGAAACTCATCATAGATCGAACCATGTCCAACAAGGTCCGATTACGACGTTCCGCTACACCATTGAGCTGTGGTGTGGCCGGAGGGCTCCACTGTGAGAGAATCCCATTCTCCTTCAGATAGTCTTGAAACTCAGTACTCAAGTATTCACCACCTCGATTAGATCGAAGTGCTTTAATACTTTTGCCTAATTGATTTTCTACTTCAGCCTTGAATTCCTTGAACCTTTCAAAGGATTCAGACTTGTACTTCATCAAGTACAAGTACCCGTACCTAGAGTAATCATCGGTAAAGGTGATGAAGTATGTGTGACCGTGTTTAGTACCAATACTAAACGGGCCGCATACATCAGTATGGATCAAATCCAATAGGCCTTGGGCACGTTCACCCTTGCCCTTGAAGGGTTGCTTGGTCATCTTTCCTTTCAGACAGGATTCACAAGTCGGTAGGGAGTTGATGTCTGACAGATCAAACAAGTCATTCCTAACTAGCTTGTTCATCCTACTTAGGGAAATGTGACCTAGCCTAGCGTGCCAAAGTTGTGCTGGGTTCATGTTATCGTGTTTCCGTTTAATCGTTGTTGTGTGTGCTTCAATATCGCGAGTTGGAACGTCTTTTAATTTTAAGGTGTATGGATCGTTTTCGCG
>KV018386.1:0-17392 GCA_001598015.1 Dorcoceras hygrometricum
TTTTGGGAAGTGCGACTTCCTAAAAGTCAACAGGGGTCAAACCGGGATTTGACGCTGTTGAGGGGCAAAACGGTCATTTTGCTATTTGGGGTTTGATAATCTGAAAAATTGTTTTTCACATCATAACATTCAGTTTTGGAAACTGAGTCGATCGGTCCGATCTGATCGACGATCGGAGTTACGATGAAGTCGCAGCGATAGATATCGTCATTTGGACCCGGACCCATTGGACCGGCCCAAGTCTATCTTTAAGTCTATTTAATTAGACTTAATGGCTTGATTACACATGACATAACTCATAACCCTAGACTCTAAAGCAAACAGCCGCCACCCTCCTTCCCTCTCTCACGCCGCCGCCGCCGCCGCCGCCGCCGCCGCCGCCGCCGTCTTCGTCGGAAAATTGGTTTCCGGCCAACTCGACGTGGAGAATCTGTTCGTGCCGATCTCGTCAGCGCTTCTAGTGCAGCCTGACGAAGGAGTCTCGGATCTGGTCGTGGACCGGATTGGCGTAACTACCGCATTCTACCGAGAAGAGCCGGGTTCTTGAAACACCGGTTGGAGCCAGGCACAAGTGCCAGCGAGGTAACACGCTAAAACATCCTATGAATGTCGTAGTATGTTGATTATTTTTCGTATTGATCACCTCCCGGTTCTCTGTTTATTGTTCTTCCGCTGCCTGACCGGGGGGCGGATCCGGATCCCCAACATCTGAAAGGGGCACCAGATTTACGTCTGCGTTCTGGAGGAGTCTACATGCCGTCTTGGGGACTAGATTGTCATTCAGTACAGCTTTTCATCCGCAGACAGACGGACAGTCAGATAGGGTCATCCAGATTCTAGAGGATTTGCTGAGAGCTTGTGTGATTGATTTCCAGGGTACGTGGTGTTGGCGCAGCGGCGGATCCGGATCCCGCTCCCAGGGCACAGCGGAAGATTTAAATTTTGGAGCCCGGGAACGGTCAATACACCTGTAGAACAATTCATAAACATACATAGGATGTTTAGAATGGTACCTTGTTGACGTCTAGGCGCCTGGCTCCGACCAATTTCACGAGGAAATCGGCACTTCAACGGTTGGCGGTTTTGGCCTCCTAATCTAGTCCATGACCGGAATCCCAATTCCTTCGCCGGTCTACACTAGAAAACTCGACGAAGATTTCACGGACGGAATCTCCTCGCCGGAACGGTCGGAACGAGATTTCCGACGGCGGCGACGGCGGCGGCGGGGGAGGAGAGGAGAGGAAACAAAAATATAAGCTGAAGAGCTTTTGGTACGTCTCAAATGAATACCCCAGGGCCTCTATTTATAGATTTTCCATGGGCTTGAACCAGCTTAATGGGCTTGGGTCGGGCCCAGGCCCAGGGTGAACATTGGTTTCAAGTCCATCACTGTGGCTCCATCATAATCCCGATCAACGATCAGACCAGACCGATCTACACAGTTTACAAAACTGAGCATTATGATGTGAAAACAATTTTTCGGACCACCTAATCCAAAATAGCAGTTTGGCCCCTGCAAGTTTCAAGGATAGTCAAACTAGCCCAAACTTTAGGGAAATTGCATTTTGACCCTATTTAATTTTAGGAAGTCGCACTTCCATCCTTCCTCCTCCCATACTCAACAAATTGAGCTTAATTTCCATGCGGGAATTGAGAAACCAGTACTTGTGTGACCCTCAATGGTTCAGGGATACAGCTAGCCGTGGGCTCACAACATTTGTGACTCCGAAACCACATTTTCGGACTAACCCATCGGATCAAGGTAAAGCGTCTAGCAACATCGCCACATGATCCCCTAGGTATCACTGATAGTGCCTGCAAGAACCAGTTGGTCATGGTTAGCGTACAGTACAGTCCTTTCAACACAAATATCCCGATCAGGTCAACGACCATTGGTAAATCGAGAGTCGCTAGAGATCCAACAACCATGCATACATCTTAGAGATCAAATAGTGACATCACGTGTGTTACTAGGAAAACCCATTTACCCAAAACACATCTAGTACTCTGGCCAGAGATTTGACACACTATTATCTCCTCATATAGCATGGGATATCCACGCACAATGGCGAGCGGTGAATCCTCGACAACGAAGCATCGACTCCTACATGCATCGGGACCTCACCCAACCCCACCATCTGATGACCCCAACTGAGTTGGTAAACGGGTGAAAGTGAGACACCTATCATGTAGAGTCTCAATGACGTTTTGAGTAATAAGGGCTAATCTGTACAACCAATACCTCGGACTTAATCCACTCGATAAATGGTAACCACTTGGAAAGTCCGAACGAGGGTAGTTCGATAGATCATCAGGTCACTATCCATCTGCATGCTCTAAACATCACAATGTTCCCTACCAATGAAAAGTGGTACTTCACATCGCAGATGCTAGTCTCAAACTCGGGCGGCCTTATCCTCATTTTGACGGGCCAATCGACTAGGAACGAGTTTAGAATACACAGTGACTATTAGATGTGTTTCATTATAGCCATCATATCCACTATCACATCTAACATACACTATGGTGCATTCCAGGTCTTTATCCAATACAATTGTTAACTTGATAAAATAATGACGATAAAGAATGCCATAAAAGAATACAAATTTCATAAATAAAGATTGTTTTACATAGAGTCAACAAGAACCCACACGCCACAAGTTGGCTAGTTGTGCACCTACTCTAACAATCTCTCACTTGCCCTAAAGCCAACTACTCATCAGACGTAGTCCCATTGTTTCGTGATGTTTTTCAAACAAAGGTCCTGGCAAGGGCTTTGTAAGTGGATCAGCAATGTTGTCTGCAGAGGCGACTCTCTTGATTGCTATGTCACCTCCAGCCACAATATCCCGGATTATGTGATATTTCCTCAGTATGTGTTTGGATCTTTGGTGAGACCTAGGTTCCTTTTCTTGGGCAAAGGCACCTGTGTCGTCACAGTACACCAGGACTGGACCAACTCCTTCAGGGATTACACCCAACTCTTGGACGAAATTCCTCATCCAAACCGCCTCTTTAGCAGCAACTGATGCTTGAATCCGCGATGGTGTCTTGCTTGGAACTCTTCCAAGAGACAGCACCACCTTTGAGCATGAATACAAATCCAGAGGTTGATTTCGAATCATCCACATCGCGTTGGAAGCTAGAATCTGTGTAGCCTTCCAACTTCAGTTCACCACCCCCATAGACCATGAACATATTCTTAGTCCTTCGTAAGTACTTAAGAATATCTTTCACAGCCTTCCAATGCATTTGGCCAGGGTTGGCTTGGTAGCGGCTCGTGACACTCAGAGCGTATGCGACATCTGTTCTAGTTGAGATCATACCATACATAATACTACATATTGCCGAGGCATATGGCACACGTGTCATACTCTCTATCTCCTCATAAATCTTTGGACACATAGACTTGGATAGAGTGACCCCGTGGCACATAGGTAGGTGTCCTCTCTTGGACTCTTCCATAGAGAACCTCTTAAGTATGGTATCAATGTAGGTCACTTGGGTGAGTCCTGTTAGAGTATATGTCCAACTAGCCAACTTGTGGCGTGTGGGTTCTCATTGCCTTTTTGTAAAACGATCTTTTTATGAAATTCGTATTCTTTTATGGCAGTCTTTATCTTCATTGTTTTATAATGTTAACAATTGTGTTGGATAAAGACCTAGAATGCACCATAGTGTATGTTAGATGTGATATTGGATATGATGGCTATCATGAAACACATCTAATAGTCACTGTGTATTCTAAACACGTTCCTAGTCGATTGGGCCGTCAAAATGAGGATAAGGCCGCCCGAGGTTGAGACTAGCATCTGCAATGTGAAGTACCATGTTTCATTGGTATGGAACAATTATGATGTTCTGAGCATGCAGATGGATAGTGACCTGGTGATCTATCGAACTACGCTCGTTCGGAATTTCCAAATGGTTACCATTTGTCGAGTGGATAAGTCCGAGGTCTTGGTTGTACAGATTAGCCCTCACTACTCGAAACGTTATTGAGACTCTACATGATAGGTGCCTCACTTTGACCCGTTTACCGACTCAGTTGGGGTCATTAGGTGGCAGGATTGGGTGAGGTCCCGATGCATGTAGGAGTCGATGCTTCGTTGTCGAGGATTCACCGCTCGCCTTTGTGCGTGGATATCCTATGCTATCTGAGGAGATAATAGTGTGATAAATCTCTGTCCAGAGTACTAGATGAGTTTTAGGTAAATGGGTTTATCTAGTAACACACGTGATGTCACTATTTGGCTTTCGAGATGTATGCATGGTTATTGGATCTCTAGCGACTCTCGATTTACCAATGGTCGTTGATCTAATCGGGATATATGTGTTGAAAGGACCGTACTTTACGCTAACCATGACCAACTGGTTCTTGCAGGCACTATCAGTGATATCTAGGGGATCATGGGGCGATGTTTCAAGGTGCTTTACCATGATCCGATGGGCTAGTCCGAAAATGTAGTTTCGGAGTCACACATGTTGTGGGCCCACGGCTAGCTGTATCCCTGAACCATTGAGGGTCACACAAATACTGGTTTCACGATTCCCGCACGGAAACCGAGCTCAATTTGTTGAGCATAAGATGAGGAAGGATGGAAGTGCGACTTCCTAAAAGTCAACAGGGGTCAAAATGCAATTTCCCCAAAGTTTGGGCTAGTTTGACTATCCTTGAAACTTGGAGGGGCTAAACTGCAATTTTGGACTAGGTGGTCTGAAAAATTGTTTTCGCATCATAATACTCAGTTTTGTAAACTGTGTAGATCGGTCCGATCTTTTCGTCGATCGGGATTATGATGAAGCCACGGTGATAGACTTGAACCGAATGTTCATATGGACCTGGGCCCACCCCAGGCCTATTGGGCTGGTCCAAGCCCATCACATGTCTATATATATATATGCTAGGCTAGGGTTACATACGCAACAACTCTACACACCAAACCCTAGAGCACTAGCCGCCCCTCTCCCTCCATTCTCCCTCACGACCGCCGCCCGTCAGCAACCGCCCGCCGCCGTCCGTTGCCGTAGTGGTTGGACTTGTTCCGACCACCTCGACGAGGAGATTCCATCCGTGATAAATTCCTCACATTTTCTAGTGCAGACTGACGAAGGAGTAGTGATTCCCGTCGTGGACCGGATTAGGAGAACGACAACCGCCAACCGTTGAAGTGTCAATTTCCTCATGAAATTGGTCGGAGCTGTGAGACCTGGAATTGTATAAGATTAATTTGGTTGGAAATTAATCGGTTTTTAGAGTAATTCTGGAAGTTTTCGTATTTTTGAGTTTTGGAGGTAAAAGCTGGTTTTGTGAGCTAGCATCTGGTTGGTGGTGAAAACCAGTCGTAGCGTGTAATTGCATGCGAGAGATCAAACTCCGTCGTTTTGGCGTTATTAACCAGTCGTTGGAAAAGTCTGCCAGCAACAACGCTTACGTGGATTCAGCATAGAGCGCTAGGGAACTTCAAAACGGCGACGTTTTATGAGGTATCTGCTGAGTGATGTCTGGTAGCAGCAAGCTCCTGTAGCGAAGTGCTAAACGCCGTCGTTTGGATTAGTGGAGGAGACGTCGTTTTGGTTAGCGCTAAGAAATCAGCAGCTAGTGTGTTTGCCTTAGTAGCGATCAGTCGTTGCATTTGTGTAGTTCGGCAGATTTGCTGACGTGGTTAAGCGACGCCGTTTAGATTAGTTGATACGATGCGTTTCAAGTGTTGCGTTATGAAAGGAAACCAATCGCTGGTGTTGGGGTGACCAGCTGATGGCAGATGCGATGATATAAGCTGTGCGAAGTTGTTTAGTAAGTCGCTGCGACACCGTTTTGCTAGCGTTGTTTAAGAGATTCAGCAGTTGGTTTGCTTTGCATCTGCTGGTTGTATATTAGCGAGTATCGACTGGTTTTGTCGGTGGGATCTATTATCAGCAGTTGAGAGTATTTATATAAGAAGACTTGGTCTTCGATTGGATTATTGGATTCCCATACTTAGTAAAATTCTCCCAATTGTCGACCTTTGTTCTTCGAACCCTAGTACTGTTCACCGTTGATTTTATCCGGTAATTTCCGTTGTTTCCGGCCATCATTTCTTACGTGCGAGGTAGCGTTGAACTCCTCTCGAGAAGCTCTTCCTTTCTATACCATTCTTGGAAGCTGTTGTTGGTTAGAGCGAGATCGTGAAGTTGCTGTCTTCGGCCGTGTGTTGCGTCGTTGAGGTAGAGCTTCGAATTGTTGTTGAGATCTTAGTCTTAGCCTTTTTTTAAGGTTCCTGTTAGTTGTATTGTTGGAATCAGCTTCTGGTGTGAGTGTATGACTCCCAGCCGTGCTTTTTGTGTATTAGCGTCCCTGTGATTTATGCCCTGTGTGCTTCAAAAGGTTGATATCCAGATTCCTGAGGGACCCTTGCTTGTGATTATTGTGCACAGAAAGTATAAGGTACGGATTTGAGCTTGATGTAGCTGGGAATTGGCGTGAGATTTAATGTTATATGGCTGCTGGTGCTTTGCCGTGGATGTTGCTGTGTGCATATGTGATTGTTGTTGATTTTAGCTGCTATGTTTATGCATACACGCATTTCCCATATTGCATTCATATCTCTGTTGCAGCCATTGATTTTGTATTGCTGTTGTTTCTTACCAGGATGCGAGGGCGAGCGGCGATACCACACTCTCATCTCCCTGCTGTCTGTTAGCCACCATGCGCCGAGTGGTTAACTACCACAGTTCATGGGCAAGGCAACGGCAGGTTGAGTTGTTTGTTGCATCTGGTATTTGGGTGTTGTGTCAAGGCGAGTGGCTCATTACCACACTTTGAACACACCCCGAGGCCACTGATTTGTTGCTGATCTCATGGAGCTATGTTTGAGTTCCTTGGCTCCCTGTTCGATTGTAGCCTTCAGTTGTTATCCGGTGTCTCATGCATAGCATCTGCATTTTATCTTATGCTTTTCCTTTAGCTGTTTCAGTTGCTCTCCGTACTGGGGTTTGACCCCATGTCCCTCTGGTGCTTGGTTGTTTTCTCTGTTTGTGTTGTTTTCAGGGAATCAAGGTTTTACAACTGGTCGTGGTTTTAACCCAGCTGGTGGCGCCCCAGGAGGTGGTTAGAGTATCCCAGTAGCGTATAGAATATTTATATGTATCAGTACAGTTAGCCAGGGGATTCCCTGTGCTTTGGTGTTGTATTATATTGTTGGAGTCTGATACATGTTGTTGTTGCTGTTGTTATGCTATACTGCTGGAATGTTTTTATAAACTGGGATATATTTTGAATATTGCGGTGTTTTAAATTATATTATTTTAAACCGTCAGGCCAAAAGCGAAAATTTTACCCGCTTTTTGATAGCTTCCGCATGTGTTTGTATGTTTTTACTCTGTTTAGAGCACGAGACCTGACATTTTTGGTATCTGAGATTAAGCTGGGATAAGCTCAATTTCTTTGATCACACTTGAGTCTAGGCACAGTGTCGTGTGTTGCATGTGCTTGATTTATGTGATTACGTGCTGCATATTTGTGTTATATGCTATCTATGCTGTATCTGTTCTGATTTGCTTGATCCTGTTGAGTGTTTTCGTAGATGCCCCTAGGACGTCGCGGTAGAGCTGGGGGCAGTTTGAGGAATCAGCAGGACAGAATGAGGATAGGAGTAGTGCTTGCAGTCGTACTCGTGTTAGCGACGAGGAGGAAGTTGAGGTTGCGGCACCTCCTGTGGAGAGGATGGATGTCGTGATAGCACGATTTCAGAGGATGAACCCTCCAGTCTTTAATGGTGATGAGTCCAGTGAGGATGCGGATTCGTGGCTCCGAAATATTATCGGTCTTTTCGATCGGGTGCAGTATTATGATGATCTTCGGCTGAGTTTGGTGACCCTCTTGCTCAGGAAGGCGGCAGAGCGCTGGTGGCGAGGCGCTTCGAGTACCTTGTTGGAGACCGGTGTTGGGATCTCTTGGGGCAGTTTTTGCGAGACCTTCCGGCAGGAGTATGTGCCCGAGTCCTATGTGAACGCCCGGGAGCGGGAGTTCGACCATTTGGAGCAGGGCTCCATGACTGTTAGGGAGTATGCTCGGCAGTTCTATTCTTTGTTGGCGTACGTTCCCCATGTTTCTGGCCGGGAGAGGGCCAAGCGGACTAGATTTCTTGAGGGCTTGAATGAAGAGTTGTATCAGATGGTGTTGACTAGTAAGCCCAAGAGTTATGCTGAGGCCGTGGATGCTGCTATTGACATTGAGGAGGGCTTGCGCAGTCGTCGTGCTCGTAGGCATCAGGCAGCGCCGGGTGGTCGTCCTGCTATTCAGGGAGCGCAGTCTTCTCAGTCCTCCCAGTCCGCCTATCAGCCCCAGCAGCAGCAGCAGCAGCCACAGGTGGCGCAGTAGTCTGGCCGTCAGAGGTTCCGTCCCCGCGGTCAGTAGTTCAAGAAGAAGTCAGGTTCTGGCTCTTCTGGTTCGGGCAGCTCGAGTAGCAATGGTTCTCGGGCTGAGTTTTGCGGTTTTGCGGTGGAAAGCATCCGTCTACACAGTGTGTTGGTGTGCAGGGCTCCTGCAACCTTTGTGGTCAGTACGGGCATTTTGCCAGAGTGTGTCCGTCAGCTGGATCACAGCAGACCGCGGCCCAGCCTCAGGGTCGTGGAGGTCAGTCTAGGGGTCGTTCCCCTCAGTTTCAGCAGCCTCAGTTGGGTGAGACTCAGTTCAGGCCTTTTCAGCAGCCTGGTCCTTCGTGTTTTGGGCAGTCGTCTCAGCATTTCTTCTCTGGACCCCAGCATGCTCAGGTTAACGCCATCACTAGGGATCACAGGTCGGGTGATCGCAGGTACTTGCCTTGTTTTCGATTTTCCTGCTCGTGTGTTGTTTGACACCGGTGCATCGCATTCTTTTGTTTCTGAATCGTTTGTTGTTGAGCATGGTCTGTGTACCATTTTGTTGCGCGATGCTGTTTCCGTGTCTACCCCTGGCGGTGTGAGCTTGTTCTCCCAGGAGGTTTTTTTGGATGGCATGTTGCGGTTTGGTGAGCATGTGTTGGTAGCGAACTTGATCCGATTGATGCTGTGGGATTTCGATTGCATAGTTGGGATGGACGTGTTGTCCAAGTATAGGTGAGCATGTGTTGGTAGCGAACTTGATCCGATTGATGCTGTGGGATTTCGATTGCATAGTTGGGATGGACGTGTTGTCCAAGTATAGGGCCTCAGTGGACTGTTTCCATGGGATTGTGCGCTTTAGGCCTATGTCTGGCGAGAAGTGGGACATCTATGGCCAGGATTCGCGATCAAAGATCCCGTTGGTCTCAGCGATGGAGATGTTCAGCCTGTTATCCTTACGAAATGCTGGTTTCCTGATTTATGCTTTGGATGCGTCTTCTTATTCCCGTGTGCAGCTTTGACATTCCCATGGTGCGGCATTTTCCCGATGTGTTTCCGGAGGAGATTCCTGGCTTTCCTCCGAGGCGGGAGATTGACTTCAGCATCGAGCTGGTGCCTGGCACAGCTCCAATTTCTCGTGCCCCATATCGTCTGGCGCCTGCGGAGTTCAGAGAGCTCAAGGTGCAGTTAGATGATTTGCTGGAGAAAGGTTTTATTCGACCTAGTATGTCGCCGTGGGGAGCGCCCATTTTATTTGTGAAGAATAAGGATGGCTCAATGCGGATGTGCATTGATTTTCGCCAGCTGAACAAAGCTACTGTCAAGAACAAGTACCCGTTACCAAGAATCGATGATCTGTTTGATCAGTTGCAAGGTTCTGTGGTGTATTCGAAGATTGATTTTGCGATCAGGGTACCATCAGTTGAGAGTGAGAGACCAAGATGTTGCAAATACTATGTTTCGTACAAGGTACGAACATTTTGAGTTTTTGGTGATGCCGTTTGGTTTGACCAACGCGCCTGCAGTCTTCATGGATCTAATGAACCGGGTTTTCAGAGAGCTCATAGACCAGTTTGTGATTGTTTTCATTGACGACATCTTGGTGTACTCAAAGACTCCGAGGGAGCACAAGGAGCACTTGGGAATTGTCCTGCAGAGGTTGAGAGAACAGCAGTTGTATGCTAAGTTCTCCAAGTGTGAGTTCTGGTTGGATCGCGTTGTATTCTTGGGACATGTGATTTCAGCCGAGGGGATTTCGGTGGATCCCAATAAGGTTGATGTTGTTCTGAACTGGGAGCGTCCCAGGAATGTTTCCGAGATTCGTAGCTTCTTGGGTCTGGCTAGCTATTATCGTCGTTTTATCGAAGGTTTCTCTAGTATAGCAAAGCCGATGACTCAGCTGACGCAGAAGGACAAGAGGTTTGTGTGGACTGAGCAGTGCGAGAATTCCTTTCAACTGCTCAAGGAAAATTTGGCTACTGCGCCTGTGTTAGCTCTGCCGTCCGATTCAGATGGTTTCGTTGTTTGTTCTGACGCTTCGCTAAATGGATTGGGCTGTGTTTTAATGCAGAATGGTGTAGTCATTGCGTATGCCTCGCGGCAGTTGAAACCGCACGAGACTCGTTATCCAGTCCATGATTTGGAGCTTGCAGCGGTGGTTTTTGCGCTGAAGATCTGGCGTCACTACCTGTATGGCGAGCAGTTTGTGGTGTACTCGGACCACAAGAGTTTGCAGTATCTGTTTTCGCAGCCTGACTTGAACATGAGACAACGTCGTTGGATGGAGCTGCTAAAGGACTTTGATTGTGAGATCAAGTACCAGCCTGGGAAGTCGAACGTAGTGGCCGATGCTTTGAGCAGGAAGGCTAGTGAGATGCTTGCGTCGTTGTACATCTCTAAGGATCAGGAGCATCTTAACACTACGGGTTGGAGATTTTACCCGACTGAGGATTGTGTTGTGGTTTCTTCTTTCCAAGTTGAGCCACAGATTGTTTCGAACATTCGAGCAGCTCAAAGGACTGATCCTTCCATCCACGAGTTGAAGTTGAAGGTCAGGGCTGGCGAACTTGAGGATTATTCTGTCTCTTTTGATGGTTGTTTGTGTTTCAGGGGCAGGTTAGTTGTGCCCAATTTGATTGATTTGGAGGAGGAGATCCTTCAGGAAGCGCACTGTAGCAGACATAGTGTTCATCCTGGTGCACGGAAGATGTACCATGTGTTGAAGTCGCACTTCTGGTGGGCTGGCCTGAAGAGCGACGTTGCTGGTTTTGTCGCCCGTTGTTTGAATTGTCAGATGGTTAAGGCCGAAAGGATGAGACCTGGTGGTCTGTTACAGAGTTTGGAAGTGCCCCAATGGTATTGGGAGCACATTGCTATGGATTTCGTGACGCATCTGCCTCGTTCCAGCAGAGGATGCGATGCTATTTAGGTAGTTATAGACCGACTGTCGAAGTTTGCACATTTCAGTCCCTATGGGATGACCATCTCGTTGAAGAAGATGGTGAAGCTGTACGTTGATTTTGTTGTTAGACTGCACGGTGTGTCTGTTTCGATTGTTTCCGACCGAGATCCGTGGTTTACTTCCAGGTTTTGGAAGAGTTTGCAAACAGCTTTGGGCACCAGATTGGCTATGAGCACAGCGTATCACCCTCAGACAGATGGCCAATCTGAGCGAACTATCCAGACGTTGGAGGATATGTTACGAGCTGTTGTGTTGGATTTCGGAGGTAGCTGGCAAGACGCGTTGTCTCTAGTGGAGTTTTCCTACAATAACAGCTATCAGGTGACGATTGGCATGGCGCCGTTTAAGGCTTTGTATGGCAGGAAGTGCAGATTGCCGGTATGTTGGGAAGAAGTGGGGGAGAAGCAGCTATCTGCCCCTGACTTTGTGCAGCAAATGAAGGATCATGTTGATCTAATTCGACAGCGGATGAAAGCTGCTCAAGATCGCCAAGCCAGTTATGCGAATAAGAGGCATCGACCTCTTGCGTTTCAGGTTGGTGATCGTGTATTTCTCAAAGTTTCTCCGTTTCGCAGTGTTATGCGCTTTGGACACAAGGGAAAGTTAGGCCCTCGTTTCATCGGACCGTATGAGATTGTTGGGAGGATTGGCTCTTTAGCGTATTGGCTGTTGTTGCCGCCAGAGTTGTCTTCTCTTCATGACGTCTTCCATGTTCCCATGTTGAGGAAGTATGAGCCAGATCCGTGTCATGTGCTTAGAACTGACGAGGTTGAGCTAGATCAGTCGTTGAGCTATCAGGAATATCCAGATCCTTGGCAGAAAAGAGAAGCAGTTGAGGAATAAGACCATTCCGTTGGTGATGGTGCAGTGGAGAAAACATGGCAAGGAAGAAGCTACTTGGGAGCTGGAAGAAAAGATGCAGCGCGAGTGGCTGCATCTGTTTGAGTAGCTGTTGAGCTAAATTTCCAGTAGTTGTAGCTTCTGGTTGTATTTCTTCCCTAGTTGTTGTTAATTGTTTGCTCAGTTATCTTGAACTCTTGGCCTTGTGTTAGGCGAGTTTCTGTTTTGTATTTTGCTACAGTGTTGTGTTCCAGAGTTTTTTTGTGATTTCGGGGACAAAATCCTTTTTATTGGGGGAGAAATGTGAGACCTGGAATTGTATAAGATTAATTTGGTTGGAATTAATCGGTTTTTAGAGTAATTCTGGAAGTTTTCGTATTTTTGATTTTTGGAGGTAAAAGCTGGTTTTGTGAGCTAGCAGCTGGTTGGTGGTGAAAACCAGTCGTAGCATGTAATTGCATGCGAGAGATCAAACGCCGTCGTTTTGGCGTTAGTAACCAGTCGTTGGCAAAGTCTGCCAGCAGCAACGCTTACGTGGATTCAGCAGAGAGCGCTAGGGAACTTCAAAACGGCGACGTTTTATGAGGTATCTGCTGAGTGATGTCTGGTAGCAGCAAGCTCCTGTAGCGAAGTGCTAAACGCCGTCGTTTGGATTAGTGGAGGCGACGTAGTTTTGGTTAGCGCTAAGAAATCAGCAGCTAGTGTGTTTGCCTTAGTAGCTATCAGTCGTTGCATTTGTGTAGTTCGGCAGATTTGCTGACGTGGTTAAGCGATGCCATTTAGATTAGTTGATACGCTGCATTTCAAGTGTTGCGTTATGAAAGGAAACAGTCGCTGGTGTTGGGGTGACCAGCTGATGGCAGATACGCTGCGTTTCAAGTGTTTCTAGCGTTGTTTAAGAGATTCAGCAGTTGGTTTGCTTTGCATCTGCTGGTTGTATATTAGCGAGTATCGACTGGTTTTGTCGGTGGGATCTATTATCAGCAGTTAAGAGTATTTATATAAGAAGACTTGGTCTTCGATTGGATTATTGGATTCCCATACTTAGTAAAATTCTCCCAATTGTCGATCTTTGTTCTTCGAACCCTAGTACTGTTCACCGTTGATTTTATCCGGTAATTTCCGTTGTTTCCGGCCATCATTTCTTACGTGCGAGTTAGCGTTGAACTCCTCTCGAGAAGCTCTTCCTTTCTATACCATTCTTGGAAGCTGTTGTTGGCAGAGCGAGATCGCGAAGTTGCTGTCTTCGGCCGTGTGTTGCGTCGTTGAGGTAGAACTTCGAATTGTTGTTGAGATCTTATTCTTAGCCTTTGTTTAAGCTTCCTGTTAGTGGTATTGTTGGAATCAGCTGCTGGTGTGAGTGTATGACTCCCAGCCGTGCTTTCTGTGTATTAGCGTCCCTGTGATTTATGCCCTGTGTGCTTCAAAAGGTTGATATCCAGATTTCTCGGGACCTTTGCTTGTGATTATTGTGCACAGAAAGTATAAGGTACGGATTTGAGCTTGATGTACCTGGTAATTGGCGTGAGATTTAATGTTAGATGGCTGCTGGTGCTTTTCCGTGGATGTTGCTGTGTGCATATGTGATTGCTGTTGATTTTAGCTGCTATGTTTATGCTTATGCCCTGTGTGCTTCAAAAGGTTGATATCCAGATTTCTCGGGACCTTTGCTTGTGATTATTGTGCACAGAAAGTATAAGGTACGGATTTGAGCTTGATGTACCTGGTAATTGGCGTGAGATTTAATGTTAGATGGCTGCTGGTGCTTTTCCGTGGATGTTGCTGTGTGCATATGTGATTGCTGTTGATTTTAGCTGCTATGTTTATGCATACACGCATTTCCCATATTGCATTCATATCTCTGTTGCAGCCATTGCTTTGTATTGCTGTTGTTTCTTACCAGGATGCGAGGGCGAGCGGCGATACCGCACTCTCATCTCCCTGCTGGGTTCTGTTAGCCACCATGCGCCGAGTGGTTAACTACCACAGTTCATGGGCGAGGCAACGGCAGGTTGAGTTATTTGTTGCATCTGGTATTTGGGTGTTGTGTCAAGGCGAGTGGCTCATTACCATACTTTGAACACACTACCATACTTTGAACACACCCCGAGGCCACTGATTTGTTGCTGATCTCGTGGATCTATGTTTGAGTTCCTTGGCTCCCTGTTCGATTGTAGCCTTCAGTTGTTATCCGGTGTCTCATGCATAGCATCTGCATTTTATCTTATGCTTTTCCTTTAGCTGTTTTAGTTGCTCTCCGTACTAGGGTTTGACCCCATGTCCCTCTGGTGCTTGGTTGTTTTCTCTGTTTGTGTTGTTTTCAGGGAATCAAGGTTTTACAGCTGATCGTGGTTTTAACCCAGCTGGTGGCGCCCCAGGAGGTGGTTAGAGTATCCCAGTAGCGTATAGCATATTTATATGTATCAGTACAGTTAGCCAGCGGATGCCCTGTGCTTTGGTGTTGTATTATATTGTTGGAGTCTGATACATGTTGTTGTTGCTGTTGTTATGCTATACTGCTGGATGTTTTTATAAACTGGGATATATTTTGAATATTGCGGTATTTTAAATTATATTGTTTTAAACCGTCAGGCCAAAAGCGAAAATTTTACACGCTTTTTGATAGCTTCCGCATGTGTTTGTATGTTTTTTACTCTGTTTAGATCACGAGGCCTGACATGAGCCAGGCGCCTAGACGCCAGCAAGGTACCAAATCTAAACACCCTATGGATGTTTTATTGCTATTATCATTATGTGTTGACCGTTCCCGGTGCAAAATTTTAAATCTTCCGCTGCGCCCCGTGAACGGGATCCGGATCCGCCGCTGCGCCAACAGTGGTATCAGAGCTTTGGCTCGGATCTGTCAATACATAATATTGTACCTGTATTGCATCAGATCTCAATCTAAAATTTCAGAAACAAAAAATAAAAAAAAAACCCGCTGCAGGGGCCGCCGCGCGCAGCGTGCGCACTGTATCTGCGCGCCGCGTGCGGCGCCAGCACGCGCAGCTGCGCTATCATGCGCACTATAGCTGCACGCAGCGTCCGCGCGCTGGCCGACGGGCGCTACGCCCGCTGGCCGGCCACCGTGCGCGATTGTCGGCCCACCTGTGCGTGCAGGTGGCCGCCCCCGTGCGCGGGTGCGCCCGCTGCGTGCACCGCTGTGCCGCACGCTGTGCAGGCGGCGGTGCGTCGCCGTGCACGACTCCGAGCCGGCGTTACGACGGCTGGTTTTACTTTTTGGGGTTTTGACACTGTTTTGACTTCTAGGGTTTGTTTCGGGCCCTGTACCGGACGGCCCGAGGGTTTTCGGGCCAATATTTGATATTGGGCCATTTTGGTCGGACCAAAATTAATTTTTTGAATTTTTGAGATTTTGGGCCTAAAATTGTTTTAAGCCCAATTTGATGCAATTAAATTGACAAAATAAGATTTTACTTATAAAATATGATTTTATATTTAAAATATGATTTTGTTGGAAAATTATCAAATTTGATTTGATTATTTTATTATGTCAATTATTTAAATTGATTGTATGTTTGGGATGATCGAGAGCCGTGCCCAATGTGTTAGGTGTATGCTAGGTTTTACAATTTTTGGTTGAAATATTGTTGATATCTATTTCTAAGTGGGCCTGGTTTATGGCCCGTTCCCACCCCTTTAAAATTGTATCCCTACTTGTCATGGCTATTTAAATGTAAATAGTAGACTTAGTGAGAGGACATATTTGAAGATGATGGAGATGATGATCAAATATATTTTAGACCAAAGATTTGTAAAACTGGAAGCTAATGTAATAGGATTGCATTTGCATACTGAATTTCACCTAGGACTGGACCTAGATCGTGCTTGGCAACCACGGATCGCATAGCTCTCGCTTATCGATCATCCCAATTGTATATGCGATATATATATCTGTTGAATCCGCGTTTTTAAATTTGATTAAAATTATTGAGACCAAATTTCAAAATTAAAATCCCTCGATTTAAAATTTATATCAAAATTAAAAGTTTATTCGATAAACTAAGGGAATTTAAATATTGTTTAAAATTTCCTACCTTCCATCAACAATGGGTGTACGTCGATGCTACCAGTATACATGGCCCGGCTCATATTATTGAGGGGGTTATGTATGCCAGAAAGCTGTACACGCCATTGACACTTGCTGGGAGTCGGTTGGAACTCCCTTTAACATTGGCTCATATTATTGGGGACATTAAGGGGACCGTCCATCACAACTCAACATTGATGGGTCATCTTGACACGTGATAGTAATCGGCGTCATATTATTGGGCCCTTACTGGACGTGAGGTAAATACATGGAGGTTGCACCTGTTGCAATTGGACTCTACCTTTTGGGGGTCATGGTTGGCTGATATTATTCGGGACCATGATTTCTTGATTGGACTCTGTGTACCCACTAAGGAAACTTGCTTTCTTGATTTCATTAGAGGGTAGTGAAATCGTTAAAATAGTGGGAGGGTAATTCATAAAACTAAATTACCTTGTTTTATGTCTTAGCGTTTTTCATAAATAGTCTGTGATGCATGTCTGTCTTTCTTTTCAGTATAAACTGCTATTACAATGTCTTCAATCAAAAATCCACTTGCTGCTATACTGGATAGCAACAAGTTCACTGGTTTGAACTACCAAGATTGGCTTCGAAACCTCAAAATTGTTTTGGCTTCGGAGAAACTTCTCTACACGCTAGAGAAGACTCCTTCGAAGGAAGCCCCTGCCGATGCCAGTCCTGAGGAGCTGGACAAATGGTGGGATGACAAGCTTAAGGCACGGTGCTATGTGATAGAATCAATGTCTAATGAAATGCAGCGGCGTTTTGAGAAGACGGAGTATGCTGCTGGCATACACCTTCATCTCAAGGAGCTGTATGGGGAGAACTCTCGGACTGAGAGGCTCACTACTGTCACTGAGCTCATGACGAGCCGCATTCGCGATGGGACTTCGGTCCGCGAGCATGGGGTTCGTATGATTGGACTCATTGAAAAGCTAGTGGGCCTTGATATCACACTTCCACATGAGCTGTCTGTGGATCTGCTTCTCCTCTCACTCCCTGCTGCATTCGACCCCTTTGTGGTCAACTTTAACATGAACATGCTGGAAGCCACCCTTGAAGAGGTGGTGAACATGCTTGAAGTGTTCGAGGGGACCATAAAGAACGACAAGCCCGTCCTCCTTTTGGGCTCTTCTTCCTCTGCGAAGAAGGGGCCCAAACGCAAGGGTAAGAAA
>KV018386.1:26949-52771 GCA_001598015.1 Dorcoceras hygrometricum
CATCTTTGCTGCTCATTGCTTTCTCCAGAATGTATGCTGATGTCATCACTGCTGATACCAGCTCTTGTTAACGCTCCACTGAACAACTTCTTCTTCGATCTATTTCTCCAGCAGACTTCTCAATTCCTGTTCCAGCTGGTTCAACTTGGCCTCCGCCTGATTTCGAACACCTGACTTAACTTTGGACGTCTCCATTGCTAATCCAGCTGCCGTCTAAATGAATTCACCAAACCAACTGCTGAACTTAATCTTGAACCATCGGCTGGACAGATTTCTGCTACTGTTCATCTTATTCTTCGTTCCTAAAACCTGTACACTTAAGTAGAATTGTTAGAAACACAATAACAGGTTTTGTATAATTCAAAACTTAATCAGGATCTGTCAGAACAGATCCATCATAATTGTTTCTTCAAATCTCAGGTTCCAACTTCTCGATGTTTGTTTGAGACCGTAGATCGATCTCTGAAGTTTGCATACTTTATGCTCACTTCCTATAGATGTGAAACCCTCAGGCTGCGTCATATAGATCTCTTACTTAATGTTTCCATTAAGGAACGCAGTTTTCACATCAATTTGCCATATCTCATAGTCGTACCATGCGGCTATGGATAGTAGGATTCTAATTGACTTGAACATTGTGATGTTAGAGTAGATGCCCAACTAGCCAACTTGTGGCGTGTTGGTTTTATTGACTCTTTGTATAACAATCTTTATTTATGAAATTCGTATTGTTATATGGCATTCTTTATTTTCATTATGTTATAATGTTAACAATTGTGTTGGATAAAGACCTAGAATGCACCATAGTGTATGTTAGATGTGATAGTGGATATGATGGCTATCATGAAACACATCTAATAGTCACTGTGTATTCTGAACACGTTCCTAGTCGATTAGGCCGTCAAAAAGAGGATAAGGCCGCCCGAGCTTGAGACTAGCATCTGCGATGTGAAGTACCATGTTTCATTGGTAGGGAACATTGTGATGTTCTAAGCATGCAGATGGATAGTGACCTGGTGATCCATCGAACTACCCTATTTCGGACTTTCTAAGTGGTTACCATTTGTCGAGTGGATAATTCCGAGGTCTTGGTTGTACTGATTAGTCCTCACTACTCGAAATGTCATTGAGACTCTACATGATAGGTGCCTCACTTTGACCCGTTTACCGACTCAGTTGGGGTCATTAGATGGCGGGATTGGGTGAGGTCCCGATGCATGTAGGAGTCGATGCTTCGTTGTCGAGGATTCACCGCTCGCCTTTGTGCGTGGATATCTTATGCTATCTGAGGAGATAATAGTGTGATAAATCTCTGGCCAGAGTACTATATGTGTTTTAGGTAAATGGGTTTACCTAGTAACACACGTGATGTCACTATTTAATCTCCGAGATGTATGCATAGTTATTGGATCTCTAGCGACTCTCGATTTACCAATGGTCGTTGATCTGATCGGGATATATGTGTTGAAAGGACCGTACTGTACGCTAACCATGACCAACTGGTTCTTGCAGGCACTATCAGTGATACCTAGGGGATCATGGGGCGATGTTGCTAGGCGCTTTACCATGATCCGATGGGTCAGTCCGAAATTGTGATTTCGGAGTCGCAATTGTTGTGGGCCCATGGCTAGCTGTATCCCTGAACCATTGAGGGTCACACAAGTACTGGTTTCACGATTCTCGCACGGAAACTGAGCAATGTGTTGAGCATAGGAGGAGGAATTTAGGGAGTACGACTTCCTAAAAGTCAATAGGGGTCAAATTGCAATTTCCCTAAAGTTTGGGCTAGTTTGACTATCCTTGAAACTTGGAGGGCTAACTGCAATTTTGGACTAGGTGGTCTGAAAAATTGTTTTCGCATCATAATACTCAGTTTTGGAAACTGTGTAGATCGGTCCGATCTGATCGGCGATCGAAATTATGATGAAACCACGGTGATGGAAATGAACCAAATGTTCATACGGGACTGGGGCCTGACCCAGGTCCATTGGGCCGGTTCCAGCCCATCATAAGTCTACTTATACTAGACCTAGGGCTACATGGGAGACACACTTGCATTACACCCAAAACCTACTAGCCGCCGCCCCTCATCTCCACTCTCCCTCTCGGCCGCCGCCCTCATGCGCCGTCGCGCCACCGCCGTGTGCCGCCGCCTTCGTGGTTGGACTCGTTCCGACCACCGCGATGAGGAGATTCCGTTCGTGGTAAATTCATCAGCTCTTCTAGTGCAGACTGACGAAGGAGTCGTGTTTCCAGTCGTGGACCGGATTCGGAGAACTACCGCCGCCAACCGTTGAAGTTCCTGTTTCCCTGTGAATCTGGTCGGAGTCAGGCGCCTAGACGCCAGCAAGGTAGCGCTCTAAAACATCCTATGAATGTTTTATTGCTTTTGTTATTATGTATTGAGCGTTCTCGGTGCAAAATTTTAAAACTTCCGCTGGGCCCGGGAAACGGGATCCGGATCCGCCGCTCTGCCAACATGCGACTGGTGACAAGGTTTCATCATAGTCAACACCTTGTCTTTGAGTGTAACCTTTCGCGACCAGTCGCGCCTTTTAGGTCAGTACCTTACCATCAGGCCCAAGTTTTCTCTTGTATATCCATTTATACCCAATAGGAACTATTCCTTCGGGAGGATTAACAAGAGTCCAAACTTGGTTGAATGCATTGAGTCAATCTCAGATTGCATAGCTTCAAGCCACAAATTAGAATCAGCATCGGAAATTGCCTCCTTGATGTTTCTTGGATCACATCCAATGGTTTGATCACTTTGATCATCTTCAAGTAGGAAACCATATCTAACAGGAGCCCTAGGAACCCTTTTAGATCTCCTAGGAGTGTCCATATCAAGTATTGGCTCTTGAGGTACGGGAGATTCACTTGGTACTTCGGATGGTTCTCGAACCTCTTCGAGTTATACTATCTTGCCTTTTCTATCAAGTAGAAGTTCCCTTTCCAGAAAGGTGGAATTTCTAGAGACAAACACTTTTGTTTCATTGGGATAGAAGAAGTGGTATCCAATAGAATTCTTAGGATACCCAATGAAGTAACATAAGATGGATCTATTATCCAGCTTATCTCCCACTGTCTTCTTCACGTAAGCAGGACATCCCCAAATCCTCAAGTATGAGTACTTGGGTAGTTTTCCCATCCATATCTCATACGGAGTTTATCTACTGCCTTGGTATGGACATTGTTCAACAACATTACCGCCGTTTCGAGCGCATAGCCCCAAAACGAGGTAGGAAGTTCAGTGAAACTCATCATAGATCGAACCATGTCCATCAATGTTCGATTACGATGCTCCGCTACACCATTGAGCAGTGGTGTAGTATGAGTACTTGGGTAGTTTTCCCATCCATATCTCATACGGAGTTTATCTACTGCCTTGGTATGGACATTGTTCAACAACATTACCGCCGTTTCGAGCGCATAGCCCCAAAACGAGGTAGGAAGTTCAGTGAAACTCATCATAGATCGAACCATGTCCATCAATGTTCGATTACGATGCTCCGCTACACCATTGAGCAGTGGTGTGGCTGGAGGGGTCCACTGTGAGAGAATCCCATTCTATTTAAGATAGTCTTGAAACTCGCCACTCAAGTATTCTCCGCCTTGATCGGATCGAAGTGTCTTAATACCCTTTCCCAATTGATTTTCTACTTCAACCTTGAATTCTTTGAACCTTTCAATTGATTCAGAATTGTGCTTCATTAAGTACAAGTACCCATACCTAGAGTGATCATCGGTAAAGGTGATGAAGTAGGTGTGACCGGACTTAGTACCAATGCTATGTGGGCCACACACATCAATGTGGATCAAATCCAATAGGCCTTGAGCACGTTCAGGCTTGCCCGTGAAGGGCAATTTTGTCATTTTTCCCTTGAGACAAGACTTACAAGTTGGTAGGGAGTTAATATCAGACATATTAAACATGTCACTCCTAACCAGATTGTTCATCCTATTTAAGAAAACATGACCTAGCCTAGCGTGCCAAAGTTGTGCCGGTTCAAACTATCGTTTTTCCTTTTTATTGTTGTTGTATGTGTTTCCACATCACGAGTTGGAAATTCTTTCAATTTTAAGGTGTATAGATCGTTTTCGCGTTCCCCAATTCCAATTAAACATTCATTCTTGTAAATATTGCAAATCGAATTGGCAAAATGACAAGAATATCCATCACTATCAAGCATAGAAATGGAAATGATGTTCTTTATTAATTCAGGAACAAATAAAACGTTTCTCAACAACAACTTAAAATTCGAAGACAGAAATAAATAAACATCTCCTATAGCTACGGCCGCAACCCTTGCTCCGTTTCCAAGCCTTAAGTGGTCTCACCCTCTCTAAGACGCCGCTTCTTGTCATTACTTGCAAGTCATTGCAGATATGAGATCCACATCCGGTATCAAGTACCCAAGAAGTCGAGTTAAGAGACATATTTATTTCAATATAGAACATAACTTTTGCAGTTCGCAACTGCTCGAGGTAATCCTTACAGTTCCTCCTCCAGTGCCCAGGCTTTTGGCAGTGGTGGAAAACATCCTCAGTTTTGTCCGACTTTGAGGCCCTTGCCTTAGGCTTCTTGGTGGGCTTTCCCTCCTTCGCAGGGGCAGAACGCTTCTTTCCCTTGCGTTTGGGCCCCTTCTTCGCAGAGGAAGAAGAGCTCAAAAGGAGGACGGGCTTGTCCCTCTTTATGGTCCCCTCAAACACGACAAGCATGTTTACCACCTCTTCAGGTGGCTTCCAGCTTGTTCATGTTAAAGTTGACCACAAAGGGGTGGAACGCAGCAGGGAGGAAGAGGAGAAGCAGATCCACAGACAGCTCATATGGAAGTATGATATCAAAGCCCACTAGCTTCTCAACGAGTCCAATCATACGGACCCCATGCTCGCAGACCGAAGTCCCCTCGCGCATGCGGCTCGTCATGAGCTCCTTGATGGTAGTAAACCTCTCAGTCCAAGAGTTCTCCCCATACAACTCCTTGAGATGAAGGTGTATGTCAGCAGCATACACCGTCTTCTCAAAACGCCGCTGCATTTCGTTGGACATTGATGCTATCACATAGCACCGTGCCTTAAGTTCATCGTCCCACCATTTGTCCAGCTTTGCCAGCTCCTCAGGACTGGCATCTGTAGGGGCTTCCTTCGGAGGGGTCTTCTCTAGCGTGTAGAGAAGTTTCTCCGAAGCCAAGACAATCTTGAGGTTTTGAATCCAATCTTGGTAGTTCAAACCAGTGAACTTGTTCCTATCCAGTATAGCAGCAAGTGGATTTTTGATTGAAGACATGATAATAGCAGTTTATACTGAAAAGAAAAACAGACATGCATCATAGACTATTTATGAAAAACGCTAAGACATAAAACAAGCTCATTTAGTTTTATGAATTACCCTCCCATTATTTTAACGATTTCACCACCCTCTAATGAAATCGAGAAAGTAAGTTTCCTTAGTGGGTACATAGAGTCCAATCAAGAAATCATGGTCCCGAATAATATCAGCCAACCATGACCCTCAAAAGGTAGAGCCCAATTGCAACAGTGCAACCTCCATGTATTTACCTCACGTCCAGTAAGGGCCCAATAATATGACGCCGATTACTATCACGTGTCAAGATGACCCATCAATGTTGAGTTGTGATGGACGGTCCCCTTAATGTCCCCAATAATATGAGCCAACGTTAAAGGGAGTTCCAACCAACTCACAACAAGTGTCAATGACGTGTACAACTTTCCGGCATACATAACCCCCTTAATAATATGAGCCGGTCAATGTTTACGGGTAGTATCGACGTACACCCATTGTTGATGGAAAGTAGGAAATTTTAAACAATATTTAAATTCCCTTAGCTTATCGAATAAACTTTTAATCTTGATATAAATTTTAAATCAAATTTTAAAATGAGGGATTTTTAATTTTGAAACTTGGTCTCAATAATTTTAAATCAAATTTAAAATCGCGGATTCAACAGATATATATCACATATATAATTGGGATGATCGATAAGCGAGAGCTATGCGATTCGTGGTTGCCAAGCACGGATCTAGGTCCAATCCTAGGTGATATGCAGTATGCAAATGCAATTCTATTACATAAGCTTCCAGTTTTACAAGTCGTCGGTCTTCAATATATTTGATCATCATCTCCACCATCTTCAAAATTATCCTCCCACTAAGTCTAATATTTACATTCAAGTAACCATGACAAATAGGGATACATTTTAAAAGGGGTGGGAACGGGCCATAAACCAGGCCCACATTGAAATGAATATCAACAATATTACAACCAAAAATGTAAAACCTAGCATACACCTAACACATTGGGCACGGCTCTCGATCATCCCAAACATTATCTATTCAATTATATCAATTAATTGACATAAATAAAATAATCAAATCAAATTTGATTTTATCCAACAAAATCATATTTTAAATATAAAATCATATTTTATAAATAAAATCATATTTTGCTATTTTAATTACATCAATTTTGGGCTTAAAACAATTTTAGGTCCAATATCTCAAAATTTTCAAAAATTAATTTTGGTCCGACCAAAAAGCCCAATATCAAGTATTGGCCCAAAAACCCATCGGGCCGCCCGGGACAGGCCCTAAAAGACCCTAGAATTCAAAAACCGCCGCCGCATCTCCGCCCCGGAACCGCCGCACGGGAGGTGCGCCGCCGCCCGCAAGCGTTCAGCACGCGTGCTGCATGCTGTGCGCAACACGTGCGCACGGGGGGCGGCCACCTGCGCACACAGCTAGCGCAGGTGGGGCGGCAGGTGCACGCAAGGGTGCCGGCCAGCGGGTACAACGCCTGCCGGCCCGTGCGCACGGGGCGTGCGCGACTAGCATGCAACGCCCGACGCAAGGTGTGCAACGAGCGCGCAACGCCCGCCGCAACATGCGCGCGGGATGCGTGCACGATCACGCTATCCCCGCCGCAATTTGTGCGCAGCGGGTGCGCACGCCGTGCGCGACTGGCGAGCGGCAGCGTGCGACGGTTGGCGTGGCGGTAGTGCGACGGTGGCACGGCGGCGGAAATTTTTTTTATATTTTTATTTATTTATTTATTTTTTTTGAAAAACTGAGATGTGATGCAATACAGGTACAAAAAGTGTATTGACAGATCCGAGTCAAAGCTCTGATACCACTGTTGCCGCAGCGGTGGATCCGGATCCCGCTCCCGGGACGCAGCGGAAGATTTAAATTTTGGAGCCCGGGAACGGTCAATACACCTGTAAAACAATTCATAAACATACATAGTTAGAATGGTACCTTGCTGGCGTCTAGGATCCTGGCTCTGACCAATTTCACGAGGAAATCGGCACTTCAACGGTTGGCGATTTTGGCCTCCTAATCCGGTCCACGATCGGAATACCAATTCCTTTGCCGGTCTGCAATAAAAAAACTCGACGAAGATTTCACGGACGGAATCTCCTCACCGGAACGGTCGGAACGAGATTTCCGACGGCGACGGCGGCGGCGGGCGGCGACGGCGGCGGGGGAGGAGAGGAGAGGAAAGAAAAATATAAGCTGAAAAGCTTTTGGTACGTCTCAAATGAATACCCCAGGACCTCTATTTATAGATTTTCCATGGGCTTGAAGCTTAATGGGCTTGGGTCGGGCCCAGGCCTATGGTGAACATTGGTTTCAATTCCATCACTGTGGCTCCATCATAATCCCGATCGACGATCAGATCGGACAGATCTACACAGAAAAATATAAGCTGAAAAGCTTTTGGTACGTCTCAAATGAATACCCCAGGACCTCTATTTATAGATTTTCCATGGGCTTGAAGCTTAATGGGCTTGGGTCGGGCCCAGGCCTATGGTGAACATTGGTTTCAATTCCATCACTGTGGCTCCATCATAATCCCGATCGACGATCAGATCGGACAGATCTACACAATTTACAAAATTGAGCATTATGATGTGAAAACAATTTTTTGGATCACCTAATCCAAAATAGCAGTTTGGCCCCTGTAAGCTTTAAGGATAGTCAAACTAGCCAAAGCTTAGGGAAATTGCATTTTGACCCTATTTAATTTTAGGAAGTCGCACTTCCATCCTTCCTCCTACTATACTCAACAAGTTGGCCTTAAATTCCGTACGGGAATTGAGAATCAAGGTAAAGCGTCTAGCAACATCGCTCCATGATCCCCTAGGTATCACTGATAGTGCCTGCAAGAACCAGTCGGTCATGGTTAGCGTACAGTACGGTCCTTTCAACACAAATATCCCGATCAGATCAACGACCATTGGTAAATCGTGAGTCGCTAGAGATCCAACAACCATGCATATATCTTGGAGATCAAATAGTGACATCGCATGTGTTACTAGGCAAACCCATTTATCCAAAATACATCTAGCACTCTGGCCAGAGATTTGACACACTATTATCTCCTCAGATAGCATAGGATATCCACGCACAATGGTGAGCGGTGAATCCTCGACAACGAAGCATCGACTCCTACATGCATCGGGACCTCACCCAACCCCGCCACCTGATGACCCCAGCTGAGTCGGTAAACGGGTCAAAGTGAGGCACCTATCATGTAGAGTCTCAATGACGTTTCGAGTAATAAGGGCTAATCTGTACAACCAAGACCTCGGACTTAATCCACTCGACAAATGGTAACCACTTGGAAAGTCCGAACGAGGGTAGTTCGATAGATCACCATGTCACTATCCATCTGCATGCTTAGAACATCACAATGTTCCCTACCAATGAAACGTGGTACTTCACATCACAGATGCTAGTCTCAAACTCGAGCGGCCTTATCCTCATTTTGATGTCCCAATCGACTAGGAACGAGTTTAGAATACACAGTGACTATTTGATGTGTTTCATGATATCCATCATATCCACTATCACATCTAACATACATTATGGTGCATTCCAGTTCTTTATCCAACACAATTGTTAACATTATAAAATAATGACGATAAAGAATGCCATAAAAGAATACGAATTTCATAAATAAAGATTGTTTTACATAGAGTCAACAAGAACCCACACGCCACAAGTTGGCTAGTTGGGAACCTACTCTAACACGTGGGACTCGAGATTGCCGCTGGTAGAGTTCACGTATAACAACAGCTTTTAGGCATTGATTGGGATGGATCCGTATGAGGTGCTGTATGGGAGGAGATGCGGATCTCCCGTGCACTGGGATGAGGTTGGAGAGAGAGTGCTGACTGGGCCGGAGTTAGTACAGCATACAGCGGATATTGTGACGAGGATTCGGGATCGGATGAGGACAGCTCACAGTTGTCAGAAGAGTTATGCCGATCAGAGACGACGAGATCTAGAGCTAGCTTGTGAGAATATCGCCCATGAAGGGCATGATGCGCTTTGGCCGGGGAGGCAAGCTCAGCCCGAGGTTTATTCGGCCGTTCGATTTTGGAGAGGGTTGGTACTTTGGCTTACCGTGTAGCGTTACAACCCAACTTGGCAACAGTTCATAATCTGTTCCACATCTCAATGCTACTGAATCATGTTCCGAATCCGTCACACGTTTTGGATTTTGAGCCACTCCAGTTAGGGCCAGACTTATCATTTGAGGAGTGACCGGTGCAGATTCTAGCTCGAGAGGAGCGCAGTTGAGAGCTCTGAGTATTCCGATGGTCAAGGTCCGATGGCAGAATCACTCGGAGGATGAAGCTACCTGGGAGACTGAGGCCGATATGCGGACACGCTACTCGGAGTTGTTTGATACGTAATTAATTTCTGGGACGAAATTCCTATAAGGGGGGAGTGTTGTAACGCCTAGAAATTCCTGACTACGTAGAAATGAGTGCATGACTAGGGGAAAATAATTTTAGATGATTACATGCCATTTTATGTGATTCGTTCATGATTTTATGTTTCATGGTATGCATGTCTTGTTTTTCAGCCTGTTTGAGTTACGGACGCGTGGACGAGACTAGGGATGACCGAGATGAAAATAATTTGAGATTTTAAAGTTATTAGATTTTTAAGAATGAAATTTATTATTTTGAGCAACAATTTCTGAAAATTGGGGTTTTTATGATTATTTTTTAGGGGAATCCGTTTTTCGCTTATACGGGCTGTTTTATTGGATTTTAAGGTGTTTTAAAATTTGAGGGGACTTTAATTACGAAAATTAGCCATTTTTCAAAGCCAAGTCAAATTTTTAATTAGCTTTTTAATTAAAGTAGGGGCAAGTATGTCAATTTTCTTTTTAATTTCTTAATTAAGTCTTAGGGGTCACTTTCGGCACATTCATTCTTTTCAATCCCACTCTAATCAACTTCAACCCTAGCCATAGCCTCCACTCCCTCCTTCCCTCAAAAACACGTCCCACTCTTCTCCCCATAGCTTCAAAATTTGAAAGATCTTGGTGATTCCAAGGCGGTTCGATCCCGATCTCGCGTTCTACACGTCGGTAACTCGCAGATCTCTACTCCCTACAAGAACAGGCATGTAAATCTTTTCATTTTCTCACCATTTAAGCCATAGTAATCTGTTTTAATGAAACTTGCATGAATTGTATGTGTTTTATTTAGATCTATGCCCCATTGTTGAAGATTCATGCATATATCATGGTGTTCCTCACGTTTTTCTTTCAACCTTGTAAGGCTTCGGTCTAGGTGGGTTCTAGGGACCATGGCCCGGTTCATGATGGTTCTAGGGTTGGATAGAGGTGGCCCTTGGTGGGAGGAGATGGTGGCTCGACGCTACGGTCGAGCCATAAAGCACGCACTCCGCAAAGGTGGTGCGACACGGGCTGCCCTCTTGTGTCGTTTTGGTTGAGCTTTGTGGCTCATGTTTCGAGCCATGGCTGGGTCCTAGGGGACCGTTCGGACCCTGTGGTGGTCCTGTCGGTGGGGCGCCGGCCGGTGGTGGCCGGAGGAGGTTGTGCGAAGGAGTGAAGTCACGGCTGGTCGTTGTGCGTCGCATAGTGCGTGTGGCGGCTTGCGTTAGGGTTCTTTGCATGGGCCGGCCGGTTTGGCTGGACCGGGGTCGGTGCATCGAGTCTCGAGTAAAAATATTTTAAAGTTGGTCCGAGTTATTTTAATGTTGGACCGGTTATTTTAATTTTAAGCCAAATGTCTCATTTTAAAGAAAATGGTCAATGATTTTAATCGAGTCAATCTTTTATTTAATTGGGTTGTTGTTTATTTTAGGTTTTAAGTCAAAATTAGAGTGTTTGGATTTTTAATTAAGTCAAATTTGATTACTGGATTTTAATTTGGTCAAAATTGGTCATTTGGGTCAAAATTGAATAACTAATCTTTTTTAAAAAGTCAAAATTGGTTAAATTAATTTTGAAATTAGTAAAAATTAGTCTTTGATTTTAAAGTCAAATATTGAGTTTGAAAGTAGTCAAAATTGGATGGTGTTAGGAATTTTAAAGATGAACTCTTAAGTTATGGGCTAAGTTCGATTTCAAGGTTAAGTCTAGATTTAGTGGGCCAGGCTCCTGAACCAGTCCTTGACCGAAGTAGAAAATGTAGAAGCACGTGAATGTATATTTAATCTTATATGTAGTATTCTATGTACGTAAATGTTTTAAATGAAATGATTAAATATACATTGACGGGCTAAGCTTTTAAACTTGCATAATTTTACGAAATGCACGCATCATGAATGTTTATGGAACGATAAATGCATGTTCTTTTAAAATACAAAACCCGAGCAATTGATTGATTTGTGACAAGTTATGATGAGGGGATGCGGGATACCGGGCCCGTTGAACTTCTGTTCATGTATTACGAGCTTATGGATCCATGTGTTCACGGCATGGTGAAGTGGCAGCATAGAGGTGTGAATTTATAGGGATCCCAAGGTAAGGTCGGATGAACCGCACCGTCACGTACGTTGGTTTATAGATTGATCAATCGAATATGGTCTACACTTGATGATACGACTCATACATTTTTCATGTTATGCTATGTCATGCCTTATGTATGCTATATGTTATGTATGATATGAAATGTATCATTCATGCATTCATGTTATTTTATTACATGTGTGTGCTTGTATGCGACTTTATTAGTATGTACTTTGTTATGTTACAAGATAGAGCATGTTGAGCCTCTAGGCTCACTAGGTGATGACCTGTTGAGTATATCCCGACTGACGGTGAGGACCTCTGAGCGCCTGCTGCAGCAGTACCCCGTGACCGCATCGATGTTATCTTTTGTTATGATACGCTTTCAGTTGTTGGGTTTTAAAAATGTTCATTTTCAGCACTCGTACTCAGTGTGATTTCTGTTTTTAGCATGGATGATTTAACTCTTTGAAATAATTATTTGATTATTTTTTAAAGTGACGGTTTAGAAAATGTTTTAAAGGGAACGAGCCACTTTCAGTTTACGTATTCCGCAAATGTTTTAAAAAAAATCCAAGGGTTTGGTTCGTTTCAGATACAGCTATCCGTGGGCTCACAATTCCTTGTGACTCAGAAAACATATTTTCCGACTTATCCATCAAACCATGGTAAAACATCTAGCAACATCACCCCATGATTCCCTAGGTATCACTGATAGTGCCTGCAAGATAGGTAATGGTTAGCATACAGTAGGTCCCTTCAGATCAAATATCTCGATCGAATCAACGACCATTAGTAAATCGAGAATCTCTATAGATTTGATAGCCACGAAATACATCTTCGAGATCAAATAGCAAAATCACATGTGCAACTAGGTAAACTCATTTACTCTAAAGGAAATTTAGACTCTGTCCAGAGCTTTGTTACGCTATTATCTCCTCAGATAGTATAGGATATGCATCCACTTAGGCGAGCAGTGAATCCGCGACACCAAAAAATCGAATCCTACATGTATCACGATATCACTCAATCCCACCACCTAATGACCCCCATGGAGTCGGTAAATTGGTCAAAGTGAGGTCCTTATCATGTAGATCAATGGTGTTTCGAGTAATAAGGACTAATCATGTACAGCCAAATCTCGGAATTAATCCACTCACCAAATGATAATCACTTGGAAAGTCCGAATGAGGGTAGTTCGATAGATCACCAGGTCATTATCATCTTGCATTCTCAGAAAATCTCCATGTTCCTTACCAATGAAATGTGGTACTTCGCATTTCAAATGCTAGTCTGAAACTCGGACGGACATTATTCTTGTTGCGGACGGCTCAATCGACTAGGAACTCATTTAGAATGTGTAATGACTATTAGATGTGTTTCATGATAGCCATCAAATCCACTAACACATCTAACATACACTATATTACATTCAATATCTTTATCTAACAAGTTTGAAATTATAAAAAGATAAAGAATGCCATGATAGATTATAAAAATGAATAAAGATTTTTTAACAAAAAGAGTCAACAAAGCTCAATATCAACAGTTGACTAGCCGATCACCTACTCTAAAAATATCTCACTTATCCTATAGCAAATAAGCATCAGACATAGTTCCATTGCCTTGTGATGTTTTCAAACGATGGTCCTGGCAAAGACTTCGTAAGTGGATCAGCAATGTTGTCTAAAGAGACGACTCGTTCAACAGCAATGTCACCTCTTCCCACAATTTCCTGGTTATGTGTAACTTTCTTAGTATGTGTTTGATTTGCCGATGAGACCTATGATGATTCAAGAATTATTCCAAACTCTTGGACGTAATTTCTCATCCAATGGCCACCTTATCAGCAGCTGATGATTCAAACCTCAGTGGTTGAATCCGCAATGGTGTTCTGCTTGGAACTCTTCCAAGAGACAACACCTCCATTGAGTATGAATACAAATCCAGATGTCGACTCTAGTCATCCATAACAAAGAATCGAAATTAGAAATTGCCTCCTTGAAATTTCTTGGATTGCATCCAATGTTAGGATCACTTTTATTCTCCTCAACAGGAAACCTTATCAAATGGAAGGTCTAGGGATCCTTTCGGATCTCCTAGGATCATGTTCTTCAATAATTGGTTCTTGAGGAAGAGGCCATACTATACGTGCTTCGGGTTGATCTTGAATTCCTTCGAGTTCTATCATCTTGCTATCCAATAGAAGTTCCTTCACCAAAAGGTAGCATTTCTTGAGACAAACACTTTTGTCTCTTCCGGATGATATAAGTAGTATACAATGGAGTTCTTTGGATACCCTACGAAGTAACATAAGATGCATCGATTATCCAGATTATCTCCCACTGTCTTCTTCACGTAAGCAGGACATCCCCATATTCACAAGTATGAATACATCGGGGGTTTGTCCATCCATATCTTATATGGAGTCTTATCCACTGCATTGGTGTGGACATTGTGCAACAAAATCAGCGCGTTTAAGCGCATAGCCCCAAACAATGGTGGAAGCTCAGTGAAAACTCATCATAGATTGAACTATGTCCATCAGGGTTCGATTACGACACTTGAATACACCATTTAGATGCGGTGTCTATGGAAGTGTCAGCTGAGAGAGAATATCTTTATCTTAGAAACTATGTGCTTAAATATTTCCCACCTCGATTAGATCGAAGTGCTTTTGTTGGATCTGTGTTCACAAATCAGAATCTTAATTTTTATTAACACAAAATCTGTTATTATTCTACTAACGGTTTACATGCGATGTGCAGTAGCTACACTGGAGAAGACAATGAGATATCCAAACTGGAACAGTGAGAGGACGCCCGAGCTGGTACAGCAGAAGATCCAGATGGCAGAGAACATCAAGCTGTTTCACCAGCTTGGTGCAAGAGCAGGTCAGGGATCAAGTGCAGTACAAGAGCAATGTTCAAGTGCAGAGCAGAGTACAAGCGCAGTGATCAAGTGCAGATCAGATCACAGAGCACAACAATAATCAATTCAGCATAGGAAGTTTAATCTAGTGAAAGATGAATCATAACTGATTAGAATATACCAAGAAGAAGGGATATAATCACTGGTTCTAGATTGAAGTTCTTCGAGGATAAGGTTTAAATTACCTACGAAGAATTGGTTCAATCAACCAGAAGAAGCTCCGTGTACTTGCTGATGGTTTGGAAGAGGTGTCTGAATGGATCAAGATCAAGCAAGTGCACATAATCAAGAAGAGAGGAGCTCTTGAAGAAAAGAATAGAGCCGATCTGGTTAAGGACAATCCAGCTCTGATGGATTTATTGTGGATGATATGGAAGATGAAGAAGAAGAAGAAATACGGAGGCAGGAGTCTGTGATCGTGAACTTTTGTAGATGGAGGAAGATTGCTGTAGTGAAAGAAGAAACCAGCTGGGAAGAACAAGCTAGGAAACAAGCTCAGAGTCCAGCAATGTTCAAGAGCAGGAAAGACTGAACAAGAGCGGTACAGATGAAGTATCGACCATCTCAGTGCAAACCAGAACAGAGATAATCTGGCATACAAGAACCAAGCTGGTTAAGGTCAAACCAGCTTAGCGAGCAGAGCATATATAATCTGAGATCAAGAGCAGAATTGGGATAAACGACAAGCAAAGAGATTTGAACACAAGACTATACGAAGATTTCTTATCAGTGTTCAAATCGATTTTCTGTGTTGTCTTCTCAGTACAGTGCTCACACGCTAAAAGTCATAAAGCCTGCAGAAGCATTAAATGACAAAGGACACAAAGTAAAACCTTGTCAGAAGACTTTTCAACGGCTACACCTTTGTGTCCAACGGATAGTATCTGCAAAGAAGCTTTATATATCAAGATCAGAGCATGATAACAGGGATATAGTGGATAGAATGTGTGTGCAAGTGCAGAACGCAAAACAGAGGAATGCACAACACAAAGCAATGCTAGTCTCAAGTTTGCATACTCCGTGGAAGCTGGTGTGCAAGTTGGTTCAGATCCCAGGTGTGAGATGGTGCACTGACTGAAAGCTTCAAAGAATAATCAAGTCGAAAGCTCAAGCTATGAGAAGATAGAGAGCAACCAGCTTAGAGAGAATCACTTCCCAGTGTGTGAGATTTAATATTCAAGAGATTGAGCGTACACTGTAAATCTTACACACGATTCACTCATATATACGAGAGTTGAGCGAAATAGAAAACGAGTGAATCAAATCAAAAACTCTCCCTGTAATCTATGGACAGAGACGTTAAACAAGTCTTGTAGTCTTTCTCACTGAGACATAAAAGAAGTTTTGTTAGACACACAGCTTGCGGGCTGCTGTGCATAGGTGGCTAGGAGTTCTTGCAGCTTGCGAGCAATCGTATCAGGTTGCAGAATCTGCTTAATCAAATCTTCTAGTGGATCCTTCCCTTGCGGAAGAAGGGGAGACATAGTAGATCCAGCTCCGAACTTCCATAAACAAATCGCAGCGTATTTCTTTACAGCTTTCTGCATTTAACATTCATGCATTGAATATTTCAAAACTTTGTTTAAAACTGTTAACAATCTTTCAAGTATCATAGAGTAGTTCAAGTTATTTCCGCAATATTTCATATCTTACTTGATCTACATCTCGATGCACAAACATTTCAAGAACACCGAGCTATTGCAGCTCAAGATTCATATAATGTGAGACCTGAAATATTCATGGATTAATTAAATTAATTAATCGGGTTTAGTATAGACCAGATCTGGCGTGAGCAGATCTAGGACAGGCCAGCTTTGAGTTGGTAGCCTTGATTAATGTAATTGGGTCTCTATATTTGTGTATTGGAACCAACTCTGGACAGTTGTAGAGTTCTGCGGGATAGTAGCCAGATTTGGAGAGTTGAGAAGTGCTGATTGGTGACTTTGGATTCAGCGCGGGTTGATTGTATGTTGGATTTGTGGTCAAATCTGGTTATCGTAAGCCATTCTGGGAACTCTGGTTGAATGTCCTGCACGGGTAGCGAAACGCCGTCGTTTGGGGGAAACCAGAATTGAGATGTGTAAGTTGCTAGTACTGCGTGGACCGGCTTGGTTTGTATTTTGGTGTGGATCAGTTTTGGGTTATCTAAACCAAAAGATAGTGCGATGTCGTTTTGAGTTAGCAGTAGACGCTGGTCAATGTTAGTGTCTGATCTGGTCATCCAGATCTGAGTTGCGATGTGACACTGTTTAACGATAGCAGATTTGGTGTTAGCGGGATGACGTGTCCAGTGGAATTGTGGACTTCTGTGCGACGTCGTTTTGCAGGAAGTTCAAATCTTTTTTGGCGTAGGGTCCAGATCTGGGGGAGTACTCAGATCTGAGTGGTATCATCTTTGAGCCTGTGTTGTCGGTGGCTACTGTTCATCAGATTTCGGAGACTTAAGTTGTATATATATAGAAGACTTTGACTGTGGTCTTGCCATTATCTTTTCCGACACTTAGAAGATATTTCTTCCCGTAAGCTTACTCTATCGTGATACCCTAGTCACTGTTCACCGTAGTCTATTTCCTTCGGTTGCCGACGGTAGATGATTCCGATTGAAGCAAGAGTGGTAGTGCTGGAATCCTCTTGATACGGAGCTTCATTCTGTACCGCTTTTAGGAGGTTGTGAGTAGCTGGAAGAGGATCGTGAAAGAAGCTACCTTGTGTAGTCTGTTAGCATTTCGACAGATTTGCTTTTTTGTTCAGGTAGCGCTTTGAGTAAGTGATAGATCCTCCATTATGCTCCGTTTAGAGCTATCTGTTGTGCTAGAAGGGTAGGATAGAGCTGGTTGAGCTCGTAGCTCCAAGTTAGAGTTTCTGTGCTTTACGTCCCTGAGCTAGTTGTTGTTATTGGCTTATCAGGTTTCAGATATATGTGCTCGGGAGCTCGATTGTGATAATTGTATCTCAGGAGTGAAGGTACGGATGTGAGCTTATGATTACAGCTTTGAGATGGACTTGTGTATAAATGAGCGTGTGCTGTTATGTTGAGCAGTGTGTATGCTGTTATTTCTGTTTTGTTGCTTACATCTGTTTGTGTATGTTATCTTGCAAGCTATTGTTATGCATACACGCATGTCATGTTGTTCTGCTCATTCCTTTGCAAGCCTTTGTTAACAGCCTGCTGTGAGATCCTCTGATCTGTTGTTGTCTTCTTTGAGCTAATCCTTATTGACAGGATGTGTGTGATTGAGCGCTTTGGTAACTCCCAATTCTCTCACATGCGACATGGCCTTTCAGCTCTAGCTGGTGCTGGTATTTCGTGTGATTGAGTGCATGGGAAGCTCCCATTTCTCTCACATGAGTTGCGGCCATCCATGATCTGTTTGTGTTTGGTGCCATGTATGATCGAGCGCGTGGGTAGCTCCCATTCTCTCATACATCCGGGGACCATTCCTGTTCTGTTGACCAGCTGCGTACAGTTATCTTGGATCCTTTGAGCTCCCTGTTCTCATGCATCGTATAACATTTATAACTTGCTATATCTGCATGCTTGTCAGGAAAGGATCAGATCTCAAAGGGCACCTATGGCCGAAGGACCATGAGATCTGATCAGACAGGATTGAGGTTCAAAACCTCAGTGTTCCTGAAACAAATGAGCACCGAGAGCATATCTTGATTGGCAGTGAAGTACCAACCGAAAGTATCCAGAACTGAACCCTGATTTAAAAAAAACTCGATAAACAGATTTGAAACAGATGCTATGAGTGTATGAGGAAATCTTAAAATACTCATCTTATGTTTCTGGAAGTTCGGATCTCAAATCCTACGTCTCCCCTTCTTCCAAATCTGGAAGCCATCAACTAGAAGATTTGATTCGTATACCCGATCAGCTTTGGGACTTATCCACTGCCCAAAACTTAACTCCTAGACTCTACACCAGCTCTCAGGCTGTGTTCGTCCAACTCTATGAACTTCTTTAACGTCTCTGTTCAAATACTACAATCACTAAGTTTAACGTCTTCGTGTCAAGACAGATTTGGTGTTTGGTTTGTGATTCACTCAACTATTCTAAACAGCTCTCAGATATTATGTGAGTGAATCTCTGTGTGTGTGAAATTTACAGTGTAAGCTCAACTCTCGAATATAAAATCTCACAAAACTGGGAAGAGCTTCTTCAAAGATGAATTTAGCTCAGCTGTCAACTGTTACAATAAGCTCCTCTGTTTTTGATAGTTGACAGCTTCGCTTCTGGTTTATCTTCCCGTTGAACGGCAACACTCCTCTTCATCAGTTTTCTTGTATAAATATCCTCCCACTATGATATAGCCGTTGGACACACATTTCTATCCGTTGAAAAACTTCTGCAGCATTCTGACATTGTGTGCACCTTTCGTCCTTTCATTGTACGTGGGTGGGTGTGGCTATTTAATGCATTTCATCTTCTTGTGAACTGATGTGACAATACGTCAGTTTGAATTCCTTATTCAAACTGAGTTTGTTCAATTGCTTTGATCCTTCAGATCTGATACAGACTATATTCAGATCTGTTTGTATATCAGCTCAGATCTGATTCCTTTGTTCTGCTTCAGTTGATCTCAGATCTGATTTTGCTCTTCTTAGCTTATCCAGCTCCGAACTGATCTTCTCTTCACATCTGATCCAGCTCTGAGTTGATCTTCTCTTCTCGTCTGATTCAGTTCTGAGCTGTTCTTCTCTTCTCGTCTGATCTGTTATCATCAGCTCTTCTTGTATTTTCCCGCTCGCTTCCGATCTGGTCTGCTACAGTGTCAGATCTGGTCAGCTTTGACTGGATAAGCGCACTACTCAGATCTGGTCAGTGCTACCCCCTCCGAAACGGTCCAACGAGTAAGACTCACCACTAGGTCGTGATGTAAGCCGCTTTTTGGCCAAATTCCTTCGTTGAGGCCTCCGAAATCGTGTTTTTATATTCTGTACTTCGCACAGCTAAGCTAACTGTACAGTCTTCATCTTCGACGATCTTGGTCTGCTACAGTATCGGATTCTCATCAGATCTGGTTCAAGTGCAGTATTGGATCTCATCTGGTTCAACTACAGTATTAGATCTGGTTTAGCTACAGTATCAGATCTGGTTCAGCTCACTGCTGCTCAGCTGATTCGTCTCTATGTCAGAATTGCACATCTCAATTAAACTATTAGTAAATAATCAGCATGTTTTGTGTATTTCAAAATTCAGGTTCTGATCTGTAAACACAGATCCAACAATGCTGTTTTATGTTGCTCTCCTTACTAGGGTTTGACCCCATGTCCCTCTGGGGCTGGTTTGTTTTGTTTGTCTGTGTGTTGTTTTGTTTGTCTGTGTGTTGTTCAGGTTATCCAGGTTTCTCAGCTGGTCGTGGAGATGGTCCAGCTGGTGGTGCCAGGGAGGTGGATAGACTGTCCCAATTATGTATTATTTATAATAGGCAGTAGAGCAGCCTCCAGGGAATACCCCTGGAGGATGTAATGTTTTATTGCTGATTTGGGATGTACCCTGTTAGGGAGTCACTCGATGCTTGTATTTGTTATTGCATCTGCTGTTGTTGGTTTTCGATTGTTGTAAAACCAGTATTTTGAATATCGTTGTATTTTAAAGTATGTTTTCAAAGTCAGGCCAAAGCGAAAATATTTTTAGCCACTTTTTAAATGCTTCCGCGGTTGTTTATTGCGTGGTTAACTCTGGGTTGTGCACAGGGCCTGACATTTTTGGTATCAAAGCTTAAACTATGATAAGCTCGAATTCTTTTGATCACACTTGAGTCTAAGCACTTTGTTGCGTGTTGCATGTGCTTGACTATGTGCTATATTTGTTGTGTGATCTTACTGTATTAGTGTTTGCCTAGATGCCGCCTAGACGTAGGGTTAGAGCTACCAGGCAGAATCTGAGGGTCAGAATGAGTAGATTCAACGTAGTATTCCTGGTCGTAGACGTGCTAGACAGGTCGATGACGAGGTTGATGTCCTGGCAGCCCGTGTGGATGAGATGGAACTAATAATGGCGAGGTTTCAGCGTATGAATCCTCAGACGTTTGATGGAGATGAGAGTAGTTCCGATGCGGAGTCTTGGTTACAGCATATTACTGGACTGTTTGACCGAGTGCGCTATGATGATGAGCGCAGACTGAGTTTGGCGACGTTCCAACTGAGGAAGAACGCAGAGCGCTGGTGGAGAGGTGCTTCCCGAACTCTTGAGGAGACTGGTGCCAAGATTACTTGGGATAGTTTCTGTACAGCGTTCCGCCAAGAGTATGTTCCGGAGTCTTATGTGAATGCTCGGGAGCGTGAGTTTGACAACTTGGTTCAGGGAACCATGTCGATGGGAGAGTATGCTCGAAAGGTTTTCTTCTCTTCTTGCCTACGTTCCTCATGTGTCTGGTCGGGAGAGGGCGAAGATGAACCGTTTCTTGGAAGGGCTTAACGAGGATCTGTATTCCTTGGTGTTGGCAAGTTCACCTACCAGTTATGCGGACGCGGTGGACAAGGCAATGGACATCGAGGAAGGGTTGAGGAACCGCAGGTCTCGGGTTCAGCCTCAAGCAGCACAAGGTTCACGTCCCAATGTTCCAGGGGCGCAACCTCCCCAGTTTCCCCAGTCATTGCAGCAACAGCCCCAGCAGTCAGCGCAACAGTCTGGGCGCCACAGTTTTAGGTCTCGTGGCCATCAGTTCAAGAAGAAGCAGGGTTCTAGTTCTTCTGGCTCGGTAGTTCTAGCAGTAGTAGTAGTCCAAGGTCTACCTTTTGTGGCCAATGTGGAGGCAGACACCCCTCGACGCAGTGTACGGGGGTTCAGGGTGTTTGCAACATTTGTGGGAAATATGGACATTTTACGAGAGTGTGTCCATTGGCTGGATCTCAGCACACCGCTGCCCCACCGTAGGGTCGTTCTGGTGGGTCATCTAGAGGTCATCCTTTTCCTGTTCCGCAGCCGAGGGTAGGGAAAGCTCGATATAGGCCGTTCCAGTAGCCTGGTCCTTCGTGGTTTGGACAGTCTTCCCACCCCCGGTTCTCAGGACCTCAGCATGCCCAGGTGAATGCCATGACGAAGGAGCAAGCCGAAGGCACGCCAGGAGGAATGATTGCAGGTACTTGTACTATTTTTTATTTTCCTGCACATGTATTGTTTGACACTAGAGCATCAAATTCGTTTATAGCTGATGAATTTGTGGTTGAGCATGGTTTGCATACCACTTATTTATGTGATGTTGTTTCTGTTGCGACTCCTGTCGGCGTGAGCCTATTCTCCCAAGAGATTTTGTTGAATGGCATTATTAGATTTGGTGAGAATGTGTTGGTAGCGAACCTTATTCGGATAGTGATGTGGGATTTCAATTGCATTGTGGGAATGGACGTGTTGTCTACCACTTATTTATGTGATGTTGTTTCTGTTGCGACTCCTGTCGGCGTGAGCCTATTCTCCCAAGAGATTTTGTTGAATGGCATTATTAGATTTGGTGAGAATGTGTTGGTAGCGAACCTTATTCGGATAGTGATGTGGGATTTCAATTGCATTGTGGGAATGGACGTGTTGTCTAACTTTAGGGCCACCGTGTACTGTTTCCATGGCATTGTGCATTTTCGGCCTCAGTCTGGCGAGAAGTGGAACTTCTAGGGCCACGATTCTCAATCGAAGATTCCGTTGATCTCTGTCATGGAGATGTTTAGTCTTATGTCGTTGGAGAATTCTGGATTCATGATCTATGCTTTGGAAGCATCGTTTTCATCGTGTGTGGATCTTGGTGACATCCCCGTTGCTCGTGATTTCCCTGATGTGTTCCCCGAGGAGATTCTTGGCTTTCCTCCGAGAAGGGAAATCGACTTCAGCATTGAGTTGGTACCTGGTACGGCTCCTATTTCGTGAACCCCTTATCGTTTAGCGCCAGCCGAGTTGAGGGAGTTGAAGGTACAACTTAGCGATTTGTTGGAGAAATATTTCATTCGACCGAGCATGTCACCGTGGGGAGATCCTATCTTGTTTGTAAATAAGAAGGATGGTTCAATGAGGATTTGTATAGATTTTCGGCAACTTAATAAGGCTACAGTGAATAATAAGTACCCTCTACCGAGGATCGATGACTTATTTGATCAGCTTTAGGGTTCAACTGTGTATTCCAAGATCGATCTGTATTTAGGGTATCATCAGTTGCGTATTCGGGAGGAAGATGTTGCGAAAACTACGTTTCGAACGAGGTATGGGCATTATGAGTTCTTGGTTATGCCTTTTGGTTTGACTAATGCCCCTGCAGTTTTCATGGATTTGATGAATCGAGTCTATCGAGAGTTCATCGATCAGTTTGTGATTGTGTTCATCGATGACATATTGGTGTACTCGAAGACTCCGATGCAACATAAAGAGCTTTTGAGGTTGGTTCTCCAAACACTACGAGACTCGCAGCTGTATGCTAAGTTCTCTAAGTGCGAGTTTTGGTTGGATAGAGTAGTGTTTCTGGGTCATGTCATTTCGGCCGATGGACTGTCTGTTGATCCCAGTAAGGTAGAGGCTGTTGTGAACTTGGAGCGTCCCAAGAATGTATCAGAGATTCGTAGCTTTTTGGGATTGTCTAGCTATTATCGTTGCTTTATCGAGGGATTCTCTAGTATAGCTAAGCTTATGATGCAGTTGACCCAAAAAGACAAAGATTTGTTTGGACAGAAGAATGTGAGAACAACTTCCAACTGCTCAAAGAAAAGCTAACTACAGCGCCAGTTTCCTTTGCCGTCTGGTTCCGGTGGTTTTGTGGTGTGTTCTGATGCTTCATTGATTGGATTGGGTTGTGTGTTGATACAGAATGGTCGAGTCATTGCGTATGCTTCTCCTCGGTTGAAACCGCATGAGACTCGGTACCCAGTTCATGATTTGGAGTTGGCAGTCGTGGTCTTTGCCTTGAAGATTTGGCGCCACTATCTGTATGGCGAGCAGTTTGTGGTGTATACGGACCACAAGAGTATTCAGTATCTTTTTTCTCAATCAGATTTGAATATGAGACAGCGTAGATGGATGGAGCTGCTTAAGATTTTGATTGTGAGATTCAATATCAGCCTGGGAAAGTGAATGTAGTTGCTGATGCATTGAGCAGAAAATCTCAAGTGTCTATGCTTGCCTCGCTAAGTATTTCAAAAGTTCATGATCATTTGAGCACTACATTTGGCGTTTCTACCCAGGTGATGACTATGTTGTGGTGTCTTCTATTCAAGTGGAACCACAGATTGTCGTGAATATTAGAGCAGCTCAGAGAACAGATCTTTATATCCATGAGCTGAAGTTGAAGACTCGAGCTGGACAGTTGGAAGATTAATCTGTCACGTCTGATGGATGTTTGAGATTTCGTGGCAGGTTAATAGTATCAAATCTGATTGATTTGAACGAAGAGATCTTAATAGAAGCTCACTGTAGTAGACATAGTGTCCATCCTGGTGCAAGGAAGATGTACCATGCCTTGAAGCCACACTTTTGGTGGGCGGGTTGAAGAGCGATGAATGATGGTTTTGTCGCTCGATGTCTGAATTGTCAGCAAGTTAAGGTAATAATGATGAGACCTGGTGGTTTATTGCAGAGTTTAGAGGTGCCCCAATGGAATTGGGAGCACATAGCTATGGATTTTGTGACACATTTGCCTCGTTCTATCAAAGGTTGTGATGCTGTTTGGATTGTTATAGACAGACTTTCGAATTCTGCTCACTTCATTCCCTATAATATGACGTATTCTTTGAAGAAGATGGCAAACTGTACATAGATTTCGTGGTACGATTGCATGGAGTGCCTGTATCCATTGTTTCAGATCGATATCCGAGGTTTACTTCCAGATTTTGGAAGAGTTTGCAGGCAGCTTTGGGCATCGGATTGGCTATGAGTACAGCTTATCATCCTCAAACCAATGGCCAATCTGAGAGAACTATCCAGACCTTGGAGGATATGTTGCGACCTGTTGTGCTGGATTTCAGTGGTAACTGGCAGGATTCTTTGTCGCTGGTTGAGTTTTCATATAATAACAGCTACCAAGTAACAATTGGAATGGAACCATTTGAAGCCTTGTATGGGAGGAAGTGCATATTGCCAATCTGTTGGGAAGAAGTAGGGGAGAAGCAGCTGTCTTCTCCAAAATTTGTGCAGCAGATGAGAGATCAAGTAGATATGATTCGACAGCGTATGAAAGCTGCACAAGAACGCCAAGCCAGTTATGCGAACCGCAGGCATAGGCCTTTAGAATTTCAAGTTGGTGATCTGGTGTTCTTAAAAGTTCTCCTTTTAGAAGTGTTATGAGATTTTGTCTCAAGGGAAAGTTAGCTCCTCGTTATGTTGGACCGTATGAGATTGTAGAGAGGATCGGTCCTTTGGCTTATCGTTTGTTGTTGCCACCAGATCTGTCCTCATTACATGATGTGTTTCATGTGTCTATGTTGAGGAATATGAGCCAGATCCTTCTCATGTGTTGCGAACTGACGAGGTGGAGCTGGATCGGGCTTTGAGTTATTTGGAATATCCCTTGCAGATTTTGGACAAAAAGGAGAAACATCTCAAGAACAAGACCATTCCCTTGGTGATGATCCAGTGGACCAAACTGTTGGGGATACGGATCACGCCCCCCGATGAGGCAGCGGAAGAACAGAAAAAACAGGTGTCGGGAGACGATCAATACGATATAATACAAAACTATTCTGTGACATTCATAGGGTATTTTATGGAATACCTTGCTGGCACTTGTGCCTGGCTCCAACCGGAATTACAAGAACGCCGGCTCTTCACGGTAGGTGGCGGTAGATCCGTCAATCAGGTCCACGATCGGAATCGATCTCCCTCCAATCAGCCTGCACTAGAAGGCTGAAGGATTTTATCGCCAACGTATTCTCCTCGAAAAACTAGCCGGAACAAGTCCGGCGAGCGGCGGCGGCGGTGCGGCGTGAGGTCAAAGAGGAGAGGGGGCGGCGGTTTTGTGCTTAGGGTTAGGGTTTGCTTAAGTGTAGTAGTTAATGAAGTCTAGTCTAATTAAATAGACTTGTGGTAGGATTGTACCGGCCCAACGGGCCCGAGTCCAACGGGTGAACATTCGGTTCATCCCCACCACTGTGACTTCATCGTAACTCCGATCG